>CABFPE010000237.1:244122-297045 GCA_900660155.1 Hofstenia miamia
CAGTATAGTTTTAGCATTGTCATGTAGTTTTGTTGCATACTCATCTTACCGCATATAATGATAAATTGCCAATATTTCAGAAATTAACTGAATAAAAGTCTAGATCACCTTTCTGCGAAAGTTCTGATAAGCCAGCTATAGGCGCCATTACATTCTTAACCAACACAAGTTTCAAGATAAGGTCAGCATTAATACGGGCCAATAAGCTATCTGCAGTTGATCTCCTGTGTCCAATTTGCCCAGCAAATTTTGACCGAATTGTATCTATAAGCCCACCATGTGTAAGACCGATGTTTGGTCTTTCTGTAGTTCTTTGTAATGAGCGTGCGGCACACTTCAACTAATGAACACATACAACTCCTGTAATATAATATACATTGTATCCAGTACTACAACATTGCGAGTAGCATCTACTAGAGCTAAATTCAGATGGTGCGCATACCAATGTATATAAGTGGCACTATCAACCACATCATGAAACAAGTTCTGGACGCCATTTAAATGACTGCTCATGACAGTAGCTCCGTCATATCATTGACCAATGCAACAGTTTACAAACTACATAAATTCGGCACAAAGTTTCCATAATATACTTGAATATATATTGAGCAGTTAAGCCTTCGGCAGGTTTCAATGATAAAAATTATTTATGAATGTTGCATTAATTATCTACAAAACGAATGATGATTGACATTTGTTCTTTGTGTGAAATATCACGTAATTCGTCAACAATAAGTGAAAGAACCCAGTTTGTTGCTGATCATGAACTATGTTGGATTAAGCAATAGAGGAAATTAGACATCAATTGATTCTGGATTTAAGGGTGCGTATATTGGGCATTATGGATGGAATGCAAGTGATCATCAAGAATTGGAGAATAATCTGATAATAGCTCACATAATTTCAAAAAAATTGCAACGATTTGTCGATTGTTAAATTCACGATGTCCAAGTAAGACGAGGCCCTGTGAGATAGCGAATAATTGCAAAAATGACCTTTATTTCTCTGGAAGCATTGCCTGTGAGTTTTTCAAAAATATTTCCTTCTTTCTTGGCATTCACATTCTCCTTCCAACCTATCATTGCATCTTTATGTGAATTTGATTGAGCATGTGAAACAAACCCTGTACCTGAATAAGTGGCATTTTTCCAATTTAATGAGCCAACATTAGCAAATACATCAAATTCATCAGAAACTTTGAAAAAATTACAGCAAAAGCAATAAGCAGACTTGTTATATTAAGAAAATTCCAGCCAAGAATAGAGTTTAAACCAGCTGTACTGAAAATCTCTAGTTCGGTCACCATACTGTTTACGCGTGTATTTGAGAAGATTGGGCTCTATGGGCTGATGATCTTTACATAGACCAATATCAGTTACAATAATTGATTGTTTATGAAGTGGTTCATCAACCCACTATTGGAAAGACAGACTGAATCATCAGTAACCAGAGATACCTTACGTTTAAGAAATTTATCCATCACACAATATTAACGTGGAATTAGAGAGACTAAGTATAATACGAGTATGATCTAAAAAAACGTGCAATAACAGACAAATTATTTATTCTACTTATATAATTAGAATTCTAAAGTACATACCTCCCCTAACCGTATGCAGCCATTATTAAGGCTGACTAAGAAACTATGTTTCTTGATGGCCGTAGACATTAGTAAGCTAATGTTTATGTTCCACAGATTTTGTCTAGCATTGATGAACCCCCTTGCAATAGCAGGCTCATAAATACGTTCAGCCAGGGCTGCGTGTTGTGCGCATGACACAATGTGAGCTTGTCTGGTCTACTACTACTAACTACTTCAGCCGCTAAAATAGTCTAAAATTATATCCACTCCCAAATTTTTATATGCATGTAATTTAATAGAGTGAACTGCTAATATCAAAGTGTTGTAATTATAATGATGTTTGGCTGTAAATAAATGATATTAATGGTTAAATATTTGAGCCAATCATATTCATCTCAAACCATAATCACTAATTTGCTGCGATTCCTTTTGTCCTTAAATGCTCAAAGGTGGAAAAGAAAATCACAATAAACGGCCACAATATTAATTGCCATTTTATTGCGAGTCATATGGCTGTTGTTAAAATAAAATTTCCCATTTAATGGTGGCAAATCTAAAACGTTCAGTAACTAGACTTTAGTTAAGATTAAGTTACAAGAGTAAATTTAGAACAAAACAATATGATCCTTCAGTGTGAAATTATGGGGGGGTCATTCAAAATTTAGAAGGGTTCCCCCTTGACCCTGCTTCACGACGCCACTTGTGAAGAACCAATCTACTTGTTTTAGGAAATCAAACTTTTGAAAAACAATCTTTGACAAGTTGTAATGCAGCTCGATGCATATAGAGTATTTCTGGGATGCAGGAACAGTATTCATCGCAATTACATTCTAACAGCTAAAGTGCATATCGTTGACTATATAGATGGACTTCTCCTTTGAATTTCGAAAGCAATAAAAAACCCTCATAATGAGTTTAGAGTTACAGTGCAGACTACACAAATTTCCATGAAACCCATGAGCTGAGATTTCATCACAATCCCAACGCATGAGGTCCATTGACATTCCTATAAGGCCTAATGGTTCCCCACTCCTTTGGACAAGTCTGGAAATANCGAAAATAGGAATGAAAATTTCGTTTTATTCTTTGAACTAAAACTTTTGGAACACCCGGTATATGGATTTCTATATGAGACGTAACTTAGCGTCTTTTATAAATATATTTTATCAAAAAAGCGCCTCTCAACCCTGGGTTTTACCCATGATAAATAGGGTTTTCAAATTGTGGTAACCTAGAAACTGGTTACTAGTAGCTCAAATTTTGCAGAAGCCCAAACCCAAGAATAAAGTATATAAAATTTAATGTTCTCCTCTGTACGTGAACAATCAAAACACATACATCCCTAACTACCAAATACTCTGTATTATATAGGGGCAATTGAAATCCATGAATGACCCCGATTGCTGGATTCTTAGTCTACATGTCGTTAGCAACTCGAAGTCTTGAAAGACATAACACTTTATAAGTCTTTCTTGTACCACTTTGTACTGACGACTTCAAGACATTGCAGACTGTTCAACCTATTTCATCTGTCGTCGGAGATTATTGAAGAAAGTTTATGGATTTTCAAAAGGAAAAAAAGAACAACTTAAATTATGATATTCAATTAAAAACTAATTTTTTTCTTAGAAAAGATGGGGGTTTTTCAATTGAAATATTGATGGGGCAAATATTAATTCATCATTTCAGCTGCTAACCATATTTATAGAAAATTACACCTACTCAACGCATTTGAACAAAAATTATTTACATTTACTGTGAAAACCTGTAGTTTGTCAATAAATAAAATTTTGCACGCTTAAAGTAAGTTAATTTCAAATATAAACACGCTAGATGGCATCTAAAATTTGTATGTTTTATCAATTGTTTTACGTTGTAAATTATAATGCTATATGAAATGTGTTTAGTTTATATTAATGAAGAGTGTTACATTGAAACACACGCAGCAACAAAATACAGTGTCAAATTTTTGAAATAAACCCACTAATTGTAGTGTTACACAAACTTTGCTCAATTTGAAATTGCATAATCTACTGATGATATTTTATATTAATGCTTGATTATGTAGCTCCCAAAACTGCAAATATTAATAAAAATTAATTATTTTTTAATTTTTTGTACAAAATCAAAATCAAATTATCAAAGTTAGTACCAGATAGGGAAAAATCTATTTAAACTATTAAATATACACAGGTATGAAATTTCTTAGATTCTAAAAAATAAAATCTTCTAACTAAAATTTATTGGGAAACACCTAAAATCACGGAATGAGTAAGTCACTTAAATTTTTAGGTGAAACACCTAAAATTTTAGGAATATAAAATTTATGAAAGACATATATATATATATATATATATATATATATTAAATATTCACAACTTCTTTATAAAAACATTATATTCTCATAATTTAAGTGATTGGAGTAGAAATAATTTTAAGGGGTATACCTAACCGAAATCGCCTAAAAGTTAAGGTAAAGCACGCTAATTTTTAGGTGAAGCATTCTTATTTAAAATGTTTAGGTGTTTTATTAGAAAGTTATCAGTTGAGAACAACCGAGTTGCTGATTTGAATGTTAAAACTCAACTGCAAATGCAGCCAATGGTACTCGTAATGTTTAATACAAACCTGCTGAAAATTGCTTAATAGAATGTTTTCACGAGTTTTTTATTTTTGTAACGAATTATATTTCTTTATAAGTTTTTTTCAATTTGTATACTTGAAATGTACACACAGGGCAGTAGGGCATAGTTCTCAACAAGTGGTTGCTTCAAAAAATTTTTATGTGTTTATAACATACATTCAGCGGGCAGCCAGGATATTCTGACTGGACATGGCAGTCGTGATCAATGCGCGACCAAAAGTGGAGAGAAGCTCTGCTGAAATTTGTGAAAATGATGAAAAAATATACCTTAAAATTGAGTTTCACTACCTTAGTTTTGAAATTTTCAATTTTTTAGCAAACAATTTTTTATTTAACCAATCCAAATCAATTTTGAAAACCTGATTAAGAATTTCTACCTCGTCCCCACTTAAGTACACTACAGCATGCATTTAAAGATAAATAAACAGTAATTCCAGCAATTTATATCTATGACATATTTAATATTTTAAGTGTTATATTGTTTGGATATGTAAGAAAAGGCATATTTTTCTAGCTTAAGGAATTTAATTTTTAATGAAAGTCGTGTAAGACCTTGTTAAGTTTTTTTAGTCAAATTCCAGTGCCTTGCTTGTCATTTTGACCAGCAACAAATTCCTCACATAATATGTGCAAGTACAAAGCCACCTGATCACACCTACTTTTAATAAAAAGCAAAGTTTTTAGTTGGTTGCTTATAATAAAGAAGTATTACTCAAAGTTACTCAGCAGTACTAGAATGCTTTTTCTATTTACATTGGAGCAACGGTAAAACAATATAGTCAAGGTTTCAATTAAAATTTATAATTATTCAATGCCACTATATGAGTAATTATTTTTGTTACTAATATGATTAGCAACTCATTCTCATAGTTACACTATTACAATGCTGTAAAGTTGAAAATATATAAATTAACTAGATACAAATGTCATTTCCATACAAGATACATATTTAAGCAATGTTCGACTCAAGAAGTAGAAGATTATAAGTATGCTTTCTTGTGATACATTTATTAAGGTTCACTAAATGGAAAAAACTAACAGCAATAATCTACTTCAAAGGTGAATAAATTCATGTATCAATAACAACATTTTTATATAATTTCCATAGATGTTTAAGTAAAAGATCAAAATCTAAGCATCTTAAATTTTAAAATGAATTAACAATATTTGGCCAAAATATACGCATGACAGCAACAACTACAATTAACTGTTTCTATTTATGTAGATAAACCACCCAAGACCTTTAAGGAAAGTTAGAGTTCACGCCAGATTCTCTACACAACAGCACACAGCCATTTGGCCGGCCACCACTGGCAAGAGCATTTCTTAGACGAAAGTGATAGAGCGGGTGTCTGAGATTTCATTATTTCATGAAGTGAAAGAGCTTAAAAACTTTGCAAGTATAACCATCAAAATTGTAAAAATTCCAATGCAGCTTAAGGTTGAGTTGTGCACAAATTTCAATCAATTTAAAGAAGTATTAGTATGTTCATTGGTTAAATTTTACATTTGTGAGAGTGAAGTTATTAAAATTAGTACGTGCTTGGATTTACAAGAGTTGTTGCACACTCAACTCAACACTGTGTAGTAGCTACATGCAAACTATTACAGGTGGAGTGACACTTGCTCCCTTGGGTTGAACCCCCTTAACCCCAATGCCTACGGTATTGTGTACATAATAGCACTACTAAGTGATGTTTAATGTATTATTCTGTGTTTAGCTCACATAATTAATTGCTAAATTCTATCTCAATTCGAACAAAGAAAAAATTCATTATTGAATTTGGACGTCCGGAATCCAACAATTTATCACATTAAGCTGACACATTTACCTGTCTTGAGATGCTGAGTCAACTCTGTTCTACGTATTTTCGAATTTTAGTCATATCTTTCACGAAGTTATCGCAGATTTTGCTTAAATAATTCCTAGGTTTATAGGATTCTTAGCATTCCTCATGGTACTTACTCTTAAAAATATTCTTCTGAGATCAGTTGCACTGTATGCGCACTTGTCGTATAGCAAGTAAATTTTAACACATATTTGTGCTGAATACAAATCTAACAATATTTTTAAAATTTATTGAAAGATTTCATGTCATATTTAAAAATATTGATTTATTGCTTCTTCGTTGCCCTTATCGGTGATTTGACCTATTATTGTATTATCTTATATTATTGTATTGTGAAAAATTGTCTTTGATAAAAATAATATTATATGCGAAAAGATAGTATTATGAAAAGATTTATACAACATTCATCCATATAAAATCCAGCAAAATACTTTTTACTGATTTTCGCACTCACAAAAACAAAATGCACTCAAATTGAATGGGGAAGCCAATTGGGTAAAAACGAGATTGGAAAATTTGTTGTTGAGCATGTTACTTTGCGTACATTGCAAATGAAATTCGATGTTTTTTTAACAATTTTTAAAGGGAATAAAAAACTAAGATGTTAAAACAGGCTCTGCACAATTTATTTCTAAGATTGTCAGACATGAAAGTCAAAATAGGCTTACTCAATATATCTCAAAATCATAAAGTTTGCAAATTTAAAACTTTTTTGTTGTCTTTCAATCAAACAGATGTTCTTCTAAGCGTGCTTTCAACTTCCTAATGCCCATAGACTTACCCTTGACTGAAAAAAGATCATTTGTCAGCACTATGATTGAATCCTTCAAGAAACTTGATATTAACTATTCTCCGAAAATGTATTACTTGGACATATGTTTTCCTGGATTGCTTGGTATTCAATGTTCTATTAGTGGTTAGCATGTTAAGTGAATGCATCAAACGCTGAATGACTTTGAATTTTGCTATACAAGAAAATGAGTAAAAAGTATGTTGCTGGATTTTTTATGGATGAATGGTTGTATAAATTCTTCTTACTACAATATCATTTTTTGTATAAAATGTTATTTTAATAAAATAAAATTTTTCATAGTAAAATAAAATAAGATAATACAATAATAGGTTAAATCACTAATAAGGGTAAAGATGCAGCAAATAATGAATATTTTTAAATTTACCATGAAATGTTTCAATAACTTTAAAAAATACTGTTAGATTCGTAATCAGAACAACATTCTGATTTAAAATTCATTAAAATTTAGTTGCTATAGTACAAATGCTCATACAGTGTTGTTATTTACTGAAAATATCTGTTTACAGGTAAATGCTGTAGGGGATAGGCATCAAGGCAAGCAAAGATTACCAAGAAATTTTAATTAAATAAGAATACTACTATATATGCATATATTTAGTTTCAAGCGAAATGTAAATATCCAAAATAACAAATAATATAATAGAAGCACCCAATATTTATATAATAGTTTGAGTAAGATAAAAATATTAAGCCATTAAGCAAACTAAGTATTCCATTTTTTATAAATTTTTTAAAGGAATTTCATGCGCATTGAAAATTTACTTCAAGAACATATATGTTCATATATGAAAAATATTCTGAATTGAACACCATGCCTCTATTGTTTTGGAATATATATTGAAAAAAATTCATTTATCAATTTTTCATAAAAATAAAATTTCATTGTCTTAACCAAAATTGTGATATTTGATGATAAATTGAAATCTTATCCATTTTATTAAAAGATAATGAAACTAAGTTTGTCAATTGATAAACGACACATTTTTATTATGAGTATAGATGCAGTATAAGCAATAAATATTCGGATGCCGAGGTTGAGAAGTTCTTTTACAATGAATATGACCAATTTGACGATTTCAATGAAATCAAATGGCTACTTGTTATAGGAATTAATACAAGTAGAATATAAAATAGATCAGAAAATAGCTCTAAGAGTTTTTCCTAAAGTGTTTTTGAAAAAATATTCCAAAACGAAAGAAATAAAAAAGAACAAAGAATGATTTAGTTAAATTTAGTATATTAAAATTTGAGATCGGTTACTAATTAATGTAATAATCAATTGAAGGTGATGCAAATTTTAGATTGAATGAAAGAGTTCACAAATGATTAAATGGCCGAAGATTTATTCAAATATAATTGAATAAATATATCTATATTAATATATATATATGTATATGTATATATATGTATATAATTCAAAATGTTTAAAATTGCAAGCAAAAACTTCAACTTCACTTCTACTATATGCGCGTGCAGGGAGCGCTCAAATGTAGACTGTTCTGTTATTTTTGCCTTTAGCATTCAAATTTTGATTTCAGTAAAATTTGAAAGCCAATATGCAGATCTTTTATAATCCATACAAACGACTTGATTACCAAATCGATATTTATTCAGCAATACAGGATAAATATGCAGATCATGCTTCTTACGAAATAAGTTCGCTGTACTATTTTTACTGCCTAGACTTTTTTGTAAGTAAAAATATAAGGGATTGGCGAAATTTCGCGTTGGTAGTAGTGTAGATGAAGAAATTTACAATGGAGTTTGAACGTGAGATTGCTGTCGACATAAAAAACATAAAATAATTGACCGAGTTTTCCCAGAACTTTGCTTGCTGCTTCTTGGACCAAACATATATCAGGATTTCGAAAATATACGAGGGTAAATATACGGACACCATTACTACACAAATAGTTACCAAAGTTATTGTCACACGTGTATCATCCTTCCTAGGACCTTTCGAAAATTTTTTCTGAAGGATTTTCGCACGTCGTTGTAAAAATATTATGATAGCCAAATTGCCGATAGTAATTGCGATTAATGGGATAGTATATGCGAAATATATGTTGATGAAGGATAACATTGTGTTACCTTTTTTGTAGCAGAATGTTGTTAAGTATAGCGTTCCTTGCCAAATGACTGTGCCTGATTTGTATCCAATGTCTTCATGAAACGGAATTGAAACAGCAATTGATACAAGCAACAGTGAGCAGCAGATGAAATGCGCAAAACCCTTTTTATTGAGAGCTTTGGCTACATTAACTGTAAATACGTTGATTAGGCGATCGAATGTGATGCACAAAATCATATAAGTAGTGTTAAAGAGGTGGAATTTCATGATCATGCCAGTAATACTACAAATATATGGAAACTTCTCTATCAGCCATTCCTCATAAAATAAACAGAAAGGCAGGTTTACAAACACGTAGTCGATGCATGTAATTAGGTCAGCAACTGTGAGATACAATATGTAAACCATTGATGCTTCATTTCTTATGAAAGGTTTAATAGTTATTGTAGTGATGATTATCAGATTGGACGAAATTCCTATTAGACCAATAGCAGCAATTTGCGTTAAGACTAAATAATTATGATAATAACTACCTGGGTACCCAGTGTTAGAACCGTTTTTTTCCATTCGCCTTTGCAAAATGCGCTTTTGCGAATGATGAAAATTATAAATACAACAATACGTGATTATTGGATAAATTTGATCTATATTTGATATAATATTTCTAACCAATAATATCCAACCAGTACTATGCATATCAGCCAATAATATTTTATTGCGCTTGTAATTTACAACCAAACATAAGAAAAAATTTGTAATATTTAACTTTTCATTACAAATTTAATGCATTCTTTATTTAATTGATTCACTGTCTCGTTTTAATTCTATCTCCTTTCTTTAGGTGTACACATTGTACTAATTCATATCGGCTCGTGTCAAGACTGGTTTACTCATTGACACAAATTACTGCATAGCCTTACAAAAATATTACTAGCTGCAGTGTTGTACATTTTGATTTATAAAATTTAAATCTGTAATAGTTCAATATAAATAAAATCGATTAAATATGTAATTTTTTAAGAGAATAGATTAGCAAAGACTCAAAGCCGCGTGAGTAGAAATTTTAAGATGTTTTCGTAAATAAGTGCTAATAAAAAGACAGAAAAAATAGAAAACGAATAGATGGATCTTATAATTTGCGTCAAGCAAAGCATTAGATCACAAATCTCTGCTGCTTCACAAAATTTTAGCCAACAGTCATAAATATGAAATTGTAAGCAGTATGAAGCTTCAAAAATTGAATTGACTGAAAAAAGAAATCAGTAGATTTTGCTTTTGGAATTTGTATTTGAATTGTTTGAATCTGTCATGTAGAACATGCTCATAGAGTTCTTTTTTTACAGAAAAATATATTACATGGATTTCAATTGCAGCAATATATGTTACGTTTTGTAATACTTTTAGTATTTTGTTATTGTTATTAAATAGATTTATTACCCTAACACAGGTCTACAAATATATTAAACAGTCAACAGAATCATTTTTGGAATGATGAACAGCAAGATGATTGGCATGAGTTGCATGGGCAAACAAAATAATGTGTGCATCTAATATCAATATTAAAATGCATTTGAGAGATAGTCTGCAAAAAACTAGCAGATTTTTTTTGACATTGTGGTAATCATCAAGTAAATTAATGTTCGTATGAATAAAGTTTGCGGTTAAAATGGAAGTAAGCTGTCTTTGATTTTTAGAACGTAATCCTGGTCGGTTTGGGTAAATATGAAGAAATGTAATCAAAAGCATTGAGATCCAAGCGTTTGTTAGAAGTTTGTTTAATTAATGCAACTGACAAAATTGAAATAGTAGAGGAACTCGTAATAAGTTGAGGCTAAGAAGTCTAATTTTGTAGTTTCCAATATTTTAAATCCACGTAGTACATCGACGCTGTAAACGTTCTAATTTATCAACATTTCCTGAGGATGGAAACCAAATCTGAGATGCATACATGAAGGAAGTCAGGAAATGTAAAGGGTAAGTTTTACGTGGTATGAAGTATTAAATAGAATTGATCTCTTTAAATACATCAAAGAATGATTACACTTTTTATTTTTTCAGACCCATAATAAATAAATCATGACTAATATACACACCAGTATCTTTAACGTATGTAATAGACTTAAACATTGAACCATCAATTTGAATAAACGAATTAGATATAGGAAAAAGATATACTCACATTTTTTTTTATTAAATGTCATCTTCAATATTGCGTAAAGGTGGAGAAAAAATTTTTAGATCATCAGCGAATCAGTATGGGATGCAATTAAGACATTAAGATGGATGTCATTTATAAATATAAGAAGCAATAATGGTCCCAACACTGAGCCTTGGGGCACACCGCTGGTAACAGGTAAGAATTTATGCTAATACATTGAACTCGATTTGTCAGGTAAGAGGCAAGAATTCTAAGAATCTTCCCACCAATACCGAAACTGAGCAAGTTAATCAAAAAAGTAAATTTTCAAACGGTAATGATAGTCTTGGAAGGGAAGTTATTGGACGGTAATTATTTGCTTTTTATAGTAAATTTGTTAATTAATAAAATTCCGCCGGCATGTATTATTCGTAAGCCATTCTGAGATATGGATAAATAATTGCAGGGTATATGGAATATTAAAGATTTTTACTGTTTTCTGTGGAGACCAAAGCAATTTTTCCAATGGTTAGCATGCTTGCTCGCAAAAGCCGTTCCTGACAAATTAGCAACCTATCTTTGCAGTGCTACTCTTACTGCATTGACTAAGAGATCTGGCGGTATGAGTTCAATTGCCGTTGGAGAAGTTTTATATGCCTTACAGCAAAATGTATTTTTCATTCCTGCCAAGATGATGCTTTGGAATTCTTACTTGCTCATTAGTTATTTTTCGGAATTAAAGCATTTGCAGAAGCAATCATAGATGCTACTGGAATCACCATGATAAAACCTTTTATCTATCTTCTTCAAGTATTTTTCAAATACATTTTGAAAATGCCTTCAATTGTCTAAGACAAGATTCTATGTTGAACCAAGTAAAAGAAAGCCTTCCTAGACGTTATGAGTTTGCACAGTTTTGCTATCAGGAATGTCCTCTTCTATTTTGTACATATAAATGCATTTTAAGTACTTCTAGTGTTCAGCAAGGACATCCACTTGGACAACTCCTTTCAAAAACTATTGAAGGCATTTTTTAAATTTACTTAAAAATACATGAAGAAGATAGATAAAAAATGTTTTAATGCTATTATTGCATTTGGTATTTTGGAATCCATTAATGAATATGTACCAATCTTAAAACAACATTCTTGGTTTTTGGATGACGGTAAATTGGAGGCATCTTAACCCATTTCAGACCGAGAGGTCATATACGACCGCTATTTAAATTTACATATTTGTATAAGTTGATATGAATTTGTTTTTTCGTTTATTTTTGATATGATCCATTCCCTGATTAACTCTCAACAAAAATTTATATGTTTTAGTTTTGTGTTTCTGTTGGACAGTTAATTTAGAAAATTCTGTGGCAAGCAAAAGTAAATATCATTTTTTATATGGCTATTTGATTGGAATTTGAAATTGCTTTTGCGTTCATAAACGTATCTAAGTCCTAACTAATAGATTATCAATAATTAAATCCTAACTAAAGTGATTGAATTGTTGAAACTGTTGTCAACATGGCAAAAACCTACGGCTATATAGGACTTTTGATAGGAATGTGTGGAGATCTTACGAACAAGAGAAAATATTATATATTCTGATGTTAGACTACGCTCATGATTTTGAAAAAAATTGTATAAAAATTACAAACATGGTCATATATGTATTAAGGTCGTTTGAATCTCTTTCAGGTTTCAGATAAAGACTTGACAAATGCAAGCTATAGTGATCGTCTGAGTTTAATTCTATTGATACCAAAATAACTCGAAACTACTCCGAAGGAGTAAATGTTGATTTGTAATTTTTTGTAAAAACGTATTGTAACAGGATTGAATTTTAGACTATAATAGAACTTGTAACAATTAAATTTACTAATAGTTTTGCAATGCTGCATCTGTATGTATACTAAAAGTTCTAGTGTAAAAAAAATTGCTTGAATAAGTAGTTAATTACTGATTGTTCAAAAAAACGAAATTACGTGTATAAAGTTGTAGAGTCCGGCGGTATACCAATACTGAAAATAAAACCGCTATATTATGACATTACCGAAAAATACTGACAAAAATTTTGATCGGTATATTAATTTAAAGTAACTGTGAATTGTGGTGAAGCCCGTTGTCTACATACTGGATGTATTTATTTTTGTTTCTAGATAAGAATAGAACTGTTGAGAAAAACTGAAATTTATCTAGGAAATATTTTTTTAAAAAACAGCTACAATTATATGGCTGATATTAGCCACAGCAATATGGTTTTATAGAAATGGACATTAACAAGCTCCATAACTTTTATATTTAAAAAAACAGTCGAACAAAAAATGTCAGTCATTTTAAATAATGCTTTTTTTTTTGCAATGCAAAAATCATAATTTTAAATTTAAATCTTTTAATTGCTATCTTCATTTCGAAAAGTTTCAATGGCAAAGCCAATTATACATTTATAAGCTAATATACTGGTGATATTAAACATTGTTTTATGGACTTACTTAAAATTCCATTTTTATCAGAAACGAATTTCACTAAAACGCATTAATATATATATATATATATATATATATATATATATATATATATATATATATATATATATATATATATATATATCTATTATAATGGGTAAAACAATTGCAAACAAAATTGTTATTCAATTGCGCTGATTTCCTGAGAGTTGACAGACTTTCAGTTTCAAACTCGACCCTCAAAATTATTTTAAGCCATCTTGCATTTTATTCCGTTCAAGAAATAACCTCATGGTTTACGTAGTAAATCGGAATTTTGAGATAGAGATTGTTTTCTGATGATAAACTGTGTGAGTCCTGTTCAGGCACCCTGTGCGCAAAGTCAGCGCTTGTTGCGCAGCACGGGGGCCTCTGGAAGAGACAGAGTGAAGTGGTGAATTTAATTCAAAAATGAAAGAGGAGACAATTCCCTATCTTGTGGTGTTTTCAGATTTTAAAATATTTCATTTGTTATATGCGCTTAAATATTTTTTGGGGAAGCCATCACAGGTTTTCAAAATTGCTAGTGAAAATAGTGTTGATAAAGTGAAATTGGAAACCCCTTTGAGATCAGTTTATTTCAGCTGCAGCATGCATGAAGCAAAGTTTTTTGGTTTTTGAAGAAATTTTAAAATTTTGAATTGAGTCTAGTAAACCCTATTTTACCTGGACATTATAAGCAGCTTTTCCTGAGCCAGCCGGTTTGCCCCTCTCTAAAATCTCGGAAGCGATACATCCGATCAACAGCAATATCTTGGTTTAAATATTTTGCGAGGAGATAATTAATATGCGAACTATGTGCATATTAATTAGGCTATGCATCAAATTTTCTTAATTTCTCATTATTGACACAATATTTTAGAAATATTACTTAGTAGGAATCAAGAGAAAGGCCTAAAATGCAAATAAAACAAAAATATTTGATTATAATTTTGCATTGAAAATTTTGCATTGGTTTCAATTTATAGCCTTTACATTCAAAATTTTTATTTTGAAAAATCTCAAGAAATATTAGTCTTCAGGGACATTTTTCTTAAAATCACTCTAACTTTGAAAATCTTGACCCTATCTGCATAGTTTTTGCTTCAAGAGTTGCAGAGCAAGCGAAAGAAAAAAGTCGTAGAGGGATAGTTTATTTTAATAAATTGTCTCTTTTTTAAATCTAAAAATATGGAGTGGGTCAAATCGCCAACCAAAAATTAAAATTGAGTTAAATATATAGTCTTGGATAAAATTGTTATAAAATGTGGACAAATCGATTTGTTACTTAAAAGTAAAACTAGTGGAAATAGGCTTAAATTAAATCCATATACAAGTAAATGATTTTATGTTATTTAATAAAATTACTGCAAATCAAACTATTTTTATGCATTTGATTGATTCCATTCAGTACTCCATGATGTTCCAATAAATTTATGTGAAGGTTCAATAGTGAGAATAAAAACAGCTAGATTCAAAGATGATGTTTTCTCCACAAAAAGACTTTAGTCCAAAAGTGACAATGGGAATGTTGTGCATAGGGACATATTTTCAAACACGCGGGTGATGCGTGATACCGAGGCCGAATGTCGTTAAGTTACAAATTCTTCAAGAATTGAGAGTGGACTAGTATATATGAAGCATTAAGCAATGTGGATTTACAGTTTGTATCACTTAACAACGATTTGAATTGAATTCTGCGAATTAGTAAACGGCGTAGGAAAAATTAAGGAACTGTAAATCAATTCAAACACAAACAGTCTAAGCAAAAAGCATTAAGAAAAATTGATAAAGACGGCCGTGAAAAAATCCCACCAATGTTTTCTAGTGCAGCCGGATGTGAGCTGTGATAGTGAAACCAGTCACGGCCTATATTGGCGGTAGCAAATCCCAAAAGTTTGACACCTTGGAATTGGTATATTTTGTAAATAGTAACATAAAAATATGTCATGTACTGTATGCTATTTCACAAAACTTAAAGACAACTGATATATTTGAATTCTAAAATTTTGTCATATAATTTTGTAAGTGAATTCCAAAATCGGGTGCGAGTGGTGTTGAAGTTTTTCGAGTTTCGAGTAATTAAAAATCTTAACCCTACTACATGTATGCTCAACTCTCTAACAATGCATATAATCTTTCTTGAGAACCTCATGAATAGCTAACCAAATGATATTTTATTTTTCTTATCAGATGGGTCTGAAAATCTGTGTAATTGGATGTTATTTACTGCATAAGAACTTGACTAATTTTGAAATTTATAACATTGATTATTAACAAACAAGAATATTTAATTAATGCAAAGACAAAAAATAAAAAATCACAGTATATGTATGACCAAGAAAAATTAGGAATGAAGTTGAGCAGTGTAAATTGGGAGTGGGGAAAAAATTGAAAAAATGGATATGACTTTAGAAAACACATCACCCCAACCTATAACTTGGAAACGGTGAAAGATAATGGCATTGATTCAATGCATTTAACCTTAAGCAGCCTAGCGTCCGTTTTAAAGGACGAACCGTTTTTCAATATTTACAAAGAATTTTCTCCAAGCCTATTTCGAAATTTGAAAATTTAGTTGCATGAATAGGTCTATTGGGGAACATACATTAATGCAATGTTGAAAATTTCTTTTAATGCTTATTGCTGTTGCAGAGATTGTTGAATAGATTAACAAGTTTTCTTAGAATTTTTCGAATTTTTGAAAAAGATTTAAATTCTCTCCATACTTAGTGTTAATGTGTTTAAAAGGTTTTGAGAACCTGGAGGCAACAAAGAACCTTGACTGTTTCTTAATACATGCAAAGATGCTCCAAACCCATTGAGGCGTGCCGTGCGCAAAGTCAGAAAGGAGACTTCGCGCAACAGCACGCCGCAATGGGACAAGGCCAACACATGGATTTAGAGGGAAAAGAAAGAGGCGACTCTCCTCTATCATGTGGTGCTTTCAGATTGAGCACACCATTAATAGTTTTTGAGCCATAAGCGTTTAAAATTTTTTTATAGGATCAAGTACATTTTTTAAAAATCACCAGGCTGTTTAAGGTTAACCAAGAAAACTAGCATTCAATAGCGTTAGTAAGAAAGAGAACAGCTTAATGTTAGGCATAATTTGAGACTGTAAAGGAAATTTCAAGTAGAACTTAGAGGATGCACTTACTCACTTAAAAGACTTTGTGAAAATGCCTTTGGTGCTTTGTAAATGTTTTCAAACGAATGCACATTGACTAACAGTAATTTTTAATGTTTTAAAAGCATCAAGCCTGATTATGATTTAACACTGAACAACCTAAGCAATTGTTTGATGTTTGTAATGATTTCTATTAAATGCTCAAGCGTTTACAACTAAGTAATAAAATTTGAAAACACCTCAGGATAGAGCATCGTCTCTTTTTTATTTTCAACCTGGATTCGAACCCGTTGCAAAACTCCCAGCTCCAACCACTTCTTATTTTGCCTCCTCTGTGTTTGGAAGTACGTTGTTATGCCATGGGTTTCAGCGAGCCTTATTGTCTGAAAACGAGGTATGGGAAGAATTTGAAAGCTTTGCAAGAATCGGTTTATCCGTTGAAAAAAAATTATATATTGTCATGTACTCCAAACACTATTGCAGGGAAGCACATTTACTAAAGATATGTGTCAAAGTACCAAGATTCCTTCATTCAATGAACATTTGGAAGCAAGTAAAGATTTTAAAATCCGGTCAAAAGGTAGTTAATCTTACAATTTTACCAATTCTCCAGGTCTCTGGGGCACATGGACTAGCGTTGAAACTCTACTGTGCATGTAAGCTTTGTTTATATATCTAAGACATTGTCATGATCACAATAATTGATGATCATAATTGCTATACACTTAATCATAAGATGTTTGCACACAGCAATACCAGTCTAACATATTACGCAAGTGTTTTTTATTAAAACAGAAATTATATTACATTATTCAGCATTTTTTGTCCACTTCCCCAAAATTTATGTATTTGCTAAGATGTGTAATAAGTTCTGTTTACAAATGACAAAATATTTTTAAGATTTATGTCGAAAAAAATTTTTAATGAAGATTGGCACTAAAAAATGACAGGAATTCAAATTTTGCTAAGCATTTTTACAAAAATAAAGAAACTCACTAAATATACAGTCGATTTGAACCCAATTGCCACACAAAAATACCATTTTGACCTCACGATATTTTATACTTTCTTTATCTGCAACCAATGTCATTTGAGTATAAGGTATGAAACGGAATATTATTGAAAAGGACCGAATAGGAGCGATTACTTGCACAGATCGAACCAGAATGAACTTCGGTCCGGACTGACCCACTTCCAACTCTTCTGCCAATAACATATGATTCATTAACAGTAATCTGCCCATTATGATTTTACAGTACCAAACTGTTTTGTTCACACTTTCAAACAATTTTCCCTAAGCCCATTATTAGGAAACATGGGAATTTTGAAATTTTTAAACATCTATGATTAAGTCTGCATCCATGTTATGGCAAGGTTGGAAGCGGGCCGGTATTTTTTGGCCCAGCGCGGCCCGCAGCCCACGTATTTTCTTAAAATTTGGCCCAGCTCAGTCCGCAACCCATGTACTTTTCCAAAAATCGGGCCGGCCCAACCCACAACCCATATTTTTCAACTTTGGCCGACATTCAGCAACCATACTTTTAATCAAATTATCAGCATATTACTAAAGACTGGTAACAAAGAAAAATAGAAAGTGTAGAAAAATCATTAAAATCTACTAGTATAAACTTGCTATACAAAAATTTCAAATCGAAAGTCCCTTAAGGACGACTAACATTTCAGTATTTTCTGGAGTCAAGCTACTACGTTTACCAGTAATAATTTCACCAGCAATAGAAAAGTGCTGTTTGCTTTCAGTCGAGGAAGCCGGCATAACCAAGGTTTTTCAATCAACGACATTTGGATAGTGGGAAGACGTGCTTGTTGTTTTTCCAGAAAAAGAGGGAATTATCATATATATATTTTCAACAAAGAGCTTACGATGTCTGGAAAATTCTTCAATTGTCGGTGTCAGAATTGTAACTGATTAAGAAGCGGGCGAATTAAGTACATTATAAAAATTTGCAATTGATAAGATAGAAGCAAGATTGCTTGGAAATGCCGCAACAGCCAAATATACTGTTTTCTAACATTAATAACACAATTGTAGCCTGCAATTAATTTTATTTTGGACCGACCCTGCCCGTAACCCGATACAATATTTTTTTCGGCTCAGCCCACATGGGCCTTGTGAGCCCGCAGCCCGCCTGCTCAACCCACTTCCAGCCTTGGTTATGGGGAAAATTTGTGATAAAATTATTCATGTGTTTCAAGTACATGAAAATATCAAGCGTTTTTCAAGGAAAATGCGATTTTTAAAAATATTTCAAAATTTTTTCATCGACAATGGCAGCAACCAAGAATTTCAATTCGTTTGTGATTTGGAATTGAAAAATTTTTCAGAATTGAGTTACAAATTATAAATTGACTTTTGACCCTCTTAATTGGAAAAGTATTTCTTAAGCACGTTTAAAAGCGCGATTACTCAATCTACGAAGCGCATTATCGATAAATTTATCAAGTTCATTAGAATGCTTTCTGTAAACATTTAATAGTAATATTTTAAATTATGTAAATGTAAAAATGTAAAATTATTTATGAATGTTTAAATATCTGCTCTCAAAATATAAATTTTACTGATAATGGAATTGAAATTTGAATCGAAACTGATAGAATTGGGATTGAATTACAAAGAATTGGCATTAGAATTGAAGAATTTAATTCGAGCTACAAATCACGGCCATTTTAATACAAAGCCAGGAACTAGAAAAACAGAAGAGCACAGTGTAGGGTAACATTTTACCAAATGTTTTTTAGCAAAAACGATATGCATGTTCATATTATAGTAATTACTAACAAAATATATATATTTTATCTACTTGGTGAAGTAATACTATTACTTAGTTTGTACATGCTAACAAGTATTATATTTATACTTAAATGAGTTAAACAAATTTACTAATTTTTTTACAAGAATTTCTAGAAAAATTAAAGCATTCATTTAAAAGTTTAGTTTCATTGTTCATAAAAATGTTAACGATTATTTGTAATCTCTTTTGCAAGCAATTGCATGGATAAATTTCATCTGGCAGCGTTTGTTGCAGCAAATCTAAGAATTTCTTTCTGGTACAATTTTGGGTGAAATATGCATGACCAAGTTCCTTGACAAGACAAGTAACCCACGATGTTAGATATAGGTCACCACTACACTAGATGGTTTTTGTAGACCACCTTTATCTAATAGTATGAATAGCTCCTTCTCTTGAAATAAAGAATAATTTTCTGTTTCTGAAAAACAGCATTCATCGAATGTATTATTTTTTGCAGACGAATCCAACAATGTAATAAATTACGCTCTGCTCTCTTTTATCCAAATATTCAACTTCACAAGGTGCATTATGAGCAGATTCATTTGTCGGACGGATCATGAGAAATTACAGCATTATTGGATGACTTCATATTTGAAAGAGTACAATCCAATTTTAACAATGAAATCAAACGAATCTTTTTTTCAGCATTAAGTAGATCTGCAAGTGTAATNTTGTACATGCTAACAAGTATTATATTTATACTTAAATGAGTTAAACAAATTTACTAATTTTTTCCAAAATTTCTAGAGAAATTAAAGCATTCATTTAAAAGTTTAGTTTCATTGTTCATAAAAATGTTAACGATTATTTGTAATCTCTTTTGCAAGCAATTGCATGGATAAATTTCATCTGGCAGCGTTTGTTGCAGCAAATCTAAGAATTTCTTTCTGGTACAATTTTGGGTGAAATATGCATGACCAAGTTCCTTGACAAGACAAGTAACCCACGATGTTAGATATAGGTCACCACTACACTAGATGGTTTTTGTAGACCACCTTTATCTAATAGTATGAATAGCTCCTTCTCTTGAAATAAAGAATAATTTTCTGTTTCTGAAAAACAGCATTCATCGAATGTATTATTTTTTGCAGACGAATCCAACAATGTAATAAATTACGCTCTGCTCTCTTTTATCCAAATATTCAACTTCACAAAGTGCATTATGAGCAGCTTCATAGTCGGATGGATCATGAGAAATTACAGCATTATTGGATGACTTCAAATTTGAAAGAGTACAATCCGATTTTAACAATGAAATCAAACGAATCTTTTTTTCAGCATTAAGTAGATCTGCAAGTGTAATTTTATACTGAGAACCACAATAATCGCGATATTTGCTAAAGTGGTGTTCCGACAACATCTGTTTGAAACTTTCCAAGTAACACATAATTGTACTCATCTTCATTCAAAAGTTGCCTTACTAAACTTAAAATAAACGATTGAATATTAAGCAATCTTATAAACGGTTTGTTCCCAAAATGGAGCTATAATAGTATAATAAACGAAATTAAAATGCCTAACTTTTATAATTCGCTAATATAATAAAATATTCAATATTATAAAAATTATTAAAATATTCTTTAATATTATATGTTTTTAAGCATAAGCAACTAGCAATTTCAAATAAATCTACTCACGGTGTTTGTGCACCTATAACGCCAAGTGCTGCAAACAGCATTTGTTTCAGTTATTAGCAAAACGCCGAAGAGTGAACAAATGCATTAATAAAATAATAATATCATTTAATTTGTTGATAATCATGCTACGTAACCAGATGAAGGCAATTTGGTATATACAAGATGGATACGTATAATTTTGAATTAAAATTTCCAAATGCAAATTTTAAGTTGAATTTTTCCAAAAACTTTATGTTAAAACGCCGAAGAACGAAAAGAGATATGTCTATAAACATATTATAGGTAAGCTTAAAATTACACTAACTAAGCTATGAAATGATAAGATCTTAACTTTTTCTGATATTTACTGCAAAAAACGGATTTTGCATGTATTAAGATAGGCTATAAAACAGTGAAGTCGCAAGATGGCGCGTTTAAAAATTTCTTAATATGTTTACACTTGCCAATCTTGACCTTACATGTCATTCACGGTATGCGATAATACTCAGTCGCATGCAATCTGGCGCTTCTTTTAATTTTGCGTGCAACGAGGCACTTGTACGGCCATCAGCAATGCGTGAGAAGCTTGGAATTTGTGAACTAAAGATAATCGACAATCCAGAATACCTTCACTTGTTGTCCACCTGGAAAACGCATGCCGGCAATATCTTAGAGAGAACGCTCCTAACCTTCCTCTAGATGTGTTCAGAACAACGGGCGCCTTATTCCGATAAAGGCAACATATTTCTTGAATGCTCTTAACGCTAAACGTTGAGCCAGTATATTTAATTCGGCCCTTTTCAGGGCCACCAATTTAAATCAAAATTGCGCTTTAGATATTTAATTTCTTAATTTAAAACATGAATGGTGCGTTGGAGTTGATAGTTAAAATTGAAGTTTTCCAATCAAGGTTTAATCCATCCTAGAAATCAGGCTTAAAACATTGGAATTCAAAAATTATTTAAATATAGATATATAGCATATATACCAGTAAAATAAGTACATGTCATTATTTATGCTAATAATTTAATTCTTGTGCGATTTCAATTTGATAAAATTATTCATAAATTTTTATTATACAACTAAGTTACAAAATATAGCAATTAATAAAATAGTTGTAATATCATTCGAATGCTTTGGTTAAGTTGGTGGCTTTAAAAAATGCCGATTTATCAATGAGATTATTACAAAGGATATTGTAATGTAATGTGCTTCAATATATTATCGAAAGCATCTTGTCGACTTGGAATGTCAAAACGTTCCCGGCACATGAATTCGTCAAGGTATGAAGGTAGAATCTGTGGAGATGATCCATAAATATGCTTTAACTTGCCCTTCACACGTGACCAATATGATTCCACATAATTGGTGTGAGCCCCAGTGTCTGGATCGACAAAGTTCACGTCATTGAATAAAGGTTTCATGATCATAACCCAAGTTGGAGATGTTATCATAGGCAGCCCATTCATCCCTGAATATTCTGCTATCAGGAAGGACATATTGCTGGATTAAGGGTAATAATGTATTAGCGTCGCGCCTGTCTACAAATTCAATGTAACCAACTTTCTTGCTTACGTCGTATAGTCCAAATACCCAACGTTGTGGTACGTGTCTTCCTCGATTGTATTTTCACTTTACAACAACAGATTTGTCAATATTCACAACGATTCCAGGTCCTCCTAGTCGTATAAGATTATTTATCAGGTAAAAACTACAAACTTCTCTTATGAAGTTGTACCAGTCGACGCCAGTGTGTTCATTGATATTCAATAGTTTCAAAGCTTGTGAGACTCCACTTGCCCATAGGTTTATAAGAAGCACAATTTCAGAAATCATCAACTTTGATTTTGAAAAAAACGAGCCCTTCCTAATGGATAGTTTTTTATAACAGTTCGAACAACGAAAAATATAGCCATCAATAACATCTTCTGCTTGAACTGTCATAGGAGTACCGCAAGCACTACAAGACGCATTCCGACGCAACAAGCTACGATTACAGAACCATTCAAGAAGAAAAGGGTAATTTCCAATTAAATGCAAAACATCAAGAAGACTTAACATGATAAATGCTGAATAAAAGTGAAAATTTTCATGCATTTGTTTGAGCAAAACAATATTTAATTAAATATTATTGAAATACTTGATATGATGTCAATTGAAAAAAGTAAATTTATAAAATTAATTAATTTTTAAAAATTATTTAGATGAACTTGCAACTAATTTATGAAGTATTTGTTTGTTTTCAATGATATTGCTAAAATAACTATACGTAAAAGTCGAAAGAAGACACCTTTATTCTGCTTTAAAGTTGGACTACAATGAAAACATATTTTGACTTGTTTGAATTAAAAATTATGGATATATTTTAAAAATTTTAAATAAAACATTTATTTTTTTATGTTTTTATAGTTTTATAAGTTATTATACTTAAATAAACACGCATGCTGCCGCGTGTTACCGCGTGCTACGAAATTGGTTAATTATGGCAAGATATCAATCTATATCGATTATTTTTTGAGGTTTTTAAATATTGGTACAAATTATTTAAATATATACATATCTTTGTGCCAAAAATCAAATCTAAGAATTTGTCTACTTATCCCAAAATATCAATTATTGGTTGCCAATGCAACACTAGAAATTTTTCCCATGCCAGGAGAGCCGAAGAGAAGTCTAACAGGGCACTCCACTCCATCACACTGACGGCTTATATTGTTATAACAATACGCTCACATTTTATTATATATATATATATATATATATATATTCCAGTGAGATTGTGAAATTTGGAATTTCGTGCAATCTCTAAAACTTTTAGGAAATTCGTGAAATTACTGTTTCACTTAGGGACTTGATGAAACTACTAAACTATTATAGAGATTTCATATGTTTACTTGAAAATCTGTGTTAATTTACGCTATTTTACTAATCCACTAGCCTAAATTATATCGATTTCCTCGAGTGTTTAAGATAAAATTATTACCATTTAATTTATATTAATATATAATTGAAGGCCTTCTTAAAAAACACGAACCAAGTTGTTGAAAAACTAAAGTTGCTGTGTAAGTTTCTTTAGATAAGTAATATAATCAAAATGCAAAAATTTTTCATTATACTTCAATTGCTGCTGGGTAATTTTTATAATACATGTATGTTAAGTTTTTTATATTTTGATTGCACATAAAAAGTTGCATATTTTGCCGCCTTTTGCTGCATATTTCATTAATTTTTAGAACATAATTTTTGAGCCCTAAATCTAACATGATTAATTACAAAATTCAGTACACAATGTATCAGTATTGCAGGAATTTAGAATTTCACGTGGCAGCTAGATGATATCATTCCTACTTTAGGATCGTATCCAAACATGGCACTATATGGTGTTCTATTGACTCCAGCATGCTGAGCACAGTTCTATTGTTACTGAACAAATTTAAGCACTGTGTGTATTGTCACACATCCTAATCTACTAGATTATCCTTGATATCAGCATTTGATCTTTTCACAGAACTCTGACTTTTAGGATGCCTGGGCTTTTCATGAAGGCTTCTAAAAGGCCTTGGTTGCGCACATAAATAATTTTCCTTCTCATTAATACCTAACAGATCGCCGATAGATAGCGCGAGTACTTAAGAAGTAAAGGAGGTTGTGACACAAATTTGGTTTTTGTCCTGTCCTTTTAACTCAAATTGCCTATTGTGCTTCAAAAGAACAAACCATTATGAAAGTTGGAAATCATGAGAATATGGTGTTGACATTTAATGTTGTTCCTTAAGTATTTGAAAATAAAACGTATTTTTCAATTAGTATTCCGATTTTCTAAAAATGTTAATTCTCTCCATCCCTAATGTTCAGGTTTGGCGAGGATGACTAAAGTCAATGGGAGCAAAACTTACTTTAAGTTCTTAGTGTTTTCTGTAAATATATTGTCAGATTTGTGAGTTTAACACCCAACAACCAATGCAGCAGCAAAAGAATGTTGCGTCACACAACAGACACATCCAAGACTGTAATCATAAATATTTAGCAAGGGGGCTGTCAACCGAGCAGCCAGGATTTCATTTTGAGCAGGGATCAGATGGGGTTGCTGTAGGTTCAGATATTTACTCAATTTATAGCCAGGGGCGTCTGTAGGCATTCCTGTCATTGGAAATCTCAGTTGTGATCAAGTTGATTGGTCAAAAGCTGGTTGAAGCCCCAAAGTTGCATTATGATATTTTCATAGCATTAGAAAAATGACCCGCAACTAAGTATGAAAATAAAAACCATTATATAGGGATACGATTTTACGGTAAAGCAAAATTGTAATTTTTTGACGATGAATTTCTCGTGTCCCACACAACGTACAACTGCAATTGTTTGGATTACCCAAGCTCTGTTCAAGAGCAGTATACGTAAAGCCCCAGGCGCTGGGACCGGGACTTCATGCGAAATTGGACATACTGCAAAACAAAAATGAAAAATAATCCTTGGTAGATTTAATTTAATACCAGAAAAGAAATTTGTTCGAGCTTGTCATACCCGATTCAACCCGAAATTGTATTCAAATATTAGTTTTGGATCTAAATGAAACCCAACTTTGAATATAAAATGATATTAAAAATTGTCGACACATAATATATTTTTGAAAATTAATCTGATTTGATCATAACAGCACTGAATACGCTCTTGGTTCACTATCAAAACCAAAGAATTAGCATTGATTTACTGCTCATAGGTATCATATCACATGACATTAGTACAAAAGTTAAGAATTGCACCTTATCTGATACGAAACCATCCAGGTTCTACTAGTTATTATACAAAATGTTTACTTGATATTTCTTATTAAAACTGATATAAAGTAATTTGTGTTGAATTTTAACTTTATAATGCAATATAAGTACAGAAAATTAAAACAGTTAATGTTTATACATAACTTTTCAAAAGCTAATTTTCTGAATCTTGGGATTGAGAGGTTGTCCTCTCGAGTCAAATAGAGCATTCTTAAACGCGTTTTAAACGAAGCATATATAAATTGTATAAAAGAGTGAAATAGATAAATAGAACTTCAAAATTGAAAAATTTTATACGGAAATTAAATAAATTTAAACCAACAATATATTATTCTGCAAACTTGCATGCATAATGTCATTCAATGGAATATCTTCACCCGTATTGTCTGGAATCATTGACTTAATCCTTCTATATTTGCCTGCATATTTTTATTGCTTGACCCAGCTCAGAAAACTAGCAAGAAATGTGAGCCAAAAGATGTGCTTAGGATGGGCCAACTGAACTCATTTAAACCCCTGTTTGAGAATGGTTTTGGTTGGATTGCATTGTAAAAATTATATTTCAAATAACATGGGTATTTTTAGACAATTTTTTCAAAATATATGTTCAATTTTTTAATTAGTAATATAATAGTTTTCATCATTGTTTACAAATTTACAAGTTTGAGTTAGGTTGTCATTACGACTCTGATAATGGGCCTATGCAGCTAAATTTACACTAAAAATAGCATCCAACTATTCAAATGGGTGAGAAAAAAATTGACACAACACTTATTAGAAAACACTTTCTTATGCAATCTAAACATATAAAAACATAACATAGTATAAGAATTATGCAAAAGCAAATGAATTATAATGAAAAATGATTGAATTTTGATTGGATTACCTATCTGAGGATACTTGCACTGCACCTTTAGTCTTTCAGCAGCTTGGTTTGTATGTTTTTTAACAAGGTCTTCAATAGTTATATATTAATGTAAATCAAATGCCAATCACTTCATCTTAAACATCAGAGGAAATAGATTTCATTTTGGCTAATGAATTAGTAAAATCGCGTGAATTTAGACAGGTTTTCCAGTAAATATATGAAATCCCTGAATATTTTAGTGATTTTGTGAAGTCCCTAAGCAAAACAGTAATTTCACGAAATCCCTAAAAGTTTTAGCGATTTCTCGAAATTACGAATTTCACAAACTTACTGTAATATACATGTATATATTAGAGTGCTTCATTTTTTCGACATTTTTGAAATTAAAAATGCTTGTGGTCTCATCAGATCGGATTTTTGGCGCTGATTTCAATGGTGTCATTTTTTTGCGATCGGACAGAGTTTAGAGGTCGCCCCGTTCTTTTGGAGTTTCACCACTAGAGGGCGATAGAGAATTTGCTCTATCTCGCAAATGGAAAGGAGTAAAAAGTCGAGCGGTACCAAAATACTGTTGTTAACTTAATAATTGTGTAATTTGAAAGACTTACATCCAAAACTGGTAAATAAATTTTCAAGTAAATCATATAGAATTTCATTTCCCTTCATTAAATTAACCAATAAATTCTATTCGCTTTCAAATTCAATGCACTAAACTTATTGAGTCGTAGTTTTTTGAATTAATGTATAAATATCATTTAGTTGATGCTTTTATGAAAATAGTAAAATGTTTGACATAAATTTTGCCATTTTATATAAAAAACGACGTGGATGATATTTTTCTTCAAATAAACTATCGATTGAAAAAATTATTACAAAGTTTTCGATCAATAGAATTCATTTGCGAGGCTTGGCGTAAGCTAATTTCCCATATAGACACGCTAGATGGCATCTTCAATGTGTATATTCTATGCACTAATCGTTTTACTATATGCAATAAAATATTATATGAAACATGTTTATATTATATTAATGAACGGTACTACATTAAAACACACTCAAAAAACAAAATATAAAGTGCGAAGCCCTTAAAATGTAACAACACATATTATTGCTTAAATTTACCTCAATTCGAACAAAGAAATAATTCATTATTGAATTTCGACGTCCGGGATGCCAGCAATTTTCCACATTAAGCTGATATATTTATGTCTTGAGGTGTTGAGTCAACTCTGTTCTACGTATTTTGCGAATTTAAATCAAATTGTTTTTCGTTAAATAGTTCCTAGGCTCATGCTATGTACTCTTAAACATATTTTTAGCAAAATACTCTCTGAGATCAATTGTTATTTACTGTTATTATCTGTTTATAGATAAACGCTGTAAAGCATGTACATCAAAGCAAGCAAAATTAATATAAATTTTAATTAAAGTAGGAATTTAAATATCCAAATTACCTAACAATAAAATCGAAGCACCTAATATCTAAATAATAATTTGATTAAGATATAAGTATTTAAGCATTAAGCATTGCAAGCATTCCATTTTTATTGATTTTTTCAAGGTATGGTTTTGAATGAATATCACTTGCATTGAAAATTTACTTCAAGAACATGCGAAAATATTCTGAACTGAATGTCATGCTTGCATTGTCTTGGAATATATATTCAAATATTTTCTTTTATCAATTTCTCATAAAAATATATTTTTATTGTCTTAACCAAAATTATGATACTTGATGATAAATTTCATTGAATGGAGAAATCTTATCAAATCTTATTTAAACGTAATGAAACAAAGTTTATACATTGATAATTAGCGTATTTCTATAATAAGTATGTATACAGTGTAGGGGCGGATTTTATTATTATTTTAAAAAATGCTTTCTTTTGAGAAATAAATTTTCCTAAAAATTTAGACAAAAATTGAGGCAAAAATTCTTAATGAAAACAATTTTATTCAATAGTTGAATTCCAAACATAAGCATAATTTCAGTTCAAGTGCTCAAAAGTGTACCGTTCACGTTGAGGCGCCAAAGTGGCACGGAAAATTTTTAAAAAATCACTCAATTTCCATAGTGATCAAGGCCTCATATTTCAGCTTTGGTACCAGTGATGGACAGAAATTATAACCTTCAACTACATTGCCCTCCTGAATAGCAGCTACGTTTCTGAAGAATTCCAGGTCAGGATTTTTCTTCAAAATATTAGTCAACTTTGCGTTGTACTTTATCATCGATAAACAAATATTACAAAAATTGAAGTTAATAGTGGTTATATTGCAAAAATGGAGTAACGTCTTTAAAATTGAGTTATTGATTAAAAAATTGTTAATCAAGAAAATCCACCGGCAATGAATATCCGGATGCCGATTTTGAGAAATTATTTTTACAACGATTACGATAAATCTGAGAATTTCAATGAAGTCAAAATGCTCATTTTTATACTAGTTAAGAGCAGCAGATATGTAGACGAACAGAATATAAGATAGATTAAAATACAATGCTGAGTTTTGCTTAAAAAGTTTTCTAAATAATTTCGTCATCTGTTAGAAATTTTCCAAAATGATTGAAAGACATCGGAAAAGAGTATTTAAACTATACCAACTTATACACTAAAATTTGATATTGGGTTACAAATTATTGTAACATCCAATTCAAGATGAGATAAATTTTGCATTAAATCAAAGAGTTCCTACATAAATGATTAAATTACGGAAAATTTATTCAAATAAAATTGAATAATGTGTATATATGTATTGTATGTATATATTCATATATATGTATGCATAATATATATATATATATATATATATATATATATATATATAGTTTAAAATATTTTAAATCTACAAGCAAAATCAAACAATATTTTGCGGGAAATCTTCAACTTCACTTCTACTATGTGAGCGTGCCTGCAGCGATCAAATGTACACTGTTTTGTTTGCTTTGAATTCGAAATTCTATTTTTGATTTTATCGACATTTGATAGCCACTATAAAGGTCCTTTAAAACGACTTGATTACCAAATCGATATTTATCAAATTATAAATGATGAATATGTCATGCCAATTTGCTGTAATATTCTTACTGCCTAGACTTTTTTGTAAGTAAAAATATAAGGGATTGGCGAAATTTCGAATTGGTAGAAGCGTAGATGAAAAAATTTACAATGGAGTTTGAACGTGAGATTGCTGTCGACATAAAAAACATAAAATAATTGACCGAGTTTTCCCAGAACTTTGCTTGCTGCTTCTTGGACCAAACATATATCAGGATTTCGAAGATATACGAGGGCAAATATACAGACACCATTACTACACAAATGGTTACCAAAGTTATTGTCACACGTGTATCATCCTTTCTAGGACCTTTTGAAAATTTTTTCTGAAGGATTTTCGCACGTCGTTGCAAAAATATTATGATAGCCAAATTGCCGATAGTAATTGCGATTAATGGGATAGTATATGCGAAATATATGTTGATGAAGGATAACATTTTGTTACCTTTTTTGTAGCAGAATGTTGTTAAGTATAGCGTTCCTTGCCAAATGACTGTGCCTGATTTGTATCCAATGTCTTCATGAAATGGAATTGAAACAGCTATTGACAAAAACAAAAGTGAGCAGCAGATGAAATGCGCAGAACCCTTTTTATTGAAAACTTTGGCTACATTAACTGTAAATACGTTGATTAGCCGGTCGAATGTGATGCACAAAGTCATATAAGTAGTGTTAAAGAGGTGAAATTTCATTATCATGCCAGCAATGCTACAAATATATGGAAACTTCTTTATCAGCCATTCCTCATAAAATAAACAGAAAGGTAGGTTCACAAACACGAAGTCAATGCATGTGAGTAAATCAGCAACTGTGAGATACAATACGTAAACCATTGATGTTTCATTTCTTATGAAAGGTTTAACAGTTATTGTATTGATGATTATCAGATTGGACGAAATTCCTATTAGACCAATAACAGCAATTTGCGTTAAGACTAAATAATTATGATAGTAACTACCTGGGTACCCAGTGTTAGAACCGTTTGTTTCCATTCGCCTTTGCAAAATGCGCTTTTGCGAATGATGACAATTATAAATACAAAAATACGTGATTATTGGATAAATGTCATCTATTTCTAACCAATAATATTCAAACAGTACTACGCATGGCAGCTAATAATAATAAATTGTTACTAGCCGTAGTGTTATACATTTTCATTTATATTATTTGAATCCGTTATTGCAATATTTAATTTAAATCCATTAACTCTGTAATTATTTAATGGAGTAGATTAATAAAGTACTAACATGTGTGTAAAGAAACGGTTTCTTTCCAACAGGTAGTCAATGTTGACTGCTTCAGTGACAGTCATGGCTTATCATCGTTGTCATAGCAAGATAAAGATTAGACATCCTATAAGGTCTGAGTAAAAATTTTGAGATGTTTTCATGAAAAATTGCTATTGAAAAGACAGAAACAATAGACAAAGAAAAATGGATTTTGCATTTTACATCGTGGGGAATGCATGAAGTCACAAATCTCTTCTGCTTCACAAAATTTTGAATAATCTGTCATATATATATGCTCTATGCAATTGTATACATTCAGTAGTGTGAAGTTTCCAAAATTGAATTGACTGAAACTTTAGTGTCAAAGCACTGTAGATTGAAATTATAGCCAATTCTGCATATTTAGTGCAAAAAAATCTGTATATTCTTTGATAGGGTCATTGTAACAGAAATTCTTCAAATGGTTTTTATGGAATTTGAGCGGCATCTTGTGCTTATATCTATGATTAAAAAGCTATATTTAAGTATCTGTTGTATCCTATCTTTATCCCACGGTGATTTCAAATGTTTAAGACAAAGGCATTTTCACGCAAGTGTTAGAAAATTTAGTATTAATGAAGGTCTCAAATTTAGTAACGTTGTAGTCAATTATAAGTTTTTTAACTATGACCATATTACAAAGTCCTTGAGATGTCCATTCATATCAAAATTTGAGGCCAGTAACAATTCTGAATTTACCAGATGATTTTGCTTATCATTTAAATAGAACTCTTCTTATTCAAAACATTCTGTCAACTTTTTTTTAATTCTTGTTCTCTAGTTGACATTTTGCTTCTCAAGTTTTTATTCTTTCAAGTGCAACTACTAAAGATAATAGTGTACAATTGAATTATGTTTATTCATAGCATTCTGAAAGTAATAAATTTTTATCCATAAAAATAAATAAGCAAACTCTATAGTAAGTAGTAAAAGGGGTCAAACGAGGTTCCACTTTTTTCTGATTGGTAGAGAAGAGACTTGAATGAGATCTCACTTTTTCATGATTTTTCAGGAGGGGTCCTTTGACCCTTGACAGCTCATGAATATTGAGGGGGGTGTAGTAGTGAAGGATTAGAAATTGCATAGTCATTGTGTGTTGACTGATTAAACATATAATTCCTAGCTTTGTGATATTTAAAGAGGGCCAATTTGCATTTTTTATCTTACTTTGTTTACATGTTTACTTGTTTGCACACATCTTTCTAATGTACATGGCATTGTTAGTTGAATAATCGTAGTTTACACTGTGTTTTGTGATAATACATTATTTTCCATAAAAAAATTCAATGTGTTTCTAATGATTAATAATCACTGTAATTGAATACATTACATGCAAGGGGTTACATTTTGTTTTTTGAATAGGCTGTTATTTCATTGTAAAAATTCCCTATGTTTAATTCATTTTTGGCTAATACAAAAAAGAAAAAATATTCGTCATATTTAAACATTACAGGCATATGAAATATAGAGTTACATGATATAGACAATTTCATTTTCCAAAAAATTATACATGGAATGCTATTAGTAAGAATTATACATATACATGCTTTCATTAATACACTATTATGATATAAGTTTTGCACAGCAGACTTCTTTGCATTTGTTTTTGGTTTACACAGATTTTTGGGGTTGTACATGTTTGCTGATTGTTGCATCGTTTGTCAACTTTACACATTTTTTCAGTTTTATTTGCCTTATCATGGCTGCATACATTACATAGGTTTTCTGCTTTTCACTGCTTTTATAATTTTAATGCACAAATTCCTTATCCACTTATATTGTAGTTGTTTTTCACAGTCTTGTTGATATCTTTTCCATTGTATTGTGTAGTTGCCATAGAAATGAGAATATGTCTTTCAAGCAATTCACTGTTCTTGTAGTTGACACAATCAGTTCCCCATTGCTGGATATGATTTCCAATCATTAAATTAGCCACAACTCCATGTTGAGACCGCCTTCTAAACATACAAATGCTTGTAAATAGTGTATTATTCACGTGTAAAAAACATAGGTGCATGGTATTTTAAAAACAGATTGCTAAGAATTTTGAGAAAATTGCAAACTAATATTTTGTAAGTGTAGGAGCTCTACAATGTCAGCCAGCTAAAAAAAATTGAAATGTAAATACATTGGGGATTAAAGATTTAGCTAAAATACAGGCATGAGGTAACAAAAATTATTAAACCATATATTATAATATTAGCCAAATCATTAAGAATTCTGTGAAAATTGGGAATTAATAATTTAAAGGTCAATATAGTGAAAAACAATTACTATAAAATTGCATAACCATGGTAAAAACTCTACCATAACCTGAAAATGTAATACATATTTGGTTAATAATATTATTCAAATGTAAAGTGTTAGGTCAAATATTCCTTAAAAATACAAATATTAACATGTGCTTATTTAAAATAGAAAATTTAGGAACCAGTTATATTAAAAATACGTGAAATATTGCAAATTAGTACAAATCATAAAAGTGAAAACATTAAATTTGGGGGATCAAATGCATTCCAATGTTTCTATGCTTAGACATATTTCAAGATCTAAATCATAGCCCCATGCTTTACATGCATTTTGAGATTGAAATCAATGTCAAGTATCAGCTTTACAGTTTTAACAATTCAGCTAAGATATTTCTGCCATCACTTCATTTAGATTGTTGATTATGACTCCACAATAATATATGAATTCAATAGGCCAAGTTAACATTAATTGACAAGTACTAATTAATGCCATGTTAATCAAGATAACAAAAGAGCATAAAATCACTTAAAAACACTTTAATTATTGATTGAAATAGGAAACTTAATAAGTGTTCAAGGAATAAATTCACCCCCGCATTGCTATGGAAAATATAAACCCAAATTAAAATGCATATTTGGTAAAATTCAGCAATAAACATACCTGTATAATAAAAAACAGTGAAAACAAAGCATCCATTTCATAGGTGAGCATAAAACGTGGTTAGATTGACCAAGCTTTCACTTTAATTTATCCTCATTAACTAGAATAACCATGAATTTGTTATATTCTTTAACATAATATGAAAGACATAGGTTTTCTAATACAAAGCTTTGTCAACCATAATGAAAGAATTAGAGTTAAAACATGACTATTTTCAATAGATATGATTCATTAAATAGAACAAAGAACTTTAAAAATACAATATTATTATATTATTTACTGAATATTTTTTTTCCTGAATTTCTTCTTGTTCTTACCTAATTCACTGCTCCAATTTCTTTCTTGAGCCGTGTTGCTTAGTGATTATAATCTCCTTGGAAACTAGAATATGGCGTTTTTGACCAAAATAAATTCATTTCATACTTGCTTAATGTAGTAGAAACAATTCACCAAAGTTTGTATACTAGTCATTTATTGAAGATATAACAAGATTTACATTATTAAATTAATTTGCCAATCACTGATCAATCTCCATAAAAATGGAATCATGTTTTTGTTTTACTTGGGAATTTTGCTTCTATACTGATAAATTATCACATGTTGTAAAAAAATTAAGCAAATGTCCACATGCATTTTACATTGTTTCTTAAATTCAGTTGTTTTAAGGCAATGATAATGAACCAACCAGATAAATTTTTTTTTTGTTTTACCATCATTTGGTTTGAATTTATACACTTAATATTCACGTAGAGTTAATTTTTTTACAACAATTGATTATGATATTGGCTTTTGAATATTTATTCATTAAATGGCTACAATTTACCATGAATTTTCCTTTTTTTGCAATGAATGGTTGACATTCCAACAGGTTTTTGTTGTGTTAACAAATTATTAGTGTGTTACTGGATGGATATAATGATCAAATAAATGTACACCTGCATTTCATTGTGTTATAAGAAAAAGGCTTGCTGATTCAAGCTTTTATTCAATGAAACCAGAGGCAAGTAAATAAAAAGTACGAAATAACTAATGTACATAAAGTGAACATAAATACTGGTAGTGCTAATATAATGCACGCATAACAATGCGTCCACAACTTAGCAGTGAACAAAGTTTACATAAGTCAAACAATCAATAAGCAACGTACTAATGAAACAAATATTATAACATTCCTCCCCACCTTAAAACAGTCACCATTTGATCTGAAGGCGGTCAGGGGGTGTCTAATTCTTTTTGGTCGAGTTGAAACTTCAGCATCGAAATACACGTCCTCTGAGTTGGCAGGATTTGAAACAAAGTTGCCATTTGGAGCCAAACCATAATCCGCAGTTTCATCATCATCTGAGGTTCCCTGTGAAGATGTTGATCGTGAGATTGGTCGGGTTCATTGATGTCAACGAGATTTTCAGTATCTACGTTAAGGCTAGGAGACAAGTGTCATGTAGAGACTGTATCGATTCGCCCGTTTTCTTGTTCAATCCTTGCAAAGAAGGGATTCACTACTTGTACAATTTTGACAGGTTTAACCAAGGGATCATCTTTATTTCTTACATGAATTTTGAAGTATGCTTCTTTTCCAGTTGAAAGCCATTCAGGAAGGCAGTATCCCTGTGTTCCTTTTCTCTGGAAGGAGAAGAATCGAAAATGGGGAGTTTCATTTGTTGCAGTACATAAGAGGCTGCGGTTGGCGGCTAGAGCTTCAGGTAGAACTGTTATCCACATTGACTGAGAAAGGCCACGAGAATGAAGTAAGCATCTTATAGATTTCCAAATTACGCCATTATATCTCTCAACTTGTCCGTTACAGCGTGGATTGTAAGGTGTTGTCTTAGAGTGTGAAATTCCCAAGCGCAGTAGAATTTCGTTGAATTCATCTGCCATGAACTGACTTCCGCGGTCTGAGTGAATAAAGTCTGGAGTACCAAATAGCGTAAATAACTGTCGAAGAGCCGAAAGGACGGAGTCAGTTGTGATATCTTTCAGAGGTAAGGCGAAGGGAAATCTGCTATACTCATCAACGACTGTAAGGAGATATCTATATCCTTGTGATAGAGGTTTTGGTCCAAGTATGTCAATATTGAGTCTTTTGTAAGGTCGAGAAGCTTTAATTAGATGTGAATTTTTAGGTGGCCTGAAGAATTGCAGCTTGCATTCAAGACATGTTCGACAATTAGCTGTTACATCTCGTGCTTCTTGAAGTGAGAAAGGTAAATTGTGACGTTGAATATATTCCCAGAAACGAGTAATGCCAGGATGAGCTAGACCGGCATGAAGTTCTTTCAAATTGGTTGAATTTTCTTGAGTTGTTGCAGCTGATCTGGTGAGCGAATCGGCATATGCGTTATCAGTGCCCTTCCTGTATACAATATCGTAATTAAATTCCGACAATTCCAGTCTCCATCTTGCTAATTTATCATTCTTTATTCTCGACTTTTGCTTGGAGAATAAATAGCTAACTGCCTTCTGGTCAGTTTTGATAAGAGTAGGGAAGGAATGGAGATAATCCTTCCATTTTCTAGTAGCTTCAACAATTGCAAGAGCTTCCCGTTCAACCGTCGATTGTTGTTGTTCAGATGGAGATTGTGTGCGTGAGAAGAAAGCTATAGGATGTTCTGCTTGAGATAAAACACCTCCTAGTGCTACCCCAGATGCGTCCGTTTCGAGTAACAGCGGTTCAGAGTTAGATTCTGGTATAACAAGGATTGATTTTGAAATATCAGCTTTTAAGGCGTCAATAGTTTGTTGAACATTAGTGGACAAAGGAAATTTGTTTTCTTTCTGAGTTTCTAAGAGACATTGAATTTTTCTCGAATAGTCACGTATCCACTTAGCATTGTAAGCGAAAAAACCTATTAGACGACGAAGTTGAGCTGATGTCCTAGGGTAAGGATATTCGTTAAGTGCTCTGAGACGTTCTGGATCAGGTCTTTTAGTACCGTTTTCGACGATATGTCCCAGTAATTGAATGCTCTTTGTTCTGAAAACGCATTTATCTTTGTTGAGCGTCAGGCCGATCGCTTTTGCAACATTAAGAAACCTTTCCAGATTTTTGTCGTGTTTTTCTATGGTGCTACCACATATGGTTACGTCATCAAGATAAGGATAGGTTTTGCGAAGATTATTTTCTTTAATAATATTGTCTATTATACGTTGGAAGGCGGGAACTGCGTTCGTGAGACCAAATGGAAGGCGGGTGAATTGGAATAATCTACCGTCTGCTTCGAATGCCGTAAAAGGACGATCTTCTTTCTTGATTGCAACCTGATGGTAGGCCGATTTCAGATCTATCTTACTAAAATAATTGTTTTCCGCAACACTGTTAAGAATAGATTCCACATTAACGAAAGGGTACGCGTCAACATTTGTGAAAAGATTAATGGTTTCAGAATAGTCAATAACCATCCGAGGTTTCCCAGTTCGAACAACGAAAGCTTGGGCTCTCCAGGGAGATGTGGAATATTCGATAATGTCATTCTTTAAAAGGTTTTGAATCTCTTCGCAAATAAATGTCTTGTCTTTAACAGAAAGATAGCGAGCTTTAGTAGCTATTGGCCGAATATTGTTAGGTAAACCAGCTGAAAATATTTCAGGTGACTGAACATGCATAGGTTGAAGGGATGCACATATCAGTTTTGGTAATTGGCCACCAGTATTTAGTTCAACAGTCTTGTGACGTGCAAGTATATCCATTCCAATAATACAATCGGTAACAAGAGATTCTACAACAGTAAGTTGGACAGGGTGATCGGTATTGTTTAAACAAAGATTAGCAGTTATATAGCCACTTGTTTTAGCTGTTGAATTATTAGCTAACCGAGTAGTAGCCGAATCTTTTACAATGTGTAACCGGAATTTCTTTGCTAATTTCACCGTGATAAAGGAGTTCGTAGATCCTGAATCTATAAGAGCATTTATTGGAGGACGTCCATTAATGGATACTTTAGAGTAAAGTGCTTTAAGGGTAGGATTCATTGTAATAGTACACAAAACTGATGCAACTGTAGATGAACTTGCTTCTTTATAAGAGTTAGATGATTTACAAACAGACGACCAATGACCTTTCTTTCCGCATTTGTGGCATAATGAATCTTTAGCAGGACACTTACTCCTTGAGTGTGACTTACGCCCACAGAAAAAGCATTTTTGATCTGTAGTGTTTGAAGTTTTCCGAAATGCATTTAAGTTAGTGTCAGTAGAGGTATCCGTAGAAGCCATAGTATTATACGTGTCGTTTTTGGGATTTGTGTGAAATGACAGTGAATAGTCAGTTGAGAGTTCGATAGCACTTGCCAATCTTGTACAATTATCCAGTGAAGCTTGATCGTTGTCCAGTTCGAGTAGACGAGCTTGGATAGTGTCCGACTTTATTCCAGCGACCAAAGCGTCTCTTAGAAGAATATTTTGATGTTCTAATACAGTGAGGGCTTGACAATCACATGGATAANACACAAAACTGATGCAACTGTAGATGAACTTGCTTCTTTATAAGAGTTAGATGATTTACAAACAGACGACCAATGACCTTTCTTTCTGCATTTGTGGCATAATGAATCTTTAGCATGACACTTACTCCTTGAGTGTGACTTACGTCCACAGAAAAAGCATTTTGATCTGTAGTGTTTGAAGTTTTCCGAAATGCATTTAAGTTAGTGTCAGTAGAGGTATCCGTAGAAGCCATAGTATTATACGTGTCGTTTTTGGGATTTGTGTGAAATGACAGTGAATAGTCAGTTGAGAGTTCGATAGCACTTGCCAATCTTGTACAATTATCGAGTGAAGCTTGATCGTTGTCCAGTTCGAGTAGACGAGCTCGGATAGTGTCCGACTTTATTCCAGCGACCAAAGCGTCTCTTAGAAGAATATTTTGATGTTCTAATACAGTGAGGGCTTGACAATCACATGGATAAACTAACAGCTTCAGACGTTTGACGAATTCAGTGACAGGTTCGTTTAAGTTTTGAGTACATGAAAGTAATTGATGACGACTATGTAGAACTCGCGTTGGCGTTTGAAATTGTTGATTGAGAAGTGTTAGAGCCGCATCAAATGTAGTAGCTCCTTCCAATAGGGAAAAGAGATCAGATCCTGCATGCGCTCTGAGGAAAGTTAGTTTATGTTCGTCATCAACAATCTCGTTGATAGTAAGTAATTCGACAAAACAACTGCGCCACCATCTCCATTGAGCAGATGTAGCATTCTGAGGTAATGCTGGTGGTGTAAATTTCATTACAGTATTTTATTCATTGAATAAAATTGTTATAAGAAAAAGGCTCGCTGATTCAAGCTTTTATTCAATGAAACCAGAGGCACGTAAATAAAAAGTACGAAATAACTAATGTACATAAAGTGAACATAAATACTGGTAGTGTTAATATAATGCGCGCATAACAACGCGTCCACAACTTAGCAGTGAACAAAGTTTACATAAGTCAAACAATCAATAAGCAACGTACCAATGAAACAAATATTATAACACATTGCAATTTGTATCTCTGTATGTGATGATTTGAATATATCTTATCTACTATTGTAATTGATTTAACTATTAAGGCTTTATGTGTTTAATAATATCATGTATTTTGTTTTTTTATGATTAATGATTGACACAATAGAAAGCCGTGCTATGTGCTATAAATTTAATTATTATTATGAAATGTAATTGTACATGAAAATTAATCCATATCTATCTTTTGCATAATAGTTTGATTAAATCTCCAATTTCCATTGTATTTCAATTAACCATGCTAGGCAAATATTCACACTATGTGTTATGTGTGTACATATGATGGAATTATAAAAATGATCAAATGCTATAACAAATACTGTGTAAAGGTGCTGTACTGTCTAAGAGACACTAGCCTTAATTGAAGATATAAGCAATTTTCAATTTTCCCGCTTCCACATGGAGAAGATGTTTTGAATAACTAGTCATTGCTATAAATATATCTGTACATGTATGTTCTAGAAGATTTTAATGCATTGAACAAACATTAAAAAATTTCATAGGTTGTATAACTTTCATAGAAAAAGAGAATTTCACATTTAATAACATACAAACAACTTACCCAGTAAAGAAGGAACAAACTTCTGCAAGTAAACTCTCTGCAAAGACTGACTATTGCATTAAAAACCCATTGTTCTAGTTAAAATGATGGAATTTCAACATTTCTGCGCTATATAAGTTTTGTTGAACTTATGCATATACTTCTAAGAGACAAAAAGCTCACCTAACACATCAATGCATAGATTGAGGTAATTTAAACATATGGATAGTTGTAATTGGGAATACACCTGTCAATTTCTGACATTACCTTGCTGGTTCAAATCCAGAATTCCAAATTGTTTTTCATTTTTCATGGTTTTAGCTAAAAAATTGTTAATTTATGTAAAATATATGCAAGGAGAAAAATATATCCACCATTGAATATGTATTTACACCTTCTAAAATGAAAATACATGCTAAATTTTAAAGCAACCAAAATATTTCAGAGGTTTATTCTGACATTGAAGAACTTTAAGTCCAATTAACATTTTAAACTGTGTGCCAGCTCAATGTGCACAGCACTTGGGAAGGAGAAACAATTTCCGTTTTGCAAAATAATTTTTACCCCAGGATTGTACTTTGTTTGAGTTTGATACGCATTGCATATTGTAAACTGTTCACCAACTGGAAAATCATAAAGATATATGTATATATATATATATATATATATATATATATTGTACACAGACTTCTTTTTCTGAAACTGAAGAATTGAGTTCACCAACTAGTGTAGGACATGGTAACTTCTCCTCAGTCTTTAACAAACATTTCACATCAAATGCAAGTCTTTTGCTGCTTTTTTGTTGCACTTAGTAATTTTCCTCATGCTTTGCCTTTAGACAACTTCATAGATCTTTGAACCCATCTGACATATGCAGTTTTTCAAACCATTGTTGATAGGCAAAAGAGTGATTAGTGTTAAAATTAATGGCATGGTCAATTTCTTTAAAGGACTGAATATATTTAACTGAGCTGAATATTCATTGGGTTCTAAAACAATCCAGTGGACACTTCATATACATAACTTTGTCTATCAAGAACAAGAGAGCATAAATTATGCATAAACTCTATGCAATCTGGAGGTGATTCCTGAACATTTAACTTTTGGCATTATTCAAAAATTATGGAGTTTCTTGAAGAGATTTGATGACTTCTCTTAACTTTTATATGAGTTCATAACCTCATGAAAAAGTTTTTCTAAATATCTCTCGTTATATGTATAATATGAAATTATTTTTCAATTGGAGGCATAGTCTTGTCAAAAATTTGTATTATTGTTAGGAGAAAATAAGTAAAGTATGCATATAAACAATACTTAATAGCTTAGCAATGAATTCTACTAATTTCCAAACATTTCTAATCACTAAACTAATATTCAATTGACTGAAAAAACCCCTAATTTCAAGATTTGATGATGTCATCAATAATAAAGATAATGCCACATTTCTGAACATTCTACTTTGATAGTTTTGATTTTAACAATATCATTGCAAAGTTTAGCTTTAATAACAATCAAGTCCATAATTATGTGAAAGGGAGAACCCAAAATGAGCAAGGTTGAATTTGATTAAGAAAAAGACGGTGCACTTTATGTTATAAAAATGATGAAACAAAAAACCTAATAATAACAATAATCATTCAAATACATGAATTAAAATAAAAAATGGTTGCACATCTAACAGGATTTTTAAGCATCCATCTTACCCCTTTGTTAATATTTCACAATAATACTAAAAGTACAGTACCTAATGGATTATACCAGAAAAAAACTTGTCAGTATCCAGGATAGTTTTAGAATGGGCCGGGTTAATCTCAAGTCGGGTTGAGACATTCAGTATTGTAATCGGGTTGAAGATATCAATTTTCCTAAAATATCTAAGTGTAGTTCATGTTTTAATGAACTTCATATACATGTAAATGTTTCTGTTGTTTAATAAAATTGTACCAACTCAAGATATTATTATTGATTTGATTGAATAATTTTTACAATTTCAACTCAGAACGCCATGCTCCAATAAATTTATATGAAGGTTCAATAGTGAGAATGAAACAGCCAACCATTTTTAAATGTGCTATCACGTGATGTCAATTTCTACAATCTAAGTATTAAGCGTGCAATTAAAACTTGACTCATCTTCATGTGGACTGGCCATCAAATCAGGTGTTGTTGACTTTCACAGAAAGACTTTAATCCAAGAGTGACCACTGGAGTGCTGTGCATAGGGACATATTTTAAAGCACAGGGGTAATGCGTGATACTGAGGCCGCATGCAATTAAGTTACAAATTCTTCAAGAATTGAGAATGGACTACTGTATATGAAGCATCAAGGAATTTGGATTTGCAGCATGCATCATTTTGCAACCCTTTGAGTTTAAGCATACAAATTAGTAAAAGTTGATAATTGTAAGAAATTGAAGCATAAATAGTCTAATCAACAAGCATTACAAAAACCTGACAAAAACAACTGTGAAAAACGGCACCAATGGTTTTCAGTTCAGCCGAACGTAAGCCATGACATGAAATCACAGCCGGGTGGGGTCACGGCTCACAACCAGTTTTGGCCAATCACTGCGCACAGTTGCAGCCTCAAATCCCAAAATTTTGACAACATTCGATTTTGCAAATAGTGATACAAATAAATTTGAAGTACTGTGTGTTATTTCTATTACAAAATTTTCTAATTGCTCTTAAAGGCGGCTGATTTATTTATATTCTGAAATTTTTTCAAAAAAATTTGTAACCAACCTCGAAAAGTCGTGTTTAAGTCAAGTTGAGGGTTTTCGCGTTTTGAGTGGTTGAAAATCTCAACCCTACTACAATTATATCAAGTCTCTAACAATGTAGATGATTTTTCTTTAACATATCAGGAATTGCTAATCAAAAGAAAACTTATTGTTCATATCTGATAGGAAACCAAATCAGTGAGAATGGATATACTCTCCTGGCCAAGAACCTGATGAGTTCTGAGATTTATAAAATTCATTATAAAAAACCAATATTATTAAACACAAAATAAAAATTTTAATAAATTCATAAATAAGGAATGTAAAATGTGTATTTGATCAAGGAAAAATAGGAATGGAAAAAAATTGAAAAATTGTATATGAATTTGAAAAATTCCTCCACCAATCCTTCACGCTGAAAGGCTGAAAGATAAGGCATTGATTTAATGTTTTTAACCAAGAAAACTAGCATTTAATAATGTTAGTCACAAAGAGTGCAACTTAATGTTAAGGCATAATTTGAGATTTAAAAGGAAAGTTCAAGTAGAACTTAGAGGATGCACTTACTTTGTGAAAATGCCTTTTGGGCTTTGTAAATGTTTTCAAACGAATACATATTGACTAACAGTAATTTTAATTGTTTTAAAAACATCAAGCATGATTATGATTTAGCCCTAAACAACCTCAGCAATTGTTTGATGTTTGTGATGATTTCTATTAAATGCTTAAGTGTTCACAACTAACTAAGTAATGAAATTTGAAAACACCTCCGGATAGAGCATCGTCTTCATTTTAATTTTCATCCTAGATTCGAACCAGTTGCAAAAACGCTCTTGTGCAACGACGTCTGATTTTGCGCATGGTGCGTTTGGAAGAGACTTGCGTCGTCTACTTACAGAAAATTAAATAGTTGAAGTAAGGCCAATGACCTTAGAGCGCGTTGTTATCTGAAAATGGGTATGCGAAGAATTTGAATGCTTTTGCAAAAATCGGTTTATCTATTGAAAAAATTGTGATGCACAGGAATAATTTTTATCACGAATTTTCACCATAGAAGGAAAGCACATTTACTAAAAGATTTGTCAAAATACAAGGATTCCTTCATTCAATGCACATATGGAATCAAGCAATGATTGAAAATTCGGTTCTAAGCGAGTCAAAGGGTAGTTAATTGTACAATTTTACCACTTTTCTAGTTCTCTGGGCCACATGGGCAATCAGAACATATTTTGTGACTCATTTGAAAATTTACTGTGCATGCCAGCTTACTTTGCATACTATCAAGATCAGAATGCTCGATTAAATAATAACAATTGCTATGTATGGCATGTTTGCATTAACAGTTAGTGTGTAGGTAGATGCCCGCAGCAGTAGCAGTCCAACATACAGCACTTTTGATTATTGCACAAGTGTTTTTATAATAAAAACAGAAATTATATTACATTATTGATCATTTCTTGCTCCACTTCTCCACAATTTAGCTTGTCTCAGCCCTTAAAAATTCCTTTAAAAGATTCCATCATATAATGTCACTTCGTTCTTACAAAAGTTCGTTTAATCATTGTTAACATTATTTTTGGAAATTGTTTAATATTAAAGCTTACTAATTATATGAGCATGTGTCTCAAGAAGCCCGTTGTTACATTTTAATGAAACGTTTATTAATTCACGTGGTATATATGTTAATATCAAAATAATGCATTGAAAATTCATAAGATATTTCAATTTATAGCAGCTCAAACAAGCCACCTGTATGAGTTAGAATCAGTGGCGTACGCAGGGGGGACATGGTGGAATGTCCCCCCCCGTCAGGTTTCCAAATTTGATTTTGACTGGATAAATTAAAAAATTTTTTGTAAAAAAAATTGAAAAATTTAAAATCTAGGAACTTGAAATGCATTTTTAGGGTCTATTTTCTCAATATTTTCAAAATTCTTCGCCCCGCACTGGGTAATGACGATGATGTCCCCTCGTCAGAAAATCCTGGGTACGCCCCTGGTTAGAATTAGTTCCCCTCTTCCTGAGATTGGCTATTTATACAGAAAAATTTTTCCAATTTTCAAATTTTTTATACACTTTTTAAACTATATACAAAAATTATAGTTTTTCTATGAGCTTGCTTAAATTCATTATATTATTAAATTGGCAAGAAGTATAAGAATTAACTCTGGGGTTCAATAAACCCCAATTGGCTCTGAGGGTTAAACTGTAAGCATCTGAACAGTTTCGACCACTTGATAATAACGTTAAAAACGCAACCCTTAAATTATTTTTGCTGTCAATAAAATAGCAGTATAAGAAATATTCATGCGATTATTAGTGTGATTATATTTTGAACCAAAAATTTAGCATTTTTACCACGAAACTTATTAGAAAACAAAAAATGTTGACTCCGAACTAATGACTCACACTGATTATGTGCTTGCTAAGACATGTTATCAAGTGTTACTCACAAATGACAAAATACAATTAAAATTTAATACAGAAAAGAGTCCTTGCTAAAATGAATTGAATTTGAGAATAAAAAAAATTATCCGAATAATTTCATAAGAAAAATTTTGTATTTTTTTTGGTGCTAAGTACATGTATATGGAAATCGAGAAGTAATATTACTTAATGCCAATTTATCTAAAAAAGGACTAGCGTTCTTATTATTATTGATTTGAATAAATCTAGGAAGCACATACATTTCAACTACTTGAGAAAGAATAAATATTTATGTAGCTATGGTTGCTTACAAGGTGAACACAGAGGTGCCAGACGTCATATCTAGCTTATATGGACTTCCAATTTTTTTTCAGTTACTTAAAAAATATTCCGCCCTTATAATATCACTGCTAAAAACTTTACTGTTTAGATAAATTTGTGCTTTGTGAAGCCTTGGATAAATGGTGTTATTGAAAGCTTATGAAATAATTATTTCATAATTTGTAACTTGTCACTCTAGAGATATTATTTGGATATTAGTATAATTTGCATTTAAAGTGCTTAACATCAATTTGATGTATGAATAAAGAATTAAAATCTAACAAAGTTTGAATAAAATGTTTTCTTTGAAAGTTCTTTATCATTTCTGTCACTCATTAACTATTATTTACATAGATTATTCATTGAAACATGTATAAAGCAATTGTTTAATTCACCAAGGAAGGTTCGAATGAGATCTCTACCCTGGCTAGCTGATTATGGCCTAGTGAGCATGCTTTTCTTACTTCAAAGTGTTTAGTTCAGGTGTACAGAGGGATTGGAAATGTATTATTATGAGTATGCAGCATCATTTCCTATATTTATCAATCTATAACTGACAACTCTATGCTTCAAATCTCACAATGTTTTACTTCCTGTAGAATGTAGGTTTAGTCATCATAAACGTAATGGATGAGAAAGCGAGACATAAATTTACAATCTTAGTCTCTGATTAACACTTTCCAAAGTTTAGCTTTTCTTCCTTGAAACAGATTCTCATAATTAACTAAGTTTTCCTTAAGTATTGGTCGGGCAAATTAATTTCAATTTTGAGTAAATAGAGCTAAAAAACATCAACTGGTAAATATTGCAAAGTATTGAAAAAATAGTAAATTCTATAAAAATTGAAAGTTTTTTGTAAAATTGAGTATCGCCTTCCTATAGTTTATAACAACCGAAGTAATGTTGTTCTAAAAGCTAAAAGTTGTTGCCAAAGATTTAATGGGATAGCTTCACAATTGTGGCAAGTATGAGTCTATAGGGTAGTCTTTGAAGTCAAAAATACGAAATCTCATTTTTTAATATAATTCTGAAAAAACTAAACTGATTCTTTTGTAATTCTAAGAAGAATTTTACAGAAAATGATTTTTGAACACTTTTATGTCACATGTTTTCAAAAAAATGTCAGTGTTGCCTCATAATATTCATGTGCAAAATGTATTTTATTTATATATTTATTGGATCTTATTTGAATTTCAATGAAAGAAGTATCTAAGTTACTAGGATCGTTCAAAAATACGTAATAATTTTCTCAAATTTTCAAGAATTTTGTAATTATTTCTCACTTGGTGTTACATAAAATATTTCAAACCTTAATATATTCTTATGCAATATCAACTCAAGTTGAAACCTAGCTAATGATTAATCTGACTGACAACAAATTTTTATTAATCAGTTGTTCATCCTTATCACCAAGCAGAGTCTAGTCAAGCATTGTGTCAAATTTCTTTGTTTCTTGTACGCTACTTGAACTTTGATTTGTGATAAATTGCATTCTAACTTGAATTTATTACACTGATATTCTTTATAGAATGATTACCAAATATTGAAGCTTACATTTGTTCACAATCCCTTCTAGTAGATTTCTTATTACTATAGCTCTGCAAAATGCAATTTTTTTGAAATACAATATGTATTTACTTCAAAACGTGGATTTAGCCTATGTTCAGCAACTTTAATATGTGGAACTACATTAACCTAAATGTAAGTTAATTTTGTAGTGTTTACCGAAAAACCTATTTACACAGATTCTCATTTATATTGTTATTATTATTATTATTATTATTATTATTATTATTATTGTTATTATTATTATTATTATTATTATTATTATCCAGTAACATATCAGTCGTAAATCCTAATCTACTGGCACGCGATGGAATTCAGCTCTCTCGACATGGTGTATTCTGCATGACACAGATATTTCAATGTTCTCTTTCAACTCGACAATTTTATCACACATCTCTTCGAAGAACATACACATCCTATTCTCAAGCTTCTCTCTGCCACAGCACGTCGCCCTCCTTTGCTACCTACACACTCTCTACGCCCAATCTTCACATGATCTCCCATCAACTTCGCTACAAATCTTCAATGAATAGTCTAAGGTATTTTAATGCTTATATTTTTATTTTACTACTTTTTGTAAGTTTACTTAAGGATCACCTACATCTAAACATTGCGTATGAATCCGTAAAAAATTGTAAGCTCAATATGCTATTAAGCAAGGTTCATTAGCATTTTTATGCTATTCAATTTCATAATTTATTAGCTTCGCACCTAAAAGTATTACTACAATTAAGATTAGTTCTTTCTGGAGACATTAAAATGAATCCAGGCCCTCTCATTTCCGAAAATATGTTGCAAAATGAAATTCGTAACTACAAAGAATATGTTAAATTTATATATATTAATGCAAGAAGTTTAGTTTCAAATCGCAGTAAATTCTATAATATAGAGAGCCAAATTGGAAACAAGGCTATATATATAATTACAGAAACTTGGGTAAATGATTCCAGTACTATAAAAACTCTATATAATCCTAATCCTAACGCTTTTGACATACATTTCAAAAATAGAACAGAAAGAGGCGGTGGGTTAATGATATTAATTCCGAAATTTCTTAAATCAAAGCGTCAAAATGATCTAGAATTAGAACATCCAGTTTTTTAATCGCTTTGGATTGAAATAAACTCATTATCTCTTTCAAATAACAATGAACTAATCAACGTTTGCTATAACCCAAATAAAAATTATTCTACTGATTTTATGAGGATAAGATTTGCGAAATAGAAAACCATGAGTATAAGATTTGCGAAATAGAAAGCTCAATTTTTGAAAATAAATTTATAGGTGTTTTTGGGTATTTCAATGTGAATTACTTAAATTACTCGGAATCAAAAATAATTTACTACATATGCGATACTTTTGATTTTCAAATTATTAACAAAATCAAGCCTACAAGGCACTCTAACCTAATCGATTATTTTCTTTCCGACAGTATAAGACTTTAACATTTGAATCATTCTTCAATAAACTATATAATACAAACGAAAAAATTGGATATATTCATAAAATTTTAGGAACAAGTAAAGGAATTTCAACTGATATTAATGAATTAAATATTGATAACCAAACTACAACAAAAAAAACAAAAATAATAGACCACCTAAATACAACATTTAAGGAACTTGGCCATTTCAGTTTTCCCCAATATAAGAGAAAATAAAATATTTATAAATTCCCAGGAAAAACATACTTTTCTTTTAGACTCATAAATGCAAATGAACTAGAAACCATAATAAAAACTTTAGACACAAATAAATCAACGGCATCCTATAATCTTCCCATATTTTTAGTGAACATTTAACCAATGCATTATTGATAATGAATTCCCGGATATATTTAAGAAATCTGACATAAGTCCTATATATAAAAAGGCGACCCTCTAAATGCACAAAATTATAGGCCCATTTGCATTGGCCACCCATTTAGTAAACTATTTGAAAAATTATTAAGTAATCAAATAAATGCATATTTGATATCTGAAAATAACATATTTTTAGTGAACATTTAACCAATGCATTATTGATAATGAATTCCCGGATATATTTAAGAAATCTGACATAAGTCCTATATATAAAAAGGCGACCCTCTAAATGCACAAAATTATAGGCCCATTTGCATTGGCCACCCATTTAGTAAACTATTTGAAAAATTATTAAGTAATCAAATAAATGCATATTTGATATCTGAAAATATTCTTTCAAAAAAACAATTTAGTGTTTGTAATTGTTATAGCACTCAAAATACTAATTTTATCCATATCAGAACAAATAAAATCTAATTTAACCTTAAAAAATATAGTTGTGTTGCACTTCTTGATTGAGCAAAGCATATAACTCAATGAATTTTGACATATTAAGGGACAAATTAATATATTATAATTTTGATAACAAATCTGTTAACTTAATAATTCCTTTCCTTAAAAATCGACAGCAAAGAGTTATACTTAATTGTTAAAAATAAAATATATTGTAACGGACAGTGGGGTTCCACAGGGCACAGTTCTCGGACCTATTATCTTTGCAATCTATGTTAATGACATAACCCAACAGGTAAAAAACAGTAAAATTTATCAATATGCAGATGATACCTGTCTTATAAGTACTGATATAAATGCTTTTAATGCAACTAAAAATCTCTAATATGAAATCGAAAATTTAACAAAATTTTTCTCAAATAATCAATGGAAAGTAAATTTTGAAAAAACACAATTTATAATATTTTCCCCTAAGACAAACAGAAATCTCACAAAAAACATAGAACTTAAATTAAATAATGTACCAATAAAGCAAAGCGAATCTATTAACTATCTAGGTGTTGAAATTGACAATGATTTAAATTTCGAACAATTCTTCATGGTTAAAATTAAAAAAAATGGCTTCTGGAGTTAGGTATCTTTATCATCTCAGAAATATTTCAAATACGTACTACAAACAATAAATGCACTCTGCCTTTCACACTTTTAATATTGCTCATTCCTCTTTACAAATATTAATTCAAAAAAACCCCATCCTCCTGTCTAAATCTTTCAATTGGTCCCTTAAAACACTCAATTTTGCACAAAAACATGACAATGCATTCGATTACCGATTAAAATACAAAATATTATCCCTTTATTACCAAATTCAAATGCATATGTTATCAATATTATTTAAATTCAAAATTGGCCGGGCCGCAATTTCGTTTTTAAAACAGTATATTAAATTAAATGAACGTTCTCAAACATTTTTATGCTTGGATAAACATTTTAATGGTTTTCACCACACAGCAACTAAATAGTAAGATCTCAGAAGTGAAACAAAAAGATATTTGCTGGTGCATTGAAAAGATGCTGTGGATAAAATATTTTCCAATCCATATCCAATCCAATCGAAAAAAATCGTCATAGATCAATCCACATAGGGTCCATATCCGTCAGGAAAATTAACCCCAGGTTTAAAAAAGGCCAACTATTTCAATTATTATACCAAATATGTCATTAGCTCTCAAGGTGTTTGGTACACATAGCATTGCCTTCAGATTCTTACAAAAAATTGTATTGTGTATATTTTCATTGTTCTTTTTAAGCTATTTGACTTAATAATTTACAATAGGAATGAATAAATTAATCTATAAGTTTTTATTCTTAATCCATAATGATACATAGATATCCATATAAGTAAATTCTCTGATCTCTATCCAGTGGATATTCGTGGATTTGGATCTATTCATATCTAGATCAAGATCTATGGCAACCCTGGTGCATTGACACTTTTATTCACAATATAAAAAAACTGCTGTATCAAATGCTCTTTCACATTGATAAAGAAAATCGTTTCTACTTCTTTTCAAAACCTTTATCAAATCTGTCCCCAATATTAACTCAGCTTCTATGAAATACGCTTGTTCTATTAATGAATCTTTCAAAGATCCCCATCTCCTAGAAAGATTAGAAAGAAACCTCTACTTAACTATGAAGATCAAGAAAACCTATCAAACCTAGAACAAATTCACTAATCATTAGAAGTAGCATTCTAAGATATGTCTGCTCAAATAATCTTTTCCTAATCTATCAAATTCAATCAATTCTTACATGGCTCACATTCTAGGCATCTTGCTGAGTGATGATATTTTCCAAAAAAACAACTCAATGCTGCCATTATCGATACTGCGTTAATAATTTCTTTTTTAATGCTTAATACCAAGACTATTATAAGTAAGCAATTTAAAATGATATATATAAGGGACTTTGTCAACTGAAAAATGGACAACACCATAAAACGGATGATGACCACTATTCAAGGAGATGACACCCAATCCCTATTTGTCTGAATACAGAATCAAAATAGTGTCAGTAATGCATGAAAAGGGATTTTGTGTCATGTCAAAATTGTTAGCAATTCACAATATTTTTCTGATGACTATCAAAGCAGCGCCACCAAGCCATTGTTCATGAAGAACTGGTATCTCAAACAGATTGGAAATTCGAAGTATAAATTGAGAAAATTTTATCATCATTTCAAAATAGTAGTAGTTTAAACATTTTAAAGCACACTATTGCACGTATTTTATCTCTAGAAAAGCGACAATAGGCCAAAATTTCCATTAAGCATTTTTGTTAGTTTCATTCAGCAAAAACCTTAACAGATACATATATTTCCAATTATTGTGATAATCTCATTGAATTTGTTATTTGTAGAAATCTTTTTTTTTCCATAATTTTTGCACTTGAAACATCAGATGTAAAGTTATTCGCAAAACGTACTCACTGTTCTAGTGTTAGCACACGTATTTTTCAAGCATTTTTTGAACCCCTGTAGTCAAACAAAATTTACATTTTAGAACAACCATTTCTAGGGACTTGTTTTAGCAAAATTAAAACAAAAAATTATTTGAAAATTATAAAAAACCACGAAAAATTTATATCAATTGTAAAGTTTTGATTAAAAATATTGACTTTGACATTATATTCTTTTCTAAATATTTTTTGAATTTCAATATTATGAAATAACCAATTTACAAGGCATTCTTTATCATAACGTGCATTTACTTAAGTGTTTTGTACTAAGCAAATCATCTGTTTAGAATGCTGAAAATAATTATTTAAATTAGTGATTTGAAATGAACACTTACAAAGACTAATTTGGCCCAAGTACGAAAAAACAAAGAAAGTTATTAAACTATTAAGAAGCAAAATTTCTTTTGTTAATTCAGCTCTAACAAAGAATAATGTCGATACGTTAGTATATCTAAGTTTTTTTTTCATCTAAAATAAATGAATTCCTGTGTACTATAGATGTACTTTGTATGTATCAAGGATTAAATAAATCCAAATTCGCAAAGTGATTAGGACCAGTTGTTGTTTTAAGCCCTTTAAGTCAAATACAAAATTCACCATTTCGTTTTGTAGTATCCTATTCTCCAAAGAAACAGCCTGATAAGCACTTAGTGCAAATGCAATTCATTTGCTTCCCACAATGAACTTAAATTCTGATGTAAACATTATTAAAAATTCCTTGTTCATTAATTTTAAAATATAATATATACTTGATAATTAGCTTCAAAACAACCATACTGAAAGCAAGAGTTGACAAAATCTTAACATTTTTTCTACTAATTTAAACTAATGTAAAAGTGCAAAGTAAGTGTACAAAGTAAGTGCACAGAGATTAGATTGATTGTTGAGAAAATCTTGATGTTAATCACATCTTGATTTGAAAAAGATCCAAGACGTTGAGTAATACGAATGAAGTGCTTCTTCCCCGTCAGAAAATGATTGATCTCAATCATCATTTGATTGAAGAAAGATCTTCAACCACAAATCAAATTAAACTTTTCCGGTTTGGTCGGTTTACTGC
>CABFPE010000237.1:307138-329604 GCA_900660155.1 Hofstenia miamia
TATATATACATGATTACTAAGTTTTTCAATTGATTCACCGATGTACTAGTCAGCTAAAAATATTTAAAATTCAATTTTCTTTCGTCAACAATCTCAGGAAAAAAGTGAGTACTAGGTTGGGAAATTATCATAACGGAAATCGTTCTACAAACAGGACAAGTTTAACAGTTAAACCTATCGCACTGAAGTGAAACCAACTAAAACTTTAAAGTTCTTGCAAATTCAATGTTAATGCTTGATAGCAACTCTTAATTGATGTTAAAATAAAAGGCACTTACGTTGATTCAATAAAGAATACTTTTGGAAAAGTTGCATGAAAAATGACATAATTTTACTTGATATTTCAAAATGTTTTTTTGTTATTCGAAATTTAATGAAACAACTTATTTGTTTCACTGTTTTACCTTAGAGATAAAAAATACAGTTTTTCCTAATTTTAGTGGTTCTTAAAATTTGCCTTCAAGTATTAGACTGTAATTTGCACGAACTTGCAAAAACTTTAATGCTGAAGTTGGTTTCACTTCCATGGGATAGTTCTGTTCTAGTGGACGTGTTGACGATTATTATGTGGGTAGACCATTCAATAACATTGTGGATGAAGAGGTGTCCCACTTGAGAGGCTTTCAATCATTTCGAATCTTACATTTTCTACATTTACTTGAAATTCACTATTGTTGTGTCATTTTGTAATCTTTTAGTTTAAATTAGTTAATGCTCTTATGGCACAGATGCTGAATATTTAGGATTGCAGATACGTTAATCACATTTCTCTTGTAAGTTACACTTATTGTTTTACTTGACAGGTATTTGAAATTTATCCTCAATAAACCACAAATAGTGGGTGTTTTCAGTTTCATTTTCTACAACTACACTGTAAAAAAAAATTGTCTTACAAGGCGACATGGTTCATATGAAAAAATTTGAATTGCCGCCCCAAGTTTAAAGTTATGCCTAATCGATTGGTCTACATATATACATCGCTGTTAAGCTTGATGCATATTTTTGTGTGATTGTCGGTGCCAGCACTAAGGTATTTTTTGATAAATTTAATTTTCAGGTAGCCTAGTAGTGTTAATTTTCTAAGAAAGCTTTAAAAAGTTGCAGATCAGTCGAAAATTTCAAATTTTATTGGCAAAAACTTTATGAAATAATATTTTATTATGGAATACTGACGGAAATTTCTTCATTCATTTACTTGGGTACTTAATTAGCAATATCTGCAAATAGTTATAGAAAGCAGAAAAGCTACTAAGTCAAATACGCGATGCCTATGTCTTAATGTTTTTTTTTCAGTTATTTCACTTCACAAATGTTGATAATTTTGTGCTATTATATGGTAACTATTCTCAATATCAGATTTCTGTTCTGTAGAGAATCTACCTCATTGTGAAGATCAGCTAGGTATGCAAAGGAGTTAAGCAATCCATTCATAAGTTAGAACTGATAATGAAACATGAAACAAATAGGTTTGAATATACAGTAAAATTTGGGTTATGCTTTGCGTTGGGGCTAAGGTGTGGACTGGGTTAGGTTAGTGTTAGGACTAGTGTTTAATTGTTTTTAAGATGAGGGTTAGGGTTAGGGCCATAATTATTTTTTTGATAAAACTGGCATATTTTAAGTGCGGGAGATAACGCAAGAGTACCGAATAAACAATGTGATTAATAATTTCTTTTCAGATTAACCGAATTCGCTGAAGATTTAAGGCATTTAGAGACCTATCATGAAGAAGTATTGTTTGCATAGTTATGTAATATTGTGTAGATCTTAACATTATTTACAACTATATTCAATTGCCAGTAATTTTATGTTACTTTTTAGATTTTAATTGCTTTCATTTATAATATGTTGCTGAGATACATTTTGCTTTTTGCAGTTATAGCAAATTCATTCTTTACATTTGTCTGCCGCAATTCACTTTATGTGTCAATTGTGTCAATGGTTTCTGCCAATGCAACAACGACTAATTTTAGTAGTAAGGATCATTTCCAGTGTCCAACAAAAACGCATGCAAAAGCTACAAATCAAGTGCAACTAATCAAGGGATTTGATTGGACCACAGCTGAAGTGAATATGATACTTAGTGCCTACTATCTCACATATACATTATTTTCACTATTTTTGGGTGTGGTCGTTGAGTATGTATCTCCATCAATAACCCTTTTATTAGCAAAGCTTGTGCATGGTTGTTTGCATTTCATAACACCATTTGTGGCATACTATGGAGCTGGATATGTTACCTTTGTTAGACTGTTAATGGGAGTCAGTGCAGCTCTTTCGTATCCAGCAACTTTTGCATTATTGAAAAGGGTTGCTCATGACGATGAATTGTCAACTGCAGCTAATCTTTCTCATGCAATGAGCGGATTTGGATGTATTGCTGCTTCATTCTTTACAGGATGGATTTGTAGTGCTACTCAATTTGGTGGATGGAAAATGAGTTTTTATTCAAGTGGAGGAGTAGAAATTCTTTATGTAGTTGTTTTATCATTATTTTTAAAAACATTGATATCATTTGAAAAAAATTATAGAGATTCAATCTTGCAAAATGAAAGAGATCCTATGAAATTTGGCAAAGCACAAGCAAAGTGGAAGTTATTTTTCGATTGGAAAGTTTATGGTCTTGCTTACAGTTACTTTGCATTTGGTATTATACAAAGATTAACCTGGATGTATGTTCCTCAATATCTTTTTTCTGTAATGCACTTCTCTATATTTGAAAATGGATTATTGAGTTCTGTACCACTGATAACGTTCACTATTACTTTACTTTTTTCAATTTTAGTAATTGGACTTTTAATTAATCATTTATCCTTCAATCCTAGGAAAGTACACTCATTGTTTTTTACATTTTTTAATGTTTCCGCTTTTTTAATTTCACTATCAACTCAATACATTGGTTGTAATGGCATCTTTGCAGTTTTACTTTTTGCAACCTGGTCCTTTCTAACTGCTATTAGTTGCACCCATGTCATTGCTGTTGTTCCTCATTATGATAGGCACATTGGAATTGTCAGTGGAATCACTAATACCTTTAGCAATGCTCCAGGTATCTTAATACCGGTTATAATAAATGCGTTTACTGCTCAAGATATTGGAAACTCTGAAAACTGGGTAATGGCATTTATTACTTGTGGCGTATTGTCTGTATTGGGATCAATTATTTTTAACATGGTATTGTGGATAAACCAAACTAATTTGTATTTGCTTGGTGGGGGCCATTATTTCAATAAAAATAATCTTTAAGCAATCTATATATTATATATATATATATATATATATATATATATATCGCAGAAATGAAGTTGACCAGCAATGTGAGTCATATGTACAATTCTAACGTGGAAGTAATGAGCTTAATTAGCACTAGGTACCTGTCTATTACCGAGTTGCAACCGTGCCTGATTTTTGGATGGAGTTTGTACAATATTTTTTGGGTGTGGCACGGCACAAGAAAGGTTCTTACCATTCTTAACCTTTCAATCTAGAGCATTTTTTCTGTATCAAATAAAATGATCAAAGCAAGTATATTGTTTTGTAATTGTAAATAACTAAAGTGATTAATTAGAAAATATGTGAATCACAGTGTTCGCAGAGTTTCAATGTTATTCACATTAAATGGCTTGAGCATCGACATTTTATTGTTATACTCAAGGCCTTGGCGATGCCATTCTCGGCTGTGTAAGATCCTCTATGCATAAGAGATATTTAAACTATTAATGTATCCATAACTTATAAATATTTAACCAAGTTTGTTTATGCATTAGATTTTTCTGCACATAAGTAAGACTTTGTGATTATGTACTATTTTTTTGTATTGATTGATAAGGGAAATTATTAGAATCAATAAAGCTTACAATATATACATCATTTTTTATTTTGTGTTGTATTAAGTATAATGCAGGCTTAATTCATTCTAGCAGCAGGAAAGATGCAAAACCTGATTGTTGAAAAACAAAAACACCAACAACTTAGCCAAATCTCAGTAAGTCACTAAGAGGCTATCAATACCTTTCACTATTTTCCTTATATTACTTATGAATTTGATCTTAATTGTTTTAACCAATAGGTCTACATTTGACATTGATTAATTTGCTAATCAAATTGAGCTTAATATTAACTTTGATTACTGGTATTTTTACTTCGCAATTTACTTTTTTATTAAGATAAGATACGTTGAGTTTCAATTCCTGTAGGTACATGATACCATCAATAGTGTAATGTTGCTGGGATTACCCAATCTCATCTTGACATTCAACTCTGTAAAAACTGTTCTCTATTTACAAGAACTAATTGGTGTTAAATACAAAGTCATTATCAACATATTTACAAAAAACTAGATAATGAGAAAGACATAAATGTCAATGAAAATTAAATTTTCTAATGAAATATTTGATATCCCGCCAGTCAATGTCAGTAGAATGAATTAAGAATTCAGATTATGTGAAATTAAGGAGTCGCAATCAGAGTTGGAACCGATTCGACATGAAGGGCCAGTTTGCAAGCCGGTCGACCGGTCGGGTTAGGATTTTTGACATGCCGGTTGACGCTAGTCAAGTGGGATAGTAGTGAGCACTGATAGCCCCTCCCTGAGTTAGTCCTGAAACTTAAAGTAATTATTTCCGAGCATATTCCTGAGGTAAAAGGTTGTGATTCTGACTGTGTGCAAGTCACTAGAAATAAATTCTCCACGTTTTTATTGGCATAAAATTTCTTTGCTAAACTCTTCAGTAAATTGCAGCTATTGTTTAGGCAAATGTAGTTAAAAATATTCAGAAAGCGTGGCATCAACCTTATAAAGGCGTTTGGGTTAGAAGATTTTCTTTACGCATGAAGAAGAAGAAACCGAGTTGTACAATCACTGTTCGGCCTGCAGGCTTTACATGCCGTATTTCTGTAGGCCTTACCACCCGCAAATAAAAAAGAATTAAGTTATTTCGGAAAAATGTAGCCTTTCAAAAACCGTCTAAATATAATAGTCGCCTTTCGATTTTGGGATTTAATTTTCTTCGTGGTTATTTCTTAGTAATAGTAAACCGGTTAAAATTTTGGAGTAATAGACCGGTTTACCGGCCGTTTACAGCCGGTTGAGGAAAAGCGTGGCCGGTTCTGTCGGATCAGCAAAAATCCTGACCGGTTCCAACTCAGGGTGCTATCTAACTTTTCCTTGTCAATTCTCTGAATTGTACACGAAAATTCCGGTTGTCACAAATACTGTAATTATGAAATCAACATTTCAAATGGAATTTGTATTTAACCTTAAATCGCCAGTGTCCATTTAAAATGATAAACTAGTTTCCACAATTGCCAAATTTGAAAATCGTGAGGCATGGACAGACTATTGGGGACGATGCTTTATTAGAAATTTGAAAATTTGCTTCAAATTTTGAATTTTCGATAAATATTAAATTCTCAATTCTTTCCAAACGTTAACCTATTTACAACGTTTTCAGCAAGCGGAGGCAACAAAGAACTTTGACGGTTTCTTGATATGTGTAAAGGTGTCCCAAACCCATTGCTGCTTTAAGTGAGCAAAGTCTGAGTTCGTGCGGTGCTTTCAGATTAAGCATTTTTAAAATCATGAAAAATTTTCGAAAATCCTCAGGCTGTTTAAGGTTTATCTAACTGGTTGAGTTGCAATCTTCTACTACACACTGCTACCCGATTGGGTGCGTAAAGTTTCTGGTATTCGCAAGGTTTCCATTCCACATTATGCATATTGCAAATAATTTTTTTTCAAAAACAAATTATAAAGAAAAATCAACATGAAATGAACTTAGGCTGTGTTCGAAATTCAAAATTTTAGAAAGCTCAATAGCAGTAACAATTGACGTTAAAAAATGATTGCTGACAAAATACAACGTAAAAATATACGGTAATAAGCACCTAAAACAATGGCGAAAAAACATGTCTAAATCGATTTTGATTTAATGCACTATCTTCAATTTACAATTGCTTATATTAACATTTATATGTAGATTTTTTCATATTTTTTTATATTTATTTAATTTCCTGTATATAAATTATATATATGTATATATGTTTTCATTAAACATCCAAAGATTCTACATTCTGTATAACCCCGATTTAGCGCCACTCTTTGTACAAAGACATTTTGGCGGTAAGTGGGTGGGTGGTAAATTAGAGTTGAGCATATTAAAGCTGCAAGTGGTACACTATGTATTACATGCATCACTATTTCCAATGTAAATTATTATAACAACAAATTCAAGACAGGTGAAACGATACACACTATCAATCCTGTCACCGATCTTCATTACAAAGTCCAGCAGTTTAATTTACACATACAAATCGATTAACAACCACCAAGGCAGTAATTTGAAAATATAACTGAAACTGAATACTAGATCGAAGAAACTGATAAACAATACTCAAATAAAATCAAAATATTGGAATTTCTCTTTTTCTTCAACAGTTTTTCGACTTTTGAACAAATTGCCGATCAATATTCGGAAAGTACCAAACCTAAATCAATTTAAAAAACTGCTGAAGGAGAACCTACTCGCAAACCAATATGAATTTGGCTATAACACTAAATCAAATATTTGGAGAAATTTCTAGCTGCAAATTATTTTTAATCTATATGTCTTTCTAATTTTATTTTGTCTTTTAATAGTTTTTTTAATTACTGTCCTTGTGTAGCTTTTACTTTTTCTTACTTGTCTATGTTGTATATATTGTTTAATTTTCTAAGTACTGTACATATAAGTTACTTATTGTAAGTTTTACAATTTTGTAAATATTTACAATCTAGACAATGTAGAGGAAAAGTTAATGTAGCTATTAAAGTAAAACACGTAGCACAAATTAAGAAAAAGAAGGCATATGTATTATTTTAACTTTAAATTTTCCAAAAAATTCTTCAATTTTTTCATGTTTCTTGAAAAATGCTCATAACTTAAAAATTACAATTTAGTACAAATTTTCAAAATTTCATTGAAGCATGTTCCCCAATCAAAGTGTTCATGGCTCGCGATTTCAAAATCTCCTAATAAGTTGGAGGACAAACTTTTGAAAGTGTGGAAAATTTACATAGTTCATATTACCAATGTTGAAATTAAAATAGATGAATGATGCAGTTATGCCACAATAGTGTTGATTGTGGTAATTAAATAGAATTTCGTTCTTTATAACTAATAGAAAATGTTTAGACCTTTCATAATAGTTCGAATAGTTCGTAGTAGAATGTGGTGTTCTTTGCTGCAAGTGTACCAAAGAAAGAGGAGCAAAAATATCTGATAGAGTAGCGTATTTGGTGCTAGTGCACCCCACATGAATGTTCATACATTACTGGAAAATAATTGAACGTCACATGGTGTTATAGGGTTTTCTGATTACTATTCTGCTGTAGTATTTTTCAAAGCTGGCTGTAAGTTTGGTATTTTTACCATTAACAGCAAAATACTGAATAAAAGCCAATTCTTGAGTTTTGCAGAGATCGGAACGATAGCAATCTCATGCTATTTATATGAGTTGATCCCTCTTCTGTTTAGATATGGCAAAGTTAATGTTGGGTCCGCAGTTAAATAGATTGATATTAGCCATAGCGCTGATTTAGCATTACAATCTGATGCTCGTTTTTCTTCAAAGAATGCATATTGAAAGTCAGTGTGGTCTTGAATTTCTAATGATTTCTGAATATTGCTAATAAGGAGTTCTACTGAATATTGATAGGTTTGCGATGGAGAATGATATTGAAATGGCGGGCCAAGCATTATCAGTTGGTCTATCTGCCTTTATGGTTTCCCAAACAGTATTAACTTCGCTGAGCATATTAACAGATTGTGTATAGGCAAAGGAAACATATNAAATTGAATTGATCATATTCATGATTCTCTAATTTAATTGACTATTTTCTATCCGATAGTTGTAATAATTATAAAAGTTATATTTTTGAATTATTTAGTGATCACAATCTTTGTGTTAATGTTAGTAACCATAAGTTCAGGAAAAAAATAGGGATTTTAGCAACTTTAATGAGCAAAAATTTATACACCTCTTGAAGAACATACCTTTGATATTACCTACACTTTTAATCATGCTGATAGTATGTTAATTAGCACTAAGTTAAGGCCAGTGATTAACGAACCCCGTGAGTCCGATTTGATTAAGGACCTGGTAATTAAGAAAATATCTCTTTGAACTTCCGAAATCGGATCCCATCAATCTTAATTGGACGGGTTCATTTCACCTTAATTTCCTATGATGAGCTTAGAAATGTATAGTAAATAAGCTAGATAATAATAAATCATGTGGATACAGTAACCTACTGTACTGAANACGTAGAAAGAGAGCAACATGTTAACTCGCATTTATCTATGTTCTAATTCCCTAATATATAGGTAACATAGAGTATTTTAGGTGCAAACTAGTTGGAGAAGTCAAATCAGCATGGGTAAACAAGACATGATACCACAAACTTGATATTCAATATTCATTTCATACATTGACCAATGTGTTTTTGATGTGGAATTTTCTTAATCAGTATAATGCTTTTTTGCACTTCAATAATAGCAGCACAATGTCATTAAAAAATTATTGTGGTCAGAATGATGCGAATTTTTAAATAAGCCAGCCTAAGCTGTATTGCATGGGACGTTTTATTCTTCAATATTTTTGTAGAGGCTTTTAAATTTTTATTTTAGCGACATTGCAATGTAAAAATTCACTTGAATATGAATAATGATAGTATACATTTAGAAACTGTTATGACGTTGACTTTGTGAAAATTTAGTATATTGTTTAATGTTTGTAAAATAGAAACATTGCCAATAATTTTGAAAGAGAGAAAATGTATTCGCACACATAACTAAACATTCTAAGTCACTAATTGGTTTCTCAAAAGTCTCGATGCATTCTAAATTGCTGAGATACTTCTTGCTTTTTGCCGTGACTTCAAATTCATTCTTTACTGCTGTTTCGCGAAATTCCATTTATGTTTCAATTCTGTCAATGATTTCCGCAAGTGAAGCATTTACAAAATTTAGTTTGAAAACTACTTCGCATTGCCCCATTAGAACTCGTGAAAATGCGACAAATCAAGCCCTGCCAGTAATAGGATTTGATTGGACTATAGGTGAAGTAAATATGATAATTAGTGCTTACTACTACACATATACATTATTTTCACTGTTTTTGGGCATCGTTGTTGAGCATGCATCTCCAACAAAAACGCTGTTAATGGCTAAGTTTGCCCACGGTTTTTTGCATTGCGTAACACCTTTTATCTCTTTCTATGGACCTGGTTATGTTATCTTTGTCAGACTGTTAATGGGAGTCACTGCTGCTCTTTCTTATCCTGCATCTTTTGCTTTATTGAGAAGGATTGCCTATGATAATGAATTATCAACTGCAACCAATTTTTATCACACAATGATTGGATTTGGAACTATTGCAGCTTCGTCTTTAACAGGGTGGATTTGTAGTGATACAGAATTCGGTGGTTGGAAAATGAGTTTCTATGTCGCAGGTGGAATAGAAGTCATTTATGTCGTTTTTTTATTATTATTTTTGAAAGAATTAACATCTTGTGAGAAACTATACAAAGAATTAAATTTGGAAGCTGAAACAAATATAAGACTTAGTAAGCTACAGTCAAAGTTGGATTTATTTTTGGATTGGAAAGTTTATGGGCTTGCTTACAGCTTCCTTACATATCGCATGTCACAAGGATTGACAACAATGTTTGTTCCCCAGTATCTTTCTTCTGTAATGCACTTTCCTATTTTTGGAAACGGATTGCTGAGTTCTGTCCCATTGATCACGTCTACCATAACTTCATTATTTTCAAATGCATTATTGGGTCTTTTAATTAATTACTTATCAATAAACCCTAGGAAAATACACTCATTATTCTTCACAGTTTCTAATTTATCTATCTTCTTAGTTTCAATATCATTTCAATACATTGATTGCAATGGCGCATTGGCAGTTGCACTTTTTGCTATTTGGATATTTTTCAGCACTATTTGTTGCACCGACGTCATTGCTGTTGTCTCTCATTATGACAAACGAATTGGAATTGTAAGTGGTACGGTTAATGGAATTGGCAACTCTGCGGGCATGTTTCTACCTATTCTAATAAACATTTTCATTTCTAAAGACATTGAAAGCCCTAAAAACTGGATGCTAGCGTTTGTTACAATTGGTACATTTTGTGCATTGGGATCTATCATTTTCAACATGGTATTATGGATAAAGCAAACTAACTCTTACTTGCTTACTGGTCACCCTTTGGATAATTAGTTTTTTTACTCAAAACTATTTAAAATACAATTTGGTACCAGGAATTGTATTGTAGACTGTAATAGTAACTGTAAGCCCCAAATGAGTCATACCAAGACCTACCATTTCTTGAAAATTAACTACCAAAAATTAAGAACTAGTACCCTAGCTCTGAAACAATAACAAAATCTGTGGATTTGAATTATTTGGCTTTTTCTAAGCTTGAGTTTCCCAGGCTTGACATTAAACGGTCATTGTAATCATTTCAGTTTAGTTAATTAATTCACGTTCACCTAATTGTAGTTCGATTGCCTTTTTTCACAATGTTTCTTAGACATTCGCAGTGTTGATCCATCAGGAGAAGAAAGAAATGAGGTAAATTGCCAATTCTTGTGGTTGTTGATTGAAGCTCGATATTCGCAATCAGCTCAATGTTCAAATACCAGCAAAATTTATAAAATATTGGGAATTATAATTTATTACTTTAATGGATAAACATATATGCGGTAATCAATTGCTAAGTAAAAATGGTTTGCAATGTTTCAAATTACTAATTACTTTAAAAGTCACAATACGAGACCAATACTTAGCAATAGAATTATTCTAATTACGTTATACACTAAGAAAGTAAATGCAACAACTGTCTAGTATTTTCAGCATTAAACTATTAATATTGAATTCCCTTTTCTTGTAATAAAATTTTTTATATTTTAAAATTTTTTCTTCAAAAATATGGCTAACACTCTTCTAAGTATTATGATATACTTTATAAATACAAATTTTTTATATTTTTTGTTTTTATTTGAATATCGAGCTGGTATCATAACCTCCAAATGCGGAGGGTGGCAATTTCCAAAAAACACCATTTCAAGCTGTGAGCAGACATACGAGAAGGCTATAAACCTTATTTTCTGTTAAAATCTAACTAGCCTTAATAGTTATGTGAGGTATAAATTTTTATTGTTTTGAATTTAGTATTTTTGTTAATGCCTGTGCTACTAATATGTAAATTTATAATCAAGTGTTTTTGAAAAAATACTGAATTGCCTTACCTTATTTGAATAAATTTCTACAAAGCTAAGTGGGAAAATTTAAGCTAAACGAGATATATTTTCTTAACAGCTATTGAATTGTTTTAACATGAAGCAAAAATCAAAGAAAAGAGAAAAATCAACAATTGATTCAGATGAAAATTATATGATTACACAAGCTGATCAATTTTGCGTTTCTTGCTCTTCAACTTCATGCGATTCAAATTATCTAGTGTCTCAAGTGTAGAAATATAAGTATTTCTTATAAATGTATTGGAATAGATGAATCTAATGTCACATCAATTTAAAAAAATTTTTTGGTGCTGTTCAATTTGTCTATCAGATCCTCTAGTACAATCAGCAACTAGCAAAAATAGATTCTAAATTGAATGATCTAACACTAAAGCTAGATGAGATTAAAATGAGATTAAAAATCATATTCAACAACTCTACAATCGAATACCCCTATTCTTAATAGAAATCGAATTAATAGCATAAGTTCAAATATGAATGTAGAGAAATCCACTCCAAGGAGATTTCGGATTGCATGAGATGGTAAACACAATGATTATGCGAAGACATATTTGGTCGGAACTAGCAACAGCTGTTCAGAAAATGCACTCAAGGGAGCTCTAAGGCCAGCTCCAAGGCTTCCCATGTACTTAGGAAGATTGCATAAAGGAACAATGGATTGCTCCCTTAAGAAATATTGTTTTGATAAATCTCTTAATCTAATGCATATTAAGAAAATTTCTAAGTTGGAATCAGGGTTTGATTCTTTTCATTGCGTTTTTAACCAGAAAGATGAAGTAAATATAAATAATCCTGAAACATGACCTGAAAACACGATTGTCTCACGTTATTTTTTAAACGAAAGCGCCAGAGAATGGCTTCGTTATCTGGCAAAGACATCATAAAAGATAAATTTAAGAATATTCAATATACACCCAGTATATTGTCGTTTAACACGCAATAAATTTGATTTTTTAAAAATCATTGTTTCTGATCGAAAACCCGAGATAATTGTTACATGTCAAAGTTGGTTACGTGAAAAGCTTAATGATAACATTTTGTTCTTGTCGTCTTACTCAAAACCAGAAAGAGATGATCGCAGGAATCGCGAAGGTTGAGAAGTTTGTATATTAATGAGAGATAATCTTGGACGTTATGGAAAATGGAATCTTCATGATAAACTTTTTTTTATAGAGGCGGTTGCGGTTCAACTTACTAAATGTAAAGTATTCCTCATGTGACTGTACATCCTTACTTCTTTAGCATCAAAATGTTATCAAGAAGTAGAATCATTTATAATAGAGTGTGTTGATAATTTCTTTTTAGAATTCCATGATTATTCCATAATAATTTGTGGTGACTTAAATTTGATTTTTACAAGAAAATATTTACCCAATCTTATTGTCAATTAAATCTAGTTAACAAAATCAAGCAAGCAGCGCATGAAAAGCTTTCAATAGAAGCTATTATAGTAAGTGAATCTATAGAAGAATTACCTTTGGGTAACAGTAAGCATGAAGTTTGTTGTTTAACCCCTATTCATGAATATAAAACATTAACAATGTAAATCACAGGGTGTGGGATATGCGTAGAAGCCATATTGAAGATTTTGTTAGATATGTTTCTAATATAAATTTCTCACTAATGTTTTGGATTCATGACATAATTATAAAAACAAATTTCGTCTATGAATGTCTCTATCAGGCAATGACACAAATTTCATCAAGAATTTTTCAAATTACTGATCTGATTCTGATCCACCATGGATCAATCCAACTATTAAGTTGATTTCTGAAAAAAATGAGCTTTTTGCAAAGCAAAGTATTATTTTTGCACACTGGACAAATAAGCTTGGATTTGAAGTATCCAAATCCAAACGCGCTTGGTTTAAGCAATGTCAACGAGTTGATAAAGCATGGAACGCAGTGAATGATGTCATGGGAACACGCAAGAATAGTGGGATTTCATGTCTCATATCGGAACTTTCTTCCTCTTTAGATTGCATTGAGATAATTGCAAACAAATTTCTGAAAGTGACTTTCTGTGAGGAAACAGAATTAAAACAGATAAATGTAGACTATGAGGATGATAATTGCTTTCCAGCTGTGACTATTTTTGAAACTTTTAAATATCTGTCAAAAATCAAGATATCAAAAGCAACTGGGTATGATAGAATTCCAAACAAGTTGTATCGTGAAGTAGCACCATTTTTAACTGAACCATTAGCGCATATTGTCAATTGCAGCCCTATTTTAAGAAGTTCCCCAGTGTATGGAAAACTGCTTAAATCCAAAAACATCTCCCCTGATATTGCGAGTTTAAGATCAGTATCTCTTTTATCATTACTTGGTAAATATTTAGAATATATTGTAGCCAATTCTTTAAAGCAACTTGTGAGACAAGACAAACTACAAATTTCATATCGCCATAAATCATCAACAAGAGTTGCTGCTCTAATAACTTTAATAGATAAAATTACAAACTTTTTAGATGATCCTAAATGTTTAGTAGTAGTTTTCGAAAGCATTTGATACAGTGAACCACAATATTCTACTTCGGAAGGCATATAACTTGTGTAACTCGGGTGGACTAGTAAAATGTTTAGGGAGTTATCTTGAAAACCGCAATTTTGTTTTAAAATTTGGAGATTTGAGGTCATCAATGAAGAAACTTAATTGTGGAGTTCCTCAAGGATCACTTCTATACTTTTTGCAATTTATATTGATGATCTGAAATGTTTGAATTAACATAATCACCTTTAGAAATATGCAGATGATGTAAATAGCCTAACACCCATATACAGAGACACAGGAAAAATAATCACAATTTATTAATATAATACAATGGAGTAATGAAAATTGTCTCAAATTATCAAAGAAGAAATGCAAGCAAATGATATGTGGGAAGTTTGAAGACAAATTGTCTGATGAAATGGATGTGATTTCTCATATTAAAGGTACTAGGTCTTATTATAAGTAATAATCTAAGTTGGGATAAACATATTAATCAAATGATAAGTAGGGCTTCACAATGATTACTTATAATTAGAAATATTGGAGATACACCAATTCTACAAATTGTGTTTGATGTGATCATTTTGTCTGTATTAGATTATGCCCCACCAGTGTTTGTCAGATTGAAAGATAAACTCAATTATAATTTACAAAAGATATGTAATCGTGCATTATTAAAGGTTCCAGTGAAAATGCAATCCAAATCAAATTCAGACGGTTACATCTATCATCAAAGCTATTTAAATCCGCTTTTGATCAAGATCATCCTTTTAATTCCCTAATGCCTAACCCATCAGAAATTAATTCAAAAAGAAGACGTCAAACTTGCCATATAAGAACCTCTCGCCGTGCAAGTCAATTTTTTTTCCTACATGCTACATTACTTTAATAGTTAATTATTTTTCTATTATTGTAAATTTGTACTTCATTAAACGATTCTCTCTCTCTTATGTGTAAATTTTTTGTTTTGGTTCTATTTAAAGCAAAATATTATATTAAACATTGGCTGGCAGGCAAAGGGTTTTGGGGCATCATTATTGTATAATTTGCCTGGAGTCGCTAAGAAGTAATTGCTGTAGCAATTGCAAAACCCGACTTGGCAATCAGTGATCACCTACATAAATACTGAATTTATTTTCATCAACACTCTTAAATTTATTTCAGCATTTATAATTGTAATTGAATTTAAACTAAACATACATGTTAGTGATTAAATTAAAATCATATTATTAACATATATAGACTTAAGTTAAGTGCATGAAATCTCTTAAATATTTTTGGGGGTATGAAATTGATTCATTGAAAAAATATGAAGTACTTCAAATAGTTCAATCAGATCTAAGAACAAAACAATGATATGAAAAGTAATCTAAACATTATTTTACTTTTCTATATTTCTATGTAACTTTATCTGAAAATAAACTTAGATCTAATTTATATGTTGTTCAAATAATTGTTTAATTAGTAATCTGATGGCCTTTCATTCAGTGAAAAGAAGCTTGTATCATTGGTGAATGAGGAAGTAGAAATATTTGGCTAATAATGAACTTAGAATTTAATAATGTTAAATTACTAAAAAGAGAAAGGAAATCTATATGCAAATTATTTGTTATGCATTTACACCAAAAGCGGATACAGAGGGGGGCCGAGGGGGTCCGGGCCCCCTCTAAAATAAGAAAAATTCATTAAAATTCTACAATAAAAATTACAAAAAAAATCCTTAATACCATCAAATGGAGGGAATAAGAACAATTTTTTAGTGTTTTACAAAGATCTGAAACATGTAAAATGTATTTCATTGAATTTTACACTATAATGGGTCCTATGGATCCTGAAATTTTATCTCTATAAACATAAGAATATTTAGTTTTCAGGAATTGTTTTAAATTTTAAAAGTATTTCAATTCACTCTTTTGGATGGGGATGAATATAAACACATATGATTTCTGTGATGTATTTTAATTTAAGCATAAAGTTTTAAATTATTTTGCATTTAAAAATATACTAGTGAAATTAGATTAGCATAGCTAAGGCCACTCCGTGGCACATAAACTTATAGTGATTAATTTATAGACAAAAGAACAATGTACTATATTAAGCATAGCATGAGTAATAATTAAATAAAATTTTCTCCTTTGTCTACAATTTCTATTTCTCAACACTGTTCCTACTTACCCCATTTGATAATCAATAGGGTTGGTCAAATTTTTTGTGCTCAAATTCAACACCATGTACCTACTCCAAAGATCGCAAAACAAATTTCTTTATTTTTAGAATTTATAGATTTTAGCAAGAGCTTTACATTTGTGAATTGGGTGATTTTCTTTAATTTTATCAACATATTTAGCAACATTGATTGAAATTGAGACTAAGCACACATTCATACCATTAGGTGAAAATTTTGCAATTTACTTAATTTCGCCTCATTTGCATGTGGTGGAGCATCACTGCTCACTGAAAAGTTTCTAAAAAAAACGTTGTGTTTTAATCACTGACAAAAGCATACCAACTATTCAATTATGCAATTAGCATTTTATTTTACATTGGGCCTCTCTAAAAAATTTATCTGTATCCACCACCGATTTACACTGTAATTGGTACATGATGTGATTCCACAACATTTACAATGCAATAACTTTCTGTATTAATTGGTAATTGAGTTAACCACAAATATCATAGTGAGAAGAGCATTAAAGTGATTCATCTGCTATAGGAAACACTGCACTGTGTTGGTGTGAGCTGTTTGATTCAGTAGCATTGATTAAACCTAGTAAAACAATGTTTGTTACTAGCATGACTTGTGGACCAATTTAGGGGTCAATACTACTAATGATGTTTAAGATGAAATAATTTACCATTGTGGACAGTCATTTATCATGAGAATAAATCAGGTATCAATGAGAGTATGGGATTTCACATGGCAACCATAACATACTCATAAAAAACAGTTGGAAAACAGAAATGTAATGATTAAAATAAGAGAATGGATACAGAAAGATGTTCTGAAAACACCAGTGATGACAAAGAATAAACTGAAAGATTCTTTAGTTGAACAAAATGCAAACATAAATGCATTTCCATTATCACCAAATAATAGCAAAACTGGGTGACAGGGAGTAAACTTAAAGACTCCCCAGTTATAGACATTGCAAAAATATCAACATAAGAGGCACCAAAAATAGAAGTCATGGAAAAGCACTACCACTGCCAAAAGGAAATCAAAAATGGTGAATACTAGAAGTAAAAATTTGAGAAACCAGTCATGGAGAACTCACATATCACACAACCTACCAAAGAAACACCCAAGCTCAGTGCCACCCAAATATAAGGATGGAGCCTCTCCAGAACTGTCAACTCCCAAACCAATGGTACAATAACAAGAAGAAGTTACTCTGACATCCCAGAGACCCCAACTATCACCAGTAATTTCAATGATATTGATAGATCTCAGAGAATCACAAGACATGGAAAAGAGATTACAAATTGAAATATCCCTACTAAAGGCACAATTTGAGAGTAAATGTGAGCCTATAGAATCTCAGATTAAACTTGAGATGCAATAAATGCTGACACAACATTACGAAATTATTGAAAAACAAATTGAATTATTGAAGCAGCAACACAGAGAAGAGATCAAGGCAAAAGACATCAAAATAAATGAATGGTGTGAATGCCATAAAAATCAAAAAATAAAAGAACAACAATGAAGAGAAGAAATGGAGGAGTTACAAACCAAAACAAGTACCTCAAAGATAGAATTAGCCTGGTAAGATTAGAAGAAGAACCAAAATGAGATCAAATATTAAAAGAGAAAGCAAAGAATGAAAAACCAGTTGTTGTGACTATTGACCATACAAGACAGGAAGAACTGGAAGCTCTGTTGAAGGGGGCACATAAAGGAAAGCCTAAATACAGTTACAACCGAGCTACAAATGAACAACAAAGAGGCACAGTGAATGGAGAAATTGAGTGAACTAATATACAAAAAACTATAACTGATAACAAAAACAGAGGAAATGCCACCATTTACACAATAGATATTGAGCTGAACCAGAAGCCATGCCAAGCAATGTTAATGAAATTCATGAGATGAATATACTCATTTGCATCAAACTTTAATGAATAGGTATCCAAGGGAAAATCTGTCACAAAAATAGCAATTTCAGCAAAAAGTGTTTTCCATATTTGTTAACAATTGATTATATATCTAGCATCCTTATTGAATACTGCATACTGGTATTATATCTCATTATTAATAGTGGGGTTGCATTGAACCAATCAAGTCCATAACATATCAAAATATTTGGAGAAATATTTTATCCATGTATAGATATATTTTAACCAAACATGTGGTAAAGGTCTTAACAATTAGCATGTTTGCCAAAATTCCTTACATATTATTAAGACATTAATTGGTTTGTAGAAGAAGAAACATCTTTATTCAGAAATTGTTTTAACAATATATAGAGATACTGATAACAATTCTGAAAGTGCTAAGATAGTAATACAAAACTAAACAAAAAGATAAAACAACAAATATTTGCAAATATAAATAGTTAACATGTCCTGCACTAGTTGGTGAACTTAATTCAGTTTCAGAAGAAGAAGTCTGTGTACAATATACACTGTGTGTCATTTGTTTATGCAGGTATTAATTTTCAAATAATATCACGCACAATGCAGGTACGATACTGAATGGCCACTGGTGGACTTTATTTGAGTAGTCGCTCAAGTGGTATGGGTTTACTCTGAACCCACCACTGTTTTCCCGCCAAATTCAAAATTCGTTAATTCCAGGCATGCCATTTGTTTATGCACTGTAAAGTTTTTGCGCTGTTATAATCTATAAAAACGCAGTAGATAGAAGAACTTTATTGCACAGCAATTAATAATTATACAGAAACATGAACATAGAGGACCAAACACTTCTAGTGATTTATGTTGGCACCGTGACACTGCAACACTTTCACTAGCCGCTTGCCGACTGATTTCATTAGATTCCATATCACATCTCCTGGGATTTCTGCACAAGCTGCCTTAATTGCTTCCCAAATATCGGTATTGTTTTTGTACTGCTTGTTGTTAGCATACACATGCTGTTTCACGATGCTCAGAGGTTTTCAATAGGATTGATATCTGGTGAGCAAGGCGGCCATCCCATTAGATGTGACCCAAAGATGCCAATATCCTTCAAGTACGATTGAGTGAATTGAGCAGCATGTGAAGGAGCATTATCATGCATAAATACTAAGCTCTGGTGCTCATTTGGGGGTTTCTGCTCAAACCACAGCTTGAAATTCTCATCGAGAAAGTTGCAATAATTTTCTTTATTCAGTTTAATGCTGTCTTGTACCCGGAAAGGCCCCAAAATCTCTGCGTTGTAAATCCCCGCCCAAAACATCACACCTCCGCCCCCTGCTGTCGTCTAAGCCTCGTTGGTATCACATTTCCGTTCAAAACCCACCCCTTGCAAAGCCGTCAGGGCCATCCAGTGTAGCTCTGCATTCATCCGTGAATATAACTCGTCTGAAGTCCATTTTCATATACTTCTCAGCCCACGTCACTCATTTTGCCATGTGGAGAGGAGTAAGAGGCGGTCGTTTGGGGGCTGTTTTAACAGTTGCCATGCTTCATAGCACCCGGCATCTTGTAGACTTGGAAATTAGAGTGACTCCGCCATGTGTGAAAATGTCTCTACTGTTGGCCAGTGGAAGTTTGCGAGCAGATGATGATATCTTTTGAAAATTCCGTTTGCTGAGCAAGTCTGATTTGCCTTTGCGACCATTTTCCCGCTGTTTGTTAATGTTCAGAGTAAACTTTCTGACAGTCTGTTTGTCCTTGCCCATTTCTCGAGATATTGATGTCAAATCCTTTCCTGTGGCCAGCAGCGAAATGATTGTTTCTTTTTCCTTACTATTCAAGTCTTTTTGCTTTCCCATAGCTGCTACATGCTTCAGATAAACCAAAAATCAAACCACTGCATAAAAAATGGCATGATTCAGCAGGCAGTGAAACGTGAAAAGTCTAATGCTCAAATTCAAAACAGATGGGAAATTTAAAAAACCGCGGGAAATTTCAGTGCGAGGTATAGATGCCACGTATGCCATCTATTGATCATTGCATGCATTACTTGTTTAAAACAGACTTGTTTTAATGTTTGCATAAACAAATGACATACACTGTATATATATATACATATATATATATATATATATATTTATGATTTTCCAGTTGGTGAACAGTTTACAATATGCAATGTGTATCAAACTCAAACAAAGTACAATCCTGGGGTAAAAATTATTTTGCAAAACATGAATTGTTTTTCCCTCTCAAGTGCTGTGCACATTGAGCTGGGACACAGTTTAAAATTTTAATTGGACTGAAAGTTCTTCAATGTCAGAATAAATCTCTGAAATATTTTGGTTGTAAGCCAAATATTGCTTTAAAATTTAGCATGTAATTTTATTTTAGAAGGTGTAAATACATATTCCATGGTGGATATATTTTTCTCCTTGCATATATTTTACATAAATTAACAATTTTTTAGCTAAAACCATGAAAAATGAAAAATACTTTGGTGGATATTCTGGATTTGAACCAGCAAGGTAATGTCAGAAATTGACAGGTGCATTCCCAATTACAACTATCCATATGTTTAAATTATCTCAATCTATGCATTGATGTGCTAGGTGAACTTTTTGTCTCTTAGAAGTATATGCATAAGTTCAACAAAACTAATATAGAGCAGAAATGTTGAAATTCCATCGTTTTAAATAAAACAATGTGTTTTTAAAGCAATAGTCAGTCTTTGCAGAGAGTTTACTTGCAAAAGTTTGTTTCTTCTTCACTGGGGTAAGTTTTTTTTATGTTTTGAAATGTGAAATTTTCTTTTTCCATGAAATTTATACAACTGACGAAATTAGGAAATTATTTAATGTCTTGATCAATGCACTAAAATCTTCTAGAACACATATATATATTATAGTAATGACTAGTTATTCAAACACCTCTATGTGGAAGAGTGGAAATTGAAAATCAATTTGCTTTCAATTAATGCTTATGTTTCTTAGAGGATACAATGCCTTTAAACCAAATTTAATCATTTTTCTAATTCCATCATATGTACAAATGTAACACATAGTCTGAATATTAGCCTAACGTGATTAATTGAATTACAATGGAAATTGGAGATGTAATCAAACCATCATCCAAAAGAGAGATATGGATGAATTTCCATGTTACAAGGGTTAGGGATAAAGTGTACAATTACATAATAATTAAATTTATAACACATCTACTAGATTAAGTGAATACTATACAAAATTATTTTGCTCAAAAGTGCCATGTTCCAGTTTCCATGGAGATTATAATCACTAAACAATACAGCTCAAGATGAAAATGGTGCAGTGAAATAACTAAAAACAAAAAGAAGTGCAAGAAAATTTTCAGAAAATACATATTGAAATAACATTGTAATTTAAAAGGTTATTTGTTCTATTTAATGAATCATATCTGTTGAAAATAGTCATGTTGCAACTATTTGTTCAAAATTAATTGATACATTATGATTGACATTGCTTCACATTAGAAGTAACACCTCCATCAATATCAATGAATCAGCCATTATGTAAGTTTGTGAACTCAACACTTGACATCTTTTACTACTATGACGGGCATGGCACTAGGGATTTTCACCACAGACCTTCTAAAACCCTTGGGTTATAAGATAAACTATTTTGTTGCCAATATTTTAAATATTTTAATGCTGCAGTGGGCTCAGGAAGAGTAAATCACTAAAAACAGATTGTAGTATAGTAGTATGAATAGGGTTCCACAAGATCGCACAACTTTGATTGTTATTGGTCAAGAGGGGATCTTTTACCCTGGCGGGCATGGATATGATGTAGTTGTGTACTTTGGCCATCTGTGTATCTCTGACGTTATTGGAACATATTCTCTTTTGTTGTAATATTTGTTGGCAAACACATTTGTTTGCAGTCTATTGTATAAAATGTAACCAATTTTTGTATTCATATACGTTTTTGGAATTGCATAATTAATAAGTCAAAAATCCCATGAGATTAGAATTATTGCAATCTATTGTTTAAAATGTAACAATTTTTTTATACATATTACATAAATAATTGTCAAAGATCATTGAAATTCTATATGCAAGAAATTCACATTTTTGGAATTATATTTTATTGCTAAATTTCTTTGGTAAAAGCCATAATTAATAATTATTTTCAAATAAAAATATTTTGTTTTATTTTACATACTTGCTTTTTGTTAATGTATGTGACTTGTTTATTTATGTGGCTAACTTACTTTACATACTTGTTTTTTATTTACATACATGACATTGGAAAATACCTCATTAATTTAGTTTACATACTTATTTTACATACTTGTTTTTTTATTAACATACATGACATTGGAAATACCACATTAATTTAGTTTATATGTTTATTTTACATACTTGTTTTATTTGGTAAAATTTAATAACAAATGTTTGAATCAGAGAGATAATAATACTCATTAGAAGCATAATGGCTTATTTCAGTAATAAAGCAAAATAATTTTTCAGAAAAAACCAAAAACTAGTTTATGCAAAAACTCGCAATTTCTAATATTTAATAAACATACATGGTAAAACCCACATATG
>CABFPE010000237.1:344764-363029 GCA_900660155.1 Hofstenia miamia
TCTGCATATTGTATAAGATTGCAATTAGTATAAAAGTTCATATCATTGACATAGATATTAAACAGAAGAGGTCCAAGAATGGTTCCTTGCGGAACACCTTTTTCAATATACAGCCAGTCTGAAAGTACTGAGTTGATTTTAACTCGTTGTTTCCTATTACTTAAGAAACTCACAATTAAACTAGTACTATCGAGGGACAATCCCATATGTTTTAGTTTTTTTATTAGTATGTCATGGTCGATTGAATCAAATGCCTTAGAGAGATCTAAGCATGCAATAGCAACATATTGTTGATCGCCCAATGAATTTCGCCAGTTCTCTGTTGCCTGGATGCGTCACCTTAATTACGCAAACATTATATTTACTGACCTAAGCGTGCTTTATAAAAAACTTGATATTCAATTAAGATGGGCATTAAATATCACAACGAAAAACTCAACGAAAACCAAACAGTACATTTCTAGGTCAATTCTTTTTCCAAAATAACTGGTTATATTGAATACCCTTCTGACATTCTTCAAGCTAATCAGAAACCTTCCACCTTATATGATTAAAATACCGGGATTCACTCAAACAGAATTCAAGATCAAAGCTTTTTAAATCTGTTAAGTATAAGAAAAACGTTTTAAAGAAATCCTTCATTAATGTCGCCATTCGAACTTGGAATTCGTTACCTAAAGAAATTAAAAATATTGAAAATTTGAAGTCTTTTAAAAAGCATTTAAAAATCTTGCGTAAGCAAAAATATATTTCTGGAAAATCATGGCTAGCATACAAATTTTATAACAATGACTACTATAACTCGTTATTAAAATAGTACTATAGTAATTTATCAATAGCCTGCAAGATTTCTTTTGTAATTTATGTGAATTGTATATGTGTTTTTGTGAATTTAATGACGCTATTCAGATAAATTATCAGTTATTTAATTGTTAGCATTTATCTGAATAAAGATTCTCTTATCTTATAAATTTCATCACCTAACTGTTCGAAAAATATATTCGCATAACTTATATGCGGACAATATGAAATTAATTGTTCAAGAGCTGAATATTCGATAGAATTATTGATTTTGATCCAAAGACTTTCAAACTTATCTAAAATATCACAATCAGGGCATCTTTCGATGTATTGGAAACACCGACTACACAACGACCGCTATTTTTACCGAAATCGTTTAATGTTTTTGCAAGACTTTTGAATACCGGTTAATTGTCGAAGAAAACCACTAGCTAACAGTCGATTGAAATATTTTTGACATTGTAAAAAATTAATTGTATCAAAAAAACCATTACAATTTTTCTTGTTTGGCTACCAAACTAAATGTAATGACAACTATACAATTGTACGAAAGGTAAGCAAATCTCGTAACTAGAATTGTATTGGTCCCATAGTTTTGTCCGAATTCTGTAACATTCTTTGATAGTTTTTTTATTTCTTAGCTTTCGAAAAATAAGCAACGTAATGGCATTAATGTTTTAGCATAGGGCTTAAGGACATTTGACTGCAATATTTAATAGGAGCAAACATTATCCTCTACATTATAGGAGTCTATGGCTATAGAAGAAAGAAAATATCTAAAGGAAAGGAATTTTATATTTATAATTGCTTTGTACAATATATAATACTGTTTAGAACTCTAAGTCGCGCCAAAAAACCAATGCAAATAACATAACAAATACAGATACAAAAAATATTTAAAAAACAACTACAATTACTAGTTTGAATTATGGCGAATATAAATGCGGTCTATTGAATAATCAGTAATTATCTAAATTTCAACCTCGCTATTTCAATTAAAACCTTTCCTTTGCATAACTACAGAAGCAATTTTTAGTTTGGTTTAAAATACTATAAATTTATTAATTGGTTATATAGATTTCACAACCGAGATTTACATATGGGTGTATTCTCAATTTTAGTGAAGCAAAAGTTTGTGCAAGAAAAGTAGTTTTCTTCGAAAACTTTAATAGCAATTTGAAGACACTTATATGAATTAACTAACAGTATTATCAGCATATTGTATATTACCCGTGGTTTTATCGCTCAAACCGTTTACATATATATTAAATAGTAAGGGTCCCAAAATTGTTCCTAATGAAACACCATTAATAAATATCCAGTCACGGAGAACTCCATTTAACTTTACTCATTGTAACAATTATGGTGATAGCTGCTTATTGTCTGAACTTTTGCTGAAAAGCCCAGAATTTTTATTGTTTAATGAAAAATATGAATAGAAAATCTGATAACTCCAAACATGCCACTGCAGTAAACTCATCAATATTTATGGTATATATCAATTTTTGGTAACTTAACAAGATCTAGTTCGATAGTTAATTTTTTTGCTATTAGAAAATGTCAATTGTAATTTTTTCATAAAGATCTATTCATTACCTCTAGAAAAATCCTGCTAGCAAGTCGATAAACAAACAGTCAGAGGAAATAAATAAAGATACAAGAATGGACACGAAGTCATACATTATTGATTTCAATTACAAATTTACAAAATAATTGAATTAACAAAATCTAAATTGCATTTCCAGTATGCTCGACAGGATTGGGTAAAAACGACCCCAAACAACTAGTATACACAAATATCTATACAGCCAATCTGATGAATTAAACTAGCTAAAAATTGAGGAAAAGTAACAAAATTTCAGGTTTTTGGACCCGTTTATTAAGAGAAAATGAGAATTGAATATGGTTAGTGTAAAAAATAACACATAACAATAAAAATCAATGCATTGATGAATTTAACCATCTGACCAATCAAATTTAGTTACTAGGAGATGTCTTCAATATTGAAAAAAAATTAAAAAACAAAATATTCTTCTATTCCACACTACAAATTCTTAAAGTAGCACCAATAAAAAAAGAAATTGAGTACATAATAAAAGTGATGAAAAGTCACCAAAATGACATTTACCATTAACATTCTGACAAGTGTAAAAGAATACAAATTAATTAATAAAATGTCATGTTATCAATCGCTGGGAAATTTTAGGTGGAAATGCGTATATGTTGTAAACATGTGAATTCGTATTATTGCATAAATTTCCAAAATATCAGTAGTTTAAGTAAAATCATAAAAGATACTGCTACAATTAAGTCATTTATAAAAGTATTACGTTTATTGAAAAAATACAAAATGCGTTGTTCCGCAATTGTGAGTTTACACATATTGCCAGATATACTAATTCAAGAACAAGTACTCAATGATTAAAATTTGCAAAATAAACTACTTGTTGGAAAGTTCTTACAGTTAAGAAGCATAATTAATGAAAAACTAGAGCAACAAAAGTAATATATTCAATTGGCAAAAAAACAAAAAGCCCATTTTGGATTAACAACAATCTTGGAAGTTAGCATTGTAGCATTGAAAATATGCAATGTTTTCAATCTTTCGATTAAGTCATCAAGATCACTCTTTGCATTTAGGATGACACCCAACTATCTACAAAAACGGCCAACCATAAACATTCAAAAATATCGATTCGGTAAAAACGAACGCGGTTGATAATAATAGTTTGAAAATTGAGGAAATGGAATCATTATTGGAGGCGGTGGTTGTGGTAAATGTTGTGGTAAAATGAATTGTTGCTGATTAAGAAATGGATCATTTGGTAGAGGAGTGAAGCGAGGACCCATCCGAAAAGCATGTGAAATACTGTTAACATTAAGAAGACGCTGGTGAGTGGCAGCATCGCCACCTAAAGGAATACTGGAAAGAAGCGGTGATTGCTTATTTGTTTCAAGATTCAATAATTCATTGAATTCGGCATCTAAAATACAGTTCAATGTCAATCAAAACAAAATATTACATTTATTAAGGCAATAAATAAAGATTGGATATATATATATATATATATATATATATATAAGTATATAGTAAAGCCATTTTACACAACTAGGAAGGAAATACTTAAAATTTAGAAAACAATTTAAAGTTGAAGTAGTTTTTTGTAAAGGATATAATAAAATGGAGAACTAAAACAATGAATAGTAGTACTATTGAAAGGGGATATGGCAAAATGGCCTTTTGATGTTATTACGATTTTAACACTATAATAAATACCTACATGTACTTTGGATGATCATTAAAAGCAATAAATTATCGGCAAACTTATATTTAATACATTTTACCTATTGATAAATAAATCATTAAAAATTTTGAAACAATATCTCGATTTAACACAAACATAAAACGACTTTTTGCTAATTTAACTTACAAATATAATGCTTTAATTATAGAAATGAGGAATAATGTATTGTTTTTGTATATCGAATAAAATATATGTTAACTGTTCGGCATAAAAAAACGATTAAACACTCTGCGATTTGACTTTTTTTCAGTTCGAGTCGAGTTACACATATATTTAAGGTAGATCAGGGGAAATAAATATATTTATGAATTTTAAGTTATAAACTAGTAAAACCAGTTTAATATTGAAACACGTGTTATAAAAAAGTTGTTTATAAAAAATACATATTTTGAGCTCATTATGTATTCAAAATGGCCGCCAACGTATCAAATTACCACAAATATTTCAAAACAGATAACTCAAAAATGGCTGTAATGATTTTGATCAAACTTTGTACACATGTTTATTATAACATTGTCTAGTGATTAAAATAATAAAACAAACAGAGTGTTTTAGTTCCAATATTTCATTAGTCATATTTTTTTCATTTTTCCGAACCACTATTTATATATTCATAAGCATATATCATGGCATTGCAACATCTATATTTAAAAATTCAAAGTTTTAGGCACAAGAGCACAATTAGATCTACATTAACATTACTTGAGTAGATGGTAAGATATCATGATTTGAAACTGGGTGTGTATCATAACAATACAATCCGAGAATATAAACATTATCGACACAAACTTTACTAAATTTTTCTTAAATTTTTTTATAATAACGTTGTAAATTACCCTTAAAAAGCATACCAGCTTCCAAGCCGATATCAGGCACATCCACTTTATCATAGAGATTGCTTCTCTAAGACAAAACTATTACTAGGGTTAGCTTTCTTTTTGCCCTAATAATATCTTTTTTTACACTTGGCCTTACTTCTGGACTTGCCCATGTCAATCTACAGACTTCTACAAATTTTAAAGATATCTTCTTCAAACTAAGAAATCAGTGGAGGTCAAAAAAACAAAAAAAACACGTGTTTGTTTTTTAGCTTTTTTTTCAAAGCCGTTGTTAGGGAATTTTTTTGCTGTTGCTAAGGATATTTTTGAATAATACTTTTTTTAAATGGGAAAATTAACCATTTTCAGTAATATTTTTGAAAAATAATTAATGCTTTCTTAAAATTTATATATTGAAATACTAAATAAGTTTAAAAAATACATATGTATAAATATTTTTTAATTATTTTTTACCCCTGATCTACCTTAAACTTATTTTTCTCGGCAGGCTAAACTAAATACAACGGTGCTACCCCATATAAATACAACATGTTAAACTAAATGCGAGGAACCAAGCCTGATGTCTTGCAATTTGAGATAAATAGTGGACAGTCGATGGATTCTTCCTGATTTTGGGGAAAATTTGAAGAAAATATATGCCATTCAAGCTAAATTTCGAGTCAAGTTTTTGGACCTCCAAGTCGAGTTCGAGTACTCGAAGGTCCCTACCTTACACATCGTGTTGTGGGCATAATAGAAAGCATCGAAAAACTTACCTAAATCAAATTCAGAAGTTTCTTCAGATTTTGAAATGTACAGGGGTATCACCTTTATAGGTAATGTTTGAACGCCAACTTCGCATCCTGATTTACGTGTAAATGTTTCACAATTCAAATCATAGTTAATAGCATGATCGTAATCAATTAGCGATATGAATGTCTGAGTTGAAGCATCAGTGTATTGCTTACGAGAGCGAACTCGTTTGGATCTTAAATATACTGATAAAATATTTCTAAAATCAATTAATATTAAATATGGTTTATATAAGGCGAACAGGAAGCAATAACTGAGCAAAGACATTCGAAAAGTCAGGTGCCAAATGCATTGTAATTCAAGATAATTGAGATGTAATGAAACAATTAGAGTCGAATAGCATTCAACAGTCGTTCTACACACGCTAATCTAAATGACCAAGAGCAGAGTTGCGGTTTAGAAAATTTTCCTGAATTAAACAAAAATGTATTTACTACTGCCAGATAAATGAATGTGATATTTAATACAGCTTTGTGCAATTTATCAACTTGTACAATTAATAAATACTGGTGAACTGTGTTAACTACGCACAGACGCTAAATGCTTTTCTTTCGGGAAATGGCTCAGAACTTATGACTCACCCTATTACTAAATACAATAGGATTCGAAACATTAATAAAGATTATATATATATATATATATATATATAAACTGTTTCTTTTGTCAATGTGGGCAAAGCACGTTTTTCCCCCTTGTTTAAAACATTGCATCTCTGAACAAGAGGAATCAAATAGACCACACAACTGTTCATTTCACCATTGGCTAAAAATTTTCAGGATCTAATAGTTGAAAACAGTGTGCGGAATGTTGAGAATAATAACAAATACAGAAAATAGGTTAGTTAATCGTAGATTTCAGACTAAACAATAAACCAGTTGTTCTTTGACATTTTAAATAAAATCAATATCAAAATAGACAGAAAAATAAAAGCAGATCAAAGTAACCTACCGCTTGATATAGATAAAAATACCTCACATCATCTCTAGTTAATAATGTTACCCTTCGGTAAATCAAATCTCTTTATTAAACAAAATGAAATCAGGAAATTGTCAAAAATGCCACCTGTTTACATGATTCGGCCGGCTAATGAACACTTCTCGGGGTTTATCTTCATTAGACTGCCCAAAAGATGCTTGGCTGTTCTGAACAATTACATTCAAGTATGAATAGTCGAAATCATTGTCCTGTTTCCCAGTGTTCCAAGGATTCATTTTTATCTAAAATAAATATTGGTATGAAAATAATTAGATGTCAATTGCAAAAGGCATAGACTTTCTAAAGACATTTTCCTTAATACAATAAACGATTTTTGTGATATGTGAGTTCTATTAGTTGATAGTTTGCAGAATAAAAGATGGTGATGACTTGGAGGAAGCTATGTAAAAGAAGTTTACAGATCGATAAGGTTTAATAAACGCCATTTGCATATGGCAATTGCATATTTATGTGATAAATTGAATCCCCGTAATGAAATTCTTTTCAAACTATTTCTACAACTTAAAGGAAATTTTTAAAGAAAACTAACAAAATACAATAATAATAATAATAATAATAATAATAATAATAATAATAATTGACTTTATTTAGCCTCTGAAAGAATACACAACAAAAATAAATAAAAACAAGTCAAGTTTTACGGCAGCGAGGACAGTCACAGGAGATGAAATAGGAGCAAATGGAAGAGTAGGCGAAGTTGGAGAAGGGCTCAGCAAAGAGGAAAGCCATCAAAGATTTTTTGAAGCTCGGTGGCGGGGAAAAGAAATTTATCGCTGTTGGAGGGTTGAGAGTCAAGATGTAATTAGCAGCAGTACAAGCACGATTGAAAAACGAGTGAAGGGTGCGATGTTTCTTCGTACGACGAATGGAGAAGGTGACAACATCATCAGAGCGAGTGTAGCAGGAATTAGTTAATGAAATCAAAAGGATCAAGATCCAATTTGCGAGTCAGTAGTCGATTGAACAGAAGGAGATCACAGGCATGGAAGTAGAGTGACAGCGGGAGAGTGGAGAATTTCAGCAGAGCGTCTCTATAGGGCAAAGAGAAAATCCATTTGAAAGCGCACTTCTGGAAACGTTCTATGGAGTGGAACAAAGCACGAGAAGGCCACCAACAAGGAGACGCGTAGAGAAGCATGGCGCGAGGAATGGACTTGAACAAAGAGAGTTTCACAGAGGACGAGGTATTAAAAGGAACATTACGGAAAAGGGCAAATAGCGAGGAATTAGCTTTGCGGAGACGCAAAGACACATGTCCAGTCCAATTTAAGTTTGCAGCAAGTTGAATTCCAAGATTAGTGTGATGAGGAGCAAAGTTCACAGGTAGAGGCAAAGCAGAAGAGGGAGCCACAGAAAAGGAAATACCACATGTCTTGGTAGTGCTAAAATCAAGATGGTTGACAGAGGACCAAGTAGACAAGTGCTCAAGACCAACCAAAATCAAAAATCGCAGTGTCGTCGACATACAACAGGCTGTAAAAAATTAAAGTATACAACGAAAATAGAGCAAATATGAGTGAATTTTATTGGGAATATCGTAATAGCACTAAAGATGAAAGTTTTCAAACATCGCTTTCTGAATCATATCATAAATATAAAATAGAAGACCCTCGAAAAAATACTTAACGAAACGTTTAAACACTAGATGTAAAATATTAGTAGACAATTAAATTAAAAGGAGACCAACAAGTTAAATTATTAAAACGGAACGAAAATCAAAATCCTGTAATCTAGCGAAAGTTTTAATGTTTTGCACAACTTGGCCCGTCAATAATTTTACAATTCAGTTTTGAGCAACTTAGCAGTATTTCGGGTACCAAAATAGTCTGAAATTATATAAAACACTGTAGGAAAAATTTGGTAGATGGTCAAGCATTGCATATATACATCAACTAGTAGAGTGTAACAAGCTTGCTGAACTGCTTTAATGTTTAATGTATAAATAGTTGACTATACGGAATGTCTTGTTTACATGTAAAATAATGTATTAAAGAAATGTCATGCAAACATTTTTGATTGTGCTATTCATACATTTACGCGTATAGGATAACCCAGAAGTTTATTTAGCTGGTAACAGCCAATAAATTGCTTGGGTAATTTTTAAGCGCAGACATTTAATTTAAAAATCTTGTACAATTACAGAACTATATCATTCGTTCAACCAGAATGCACCATTTGAAAGTTAAATGCAGTGAAAAGTTTACATCACTAAAGGAAGAAATCATTTAAAAACTGCATTTGGTTTTTGAAAGCAAGAAGTCAATTTCACTTATGTATACAAATACTGAAGAATGTATAACACGCAAGTGGAGCAGAGCAATGTTTCCTTTTGAATTTGTCGCCCTGGAGCAATGTATGAAGGATGATAGTGTGGATGTACTTATTATAGAGGGTTGGACTTAAAGTTTATCTAAAAGTTGTTTAACATTTTTGTTATTACGTTCACTTTTATGTTTACATTAGAATGGATTGTACGATGTTGAAACTCGCTTTCGCTCTTGAGGTCTATTTTTAAGGGTCACTCAATCATCGCTACCGAACGTGCATTCTGTACAAACTCTAATATTACCCCTAATGACCGTGTTATTGGTCCGCAGTCAATGATTACTTAGATAAGTACTTCAAGGATGTATAAAAAAGAAACCTGGGCTCCCACGAACATTAAGTTCACCGCAGAGCATTTCGCCGGTGAGACAATAATTTAACAATCCTCCAGTTTAGCACATCTTCCCAAGACACCTAATCTCCCTTAGGGGTGATATTCAGTGGCCACTACAGTCGCCTGGTTAAGCATTTTGCGACTATATCGTATGGGGCTATCAGAAGTTTAGAAGGTTGTCATTTACAAAGGTCGGCCAAGAATCGTGTCTCACCTGAATAACAACATTCATCAGGCAATCGACGACATATCCATCGTCCCAAATTAAAAAAATACAATCTTATTGTTTTTTAGTGAGATGTTTACATTAACGACGAAACAATCAAGGACTTGCGTGAATTCGAAAATAACCTCATGCATAAGGTGCGACACTCCTTCAATAGTTTCCTCAATTAGACAGTGTTGGCAGAAAATATTCCTAGGTGTTATTTAAAATAAACTTCTAAATTTCCTAAATAAATTTCGCTCACTATCTATCACAAATTCGTAAGCTTTAAAACTGCAGAAAAGCCTTCTTGTTCCAAAATCAACATGAAATTTCAGTCTGGAATGCTTGTAACAAAATTACTGTACATGATAAAGCACTTCTATTTCAAAATATCTTTTTTATTCTATTTGTATAAGGTAAGTTACATGATTCAAAATCGTTACTCAATATATTTTGTGCTTGTGACAACTGTTTAAAAAAACGTTACTACAATTTTCAAATCTCGCAGTATATTATCTAAATTGTCTTGTTTTTGAATTTTTTATAAATTGAATTTATCCTTTCATTATATACAAAATTATCCGTTGACAATACCTCCGACTACTTAGTATATCCCTCTCTTGACAGTAATTTCCGTCTTCAATTTTTACCTGGACGTCAGTAAGGCATTTGATAGAGTACCGCACCGTATTTAATAATAATAATAATGAATGACTTTATTTAGCCGCTGAAGGCATACACTACAAAAAATAAAAACAAGTCAAGTTTTGCGGCAGCGAGGACAGTCAGAGGAAAAAAGTAAGAGCGGATGGAAGAGTAAGCGAAGTAGGAGAAGGGCTTAGCAAAGAGGAAAGACTTCAAAGATTTCTTGAAGCTTGGCAGCAGGGAAAAGAAATCAATGGCTGTTGGAGGGGTGAGAGTCAAGATGTACATAGCAGAAATACAGGCACAATTGAAAAACGAGTGAGGGTGTAATGCTTCTTGGAATGATGAATGGAGAAAGTGATAACATCATCAGAGCAAGTGGAGCAGGAATTAAAGAACTTTATGAAATCAAAAGGATCAAGGTCCAATTTGCGAGTTAGCAAGCGATGGAACAAGAAAAGATCACTGGCATGGAAGTAGAGAATGGATGATTTCAGAAGAGCGTTTTTGTGTGGCAAGGGAGAGGTCCATTTGAAAGCATGCCTCTAGAACCATTCCATGGAGGGGAATAATGCACAAGAAGACCAACAACAGGGAGAAGCATTAGAAGAATGGCGCAAGGAGTAGACTTGAACAAAGAGTTTCACAGCAGCCGTGGAATTAAAGGGAACATTTCGGAAGAGGGCAATGGGTGAGGAATTACTTTTGTGGAGGCGTAAGGACATATGACCAGACCAATTGAAGTTATCAGCAAGTTGAACTCCAAGATTAGTATGATGAGGGGGAAAAGTTTACAGAAAGAGGAAGATCATAAGGGGAGATACAGAAAATACTACATCTCTTGGTTGGGCTAAAATCAAGATGGTTAACAGAAGACTAAGTAGACAAAAGCTCAAGATCAAAGGTAATATGGAGGCAAAAGAACTACTAAAGTTGAAAATCGCTGTGTCATCAACGTACAGTAGACAGGGTGAGTTGAGGGCAGATTGAGGGAGGTCGTTGATAGCAACAAGGAAGAAAAGAATAGCAAACACGGAACTTTGAGGAGCACCATTAGAGACAAGAGCAGGGGACGAGTTGATTTTGACACACTGACGACGATTGGACAGGTAAGACTGAAAGAGTTCAATGAAATCAGCATCAAAGCCAAATAAACTTAACTTGTCAAAAAGGATAGAATGAGAGAGCCGATCAAAAGATTTAGAAATGTCAAGAAAGATAAAGCAACCAGGATCATTAAGATCAGAGTGGAAATAGCAGTTTTCAATCAAAGTGAACAAGTTAGTGATGGTAGAACGACCCGGAAAGTTACCTTGCTGAGAAGCGGAGATGAGGTGGTGAATATTCGGGAACACATAACGAAAGACAAGACAATCAAAGATGATTGACAGACGAGAAAGAATAGCTATTAGACGATAAGAAGTGACCTGAGAGAAGGGAGAGATCCAAGATGTTTTCCAGCAAGGCGGAAAACGGTTAGAGGAGCAAATGAAGGAGAAGAGATGCTTTAAATGGATGGAAAGAGTTGAGGAAATTTCGTGGAATACAAAAGATGGGGCCAGAGAACTTGCATGAGGGAAATATCATGAGCGTTGAAGACGATGTCACATAGGCGAATCAGGGGGGAGGTGGCAGGAGGACCAGGACAGAGAGAAGACAGGATCACAAAAATTCGAGCAGAAATAGGCATTGAAGAGATCAGCTTTCTCCAGATCCGAATGAGCAGGCAGATGGTTCCAATTCAAGCTTGAGAGGTCAGGTTGCAGGGAACGCAAGAAAGTATAAGTCTTGAAGAGATCCAGATTAGAAGCTGGACAGCAAAGAGATTTTGTCGAGTTCCATGAAGTTGATTACGTCTTCTGTGAGAGAAGAGAGTTTCGAAGAATCGGAAGGACTGTAACAGCGTTTGAAAGATTCGAGTTTATTCAAAGAGTGTACAGTATTTTACCTAATAAATTAATAAAATTGGGCATTAGTCGAACGCTGCTCAAATTTATTGCTTCTTGTATATCTAGTTTTTAGAAGTTACTAATAGTCGCCCTACATTTTCTGGTCTTTATTGATGATCTGAGAATGGCTAAATTTGTTTACGGCTTTTTCGGACGATAGTAAGGGCAGGTCTTTTTCCCTGTGTATTTACAGAGCAACAAACAAATTCGCATGGTAAACTCTAAATGTTGCTTAATGAAGAAAAACTCTTTTTATTGCTTTTATTCAAAAGTTTTATCAAAATGACTTGTTTTTAGATTTTGGTAATATGGTTATCAATAACAAATGTCCTGTTAAAAATCTTGGTGTGTTATCACAACTATGTAACTCAAATGGAAAGAGCAGATAAAAGAGAAATTGAAAGTTTACTACACTGATTTATACTGCTGCAATATGGTTTTGCAGAAACTGGATGTTTTCTCTCTCGGGTAGGTGACTCTTAATAAGTGTAACCACTTACATGAAAAAGAATTATTCTTTAATATTGAAGAGACGCAAAATTTGTACCGAAATTAAAAAATGAAATTGTGAATCTCATATGTCAAGAAACAAATGTACATTTTCCTCGCGAGAGGATAGATCTAAGGTAAATTAGAGAAAATGTAAAAGTTCATTTAGGAGAGCAACAAAGCAATTTACAGATCAAATCATGTAATAGCAACAAAAATAATCGAATTGCTCTTCAGACTATTCTATCGTTTCATTCGCAAGAACTTTGTTTTGAAAAACCTTCACACAAACCGTAGTAACAGAGTGAAAATGGATTTAACAAAACTAGATAGAATAAAGCCAATGAAACCTCAGTTAACTTTTGAAACATCAATTTGTAATGCATCTAAAGGAACAATATTAAAAGAATATAGTCTACATTTAATTTCGAAAGATCAATCTTGATCCCAAATTTTAAACCCAAACTTCAAAAGGCAATAAACTAAAATTAGAAAATCATATACAAAATCAGATATAACCATCAATCAAATCCAAAATGAAAAGATATCATATTCTTAGTAATCAATATTAAGAATGACAAAAATTAAACTTTTAAAGTATCAATAAGCATCGAAAGAAGCCAAAAAAGATATGTAGGAACTTCGGTTTTGTTAATAAGCGTTAATGAATAGTTGAAAACATTAAAAGCGAAGTTATACTTCTAACTGCAATGTTGAAGATCTGTACAATTACATGCCTATAAACGAATCATTGGATGTGGTAAATAGGAACTTAATAAAACATTATTTTTCATATAACTGAAATAGTCAAAATTATTTACGAAAATAATGTTTCAAAATTGCTGATGGCTTCAAATATCATAATTTATAGAATAGATTAAATATATGTTGCATTCTTTATATAGAGTCAATTGCTAACTAAACACGTTCCCAGTGTCTCTATTTAGTTAGTCGCGTTAGGTTTCCGCGTTTTCAGTTTGCTGCAGGCTACGATAGCGAGAGGAGGTGAGTGTTATGGTCTCCTGACATACCAGTAGTTGATGCAATAAAACTGATGGTGCAATACGCAATGAGCTAATATTTATATTATTTGCTTGCGTATTGTACCACTTGGGTAACAAGCAGTTATTATGTATCGTTCTATAATTGAAATGTGATATATTACGTCAATCATAGGCTAAATTGTGAGCTTTGTCCCTGCAGTAATGAAGGCTTCCCATTTTTATGGGAGAGGATTCGGTCAAGATTGTTCTTCTGAAGATGAATTTTTTTGTAGATAGGTCGTTTGATGATGAATTTGTTTTGCAAACAGAAAGTAATGATAGAAGCATTGATGAAAATTCGTAGGAGGAATTCAAGTCTAATGCATCTCAACGTAGAGCTGAAATAAGTACTAGAAGCACTTCTGTTGTGAACACTCAGTGGAAACCAGTGTCTGTCTACCAAACAACGTCAATATGATTTCACTGGAAGAGAGCGGATTTGCATAGATCCTTGCAGAGCGAAGATGTCTTGAAACCACAGAGTATTCTGGACTAACAAAGCTAAGAAATGTGTTGATGTTTCTGATTAGCAAAGCTAATCGGCTCGCTGCCGTAAAACTTGACTTGTTTTTATTTCTTGTTGTGTATGCCTTCAGCGGCTAAATAAAGTCATTGATTATTATTATTATTATTATTATTACAATGTCTTGAGAAAGTCAAATTAATGGTATCGCAAAGCCACATTTGAGCTCATTGGTGGCATATCAGTTGTAAATGCTTACATTCTATACAAAAATATTGTGGTAGTTTCATGACTTACCGAAAATTCGCGAGTCTCTGATCTAAGTTAGTTTGGTCCAAGTACATAACTAAACGACTAAGTAAAGCGTATCAAGTTTTTTACATGATTAAAACAAACGTTGCCACTAGGGTTGATGATAGTAGTAGATTCTGTCTTTACAGAACAATGATTTTGCCTGTGGTTACTTATGCAACCAGTGTGTGGTATGCGAATGGATTTTAAACTACGATGACAAATCTTATTTTGAGATACTTCGATTTTAAATTTGCTTCCTCTCGTTGTACGTTCAGTTGTGTGATTTATTGTTCTTGTCCAGAGTAATTAATGGAGAAGTAGACTTGTAGACGAAGAAAATTGTATATGGACATGCTAGTTTTACCAGTTTTATAATATTTCATGAAATCTCAGAGATACATTTGTTATTATAAAGACAGCAAAGTGTTAACATCTTACTCTTAAATGACAAAACACCACTGTCCCTGATTATAAAAGCTAACCATTCAATTCTGAAGTAAGACTTTTCGTTCTTACATTAATCCCGAAATAGTTAGTTTTACTAAGTATTGGTAAAATATTTCTGTTGGTCACAGTTGCAAATAAATTATTCTATTGCTACTACTACAAATTTGAATTTCAAGCATACATTTCTTGAAATACAAATACACTCATATATAACAATGAATAACATCAAATACCATATCAATGCAATTTAAAACAGTGCTCGACATCCGGAAGAAAAAGAAGCAGCATTTGCCAAAGGAGCAAACAACCTTTGCCGACATCTTAGCTACAAACTGACTATAACGAGTGCAAAGAGAGCCAAGAGTTCCTCAGCAATGACGGCGAAATCTCACCGGAACCTTATAAATTCCTTCACAAAGAACGCATCGAAAGCAACATTGCGGACGGTGAAAGAAAAATTCTAGAACCTGACGGAAGCATTGAACGAAATAGCAGCTGGTTTCTAGAGGTCCATGATCAACGCGGGGTCATCCTAATGCCAATCAGATGGTAGAGTTTGATCTGGTCTGCTCGGAAGAAGTTATGAGGTTCCTGGACACAATCAAGAATCATGGTATTGGAGTGATGGAGTTCCAAAAAAGCTTTACAAAGCTGCGTTTCATGTGATCACGGAAACTCTTTGCAACATAATCAATTTTTCCTTCTTAGATAAAATGGTTCCATACAGTTTCAAGGTGCCGAAAATAACACCTCTCCCGAAAATACGTTAGCCAACTATCGCGGATCTCGACCAATATCTTTGCTTTGCATTCCGTCGAAATGTCTCGAGCACTTCACATTGAAGAACTTCCATGCACACTTGCTACTCCATATTGATAAAGAACAGTTTGCCTACCAGAAAAAGAAATCAACAACCACTGCACTAATCCATCTGTTGGATCGAGTAACTAAAATCCTTCAAGAAGGCGACCAAGCTTTCAATTTCAGTAAAGCATTCAACACGGTGTCGTATCCCACATGCCAAGTTACTAGAAAAGCTCAATTCTATTTTTCCTGCTGCCATGTATGACTGGCTTGCCAGTTACCTATCGAAAAGAAGCTTCTTCACTCACTACCAAGGGGTTGACAGCAAATTGTTTGAGATAACAAGCGATGTGCCACAGGGATTTTTTATTGGCCCTTTATTGTTTATTTTCTATCTACCGGACCTAAGCGCCATTCACTTCGGTTGTCAGAGTACCTCGCGATCACACCTTGCCTATTCTGACCGACGCAAGCAATATTTCATCATATTGCATTGCTAATCAACTTGTACTCAACAAGAAGAAATCACAGCAGATCATTGTGCGCTGCTCATATCGTTCCTATATAGAAGATTTACAATAACCAGATGAGGACATACCTTACAGTGACACAATTAAGTTTCTAGAAGTTGATCGCCACCTGAACTTCCAAGCGCACTGAAAAAATATGCAAGAAAGCTTCTTCCAGACTCACAATCCTTCGAAATTTGCGTAGCTCATGTGACTACCAAATTCTTAGAAACATAACACGCACGTCTATCCTTTTCATCCTGGAGTATTGTTCTCCTGCCCTAAACATCCATGCTGTCTCAAAGTATAAGATGCAGAGCATTCTCAACCGTGCTGAAAAGAATCAACAACGGCAACGCAGAATCGGCTTATAAGATTGAGGAGAGCCGCAAAGAAGCTTCCACTAAACTCTTCATTGCGGCATTAAACGATCCCATGCAATACCTAAAAGAACTCATGACTACACGACACATGATATCAGGGAGATTAAAAAGATAATATTTTCGATTGAATATTCCTGCCACTCAATTGGTACCGAAAATGACTCAAACACTTGTAATATAATATCAGATTCCAATAAATTTTCTTCTGTTCTGGTCATACAGAACCATCAAAAGAAATTAAAGTGGAATCAAATTTATTAGTTTTTAACGAATGGATTGATTTCCAATTCTGCAGCTATATTTAAAAGAACCTTGTTTATTCTTTAACATAATTGATATGCATACTACACAACAGAGGTGCTTTGGAAAGGAGGCTTGGGGGTGCAGGCCCCTTATTAAAAAATCATATGCTCCAAGGGGGGGCGCCAGCTTTCCATTCAATTTGCAAATTTGTTAGTTTATTCAAAATTCACTTATATATAATTTAAAGTTTGTAAATGCTTATTAGAGTTGGTTAAACTACATGTAATTTTAACTATGTTTAATTACAGAACGTTTTAGGTTTCCTGCCATTATACACACAAACTGCCAATTAAACAAAATAAGATAATATTAATCACTGCCAAATCGTCACACTCTCCATGTGAGTGGTGTGGTAATTAATTCAGACTATGAATTAGGTTCGAATTCGAATCTATTTTCACTCTAGTATTTAAACACATACGGAATCCTAGCAAGTGAATGGTTACAGTTTACTATTGATTGGATCAGACAGTTCACATTAATAATTTATTTACCCACCAAATCAACATCATAAGACGTTGCTTTGCTGCTAGCAGTTCACTATATTACACTCTGTTATATGAAAGTTGGGAGTGGGTTTTAGACTATTTTAGCGGCCGAAGCAGTTAGTAGCAGTAAGCCAGCCAAACTCACACTGTGTCATGTGCACAACACGAAGCCCTGCTATTTTATTGTTATTACACAGATTATTTAGATTTCAGCTATGCCTCCAATTTCGCTGTACGACCTCAAAAATTTGAGTGATGCCCAGTTTGCTTCCGCTGTTGGTGGTCTGAAGAAAGACGCCATCATTTCGTTGTTGCGCCAAGTGGTCACTGCTCTTTCTACCTCGACTCCGTCCTCCAATGATGGCCCTGGCGTCATATCATCATTATCTGAGTCCCTCACAAAGCTTTCCTCTGATGTTACCTCACTACAATCCCAAATGTTCTCCTACAGTGCTGCTGCCTCACGTTCTGTCTCATCTCTCCCCAGTCATCCTGCTCCGACTTTCACACCCGCGCTTGCTCCTCCTTCTGCTCTACTGCATCCTCCCAAGCAGTCTATCCCTTCATCAACTAACCGTAATCGTCCTCGTCCAGTGCTTCCTGCCGTCTCCGTGCTGTTCCTATTAGTTCACTTCCGCCGCCTCCCCGCAAAGGTCATATCTATGTTGGCCGTTTTGCTGCCCCTGTGTCCGCCTCAGATGTTGCTGACCACCTTCGTTCTTCCTCTCTACATTTTGATGATGTCATATCCATTCCTCCACGTCCTGACTCTCCATTTGTATCCTTCCATGTTGTCTGCGATCAAGAGTCTCATCGTGCACTCATGAACCCTGATGTGTGGTCTGAAG
>CABFPE010000237.1:372577-392046 GCA_900660155.1 Hofstenia miamia
ATAATACATCCATGATCATTACTATCAGAGTGAAAGTAGCAGTTTTCGATCAGAGTGAGCAGGTTAGTAATCGTAGAGCGACCAGGAAGGTTGCCATGCTGAGAAGAAGAGATGAGGTGACGAATTTTTGGGGATACATAACGAAAAACAAGGCGTTCAAAGATGATAGACAGTCTAGATAGAATAGTTATTGGGCGGTAGGACGTGATCTGCGAGGAGGGAAGCTGATTAGATTTTAACAGCGGAGAAATCCAAGATGTCTTCTAGCAGGCGAGATAGCGCTTAGAGGAGCAAATGAAGGATTAAGGATGCTTTAAATGGATAGAATACGTTGAGGAGGTTTCATGAATTACAAAGGAAGGGACACCGTCAGGATAGCAAGGACCAGAAAACTTGCAATATTAAGCATGAGAGAAATATCCTGGGCGCTGAAGTCAATATCACAAAGTCGGATTAGCGGGGAGGCAGCAGGCGGACCATGGCACATGGAAATTCTATTTCTATCCTTAAATATAGCATTAATGTCTGATAAATTATTTATGACACACTATAAACAATTAACAAGGTGCAATATAATCCGAGGTGCTAAATCCTAATCCTTGCCTAATCAATATCAATTTACTATCCTATATTTCATGTGCGTAAACAGGATTCTCTGACGCGGATAGATCTCCGTTTTGATTAAATGAGTGACCAAAGACTGGGCGAATCCACTTGAAAATTTTCAAAATATTCAAAAATAAGCATTACATATGCATTTAATGACATTAGTTTTAAGATATTTTTTTCAAAAAGTCTTTTATTTTGGTAAATCAAAATGAAGTTTGAAAACATTTCGTGAACATTCCATCATCCTCAACCTTGCTTACGACACTGCTATGTTTTATTAAGTGTCAAGCTTATCATGGGATTCTTTTTGATTTGATATACTTATTTTGTTTTTGCACACTCTTGTTTATCAATTCGATATGTCACTAAAAGCTGTCAAAAATGAATTCAGCTTGGTGGAAGTCAAAATTTCCTTATCTTATTAAAGCATATGAATCTGTTATGCAGTCTGCTGGCTGTTGCTTCCAACGATCGATTTTTTGCTCAGAACTCAAGAACTTATGCTGGCTTATGTTGTGAAAAATATTTGATAGAAAAGTTTTAAATGGATAAAAGAATAACAATATTCATAAAATTGAATAAAATTTTTGTATGCATTTATCTGCATTTGATGTTTTCAATTCATTTGGTTAGTTTTGGTTGGCAAGCCGCAAAGGCAATTAAAAGTCAACTACGTTTTTCCACACGTTCATACACTTTTAGCTGAAACATTTTTACCATTAATTTAGGGTAGGGCTGTACTAAAGACCTTTATTTTTAAAAGATTAGCTTGCTATATATTATTGTGATTTTTTCACCATTATAATTAGTTTAAACAGAAAAACAGCAACAAATCCAAAAATTTTATGGGAAATAATTTTTCCCATTTTGCGTATCAAATCATGAATTTCAATATTTGATTGTCTTGTAGCTGACTGTACAAATTCTTGCGAACTCTTAGTTTATTGTTATTCCTAGTATTTAGTATGTAGAGAGAACTTATGTGAAAATACGTAATTAGGACTCCCTGCACTTATATAACAAATCTAGTAAAGTAAACCTACTAGCACACAGATAAATTTTGATTTGGAATTTTCGATTAAAAAGCTATATTTTTTCATGATGTTGAAGTTTTCATGCAACAAAACAAGTTTTTCTGACATACTATACATGTAGTAGGTTTAGAGAAGTTGCAATTAGGATCTTGCAAATGCAGCAAATTTGGAAATGCAGCGCCTCCTATATATTTTCTCGCTGGGCCTCTGACTATAACGTTAACGGTATTGTCTTCCACATTAATCTTATTAATATAGTTGAAGCTTTAATAGTATACAACCCAGATTATTATATATTTCTGAAAGAAACCAAAATTTCTGATTTATCATCCGGAATAAAAAACTACCGCGATAGAAAATATTTCTAAGCCAATATTACGGAAAATAGTACTGTAAGGAAGAGAGCACTTTTAACAGTGCACAAATACCAGCCCGAACCTAATTTCAAATTCCCCGCGGGACAAATCTTTCACCAATAACAAAGAATGCACAAATATTATTTTTTAAGTCCTTCCTAATTAACAACAACATTTCAGATTCAAAAGTATTACCTGTTAAATGTTCTGACCACAAGTCTCTTACTGATAGCATTTTTAACTGATAAAAATGTGGCAGATGTGTGTAGAATGCACCCTAGCTTGTTTAAAAACAATCACGCTGACATTTCAGTATTCAAACTAAATGCACAGTAATGGAAGGAACGGTCAGAAATTACTGGCAAGTTAAGCACAAAATCAATGATTCAAATCGCTTTTATAAGGTTACAATTTCTGTTCCAAGCTATGTACATAATGATAAGCTCTAGATACTAATCACAATTGCAAAATACTGACAGCCTAATGTCCCAGGATGAATTGGAATATATTTAAAAAATTGAGCATGAGGCAGCATTAAATATTTAGCATTCGCAGATGTTAGCACATAAATCGCATCTAAATCAGAAAGCTTAGCTATGTTTTACAAGCACCTCGACGAACTTAGCAAGGTAAGCGGACTATATATAAATAAACCAAAATCAATTTTCACAGGCATTAATAAAGCAATTCACGACGAAATTTTACTTTTAGTTGTAACACTCAAAATATTTGGAAATAATAACAAATTTCTAGGTGAATATAAATGTTAACTAATTTTATTGCAAATCGTAAAATTTCCATATATGGTAAACTAAAAACAATTGGTAGGAAAAGTATTTAATCTTTCAATTGTTTTAAATATATGATGTATGACATCAAAGATTATTATGTTCTTGAAACTCAATATAATTTCTGTATAGGTAACAATGAATTTATGGAATGCCATTATGGCCATATTTGTAAGCTTGCTATCCATTATGGCCATAAATTTTTTTCTACCATAATCGGTACGATGTCGAATTTGTTCGTTGTTTTCACCCGTGTTGTAATTGCTGATTTGCATTGCGTGTTACCAGGCCTGTTGAGAGTTTTCGAGAAAAACCTTTTGAAGTATTGAGCTATTTTGCGTGAGTTTACATGGTGCTGATAGCACGATTTTCAGTGTATTTTCTACGTTACCGTTTCTGATTCCTAATGTTGTCTCTAATTTCGTTCTCAATTCATACTGTTGATTGTTCAGTATATTTGTAATGCATTATGTAATCTTTTAACTTATTTAAACGTTGATTAACAAATTTTAGTCACTTTCTGCATTGATGTTAATGTTAGACACACCTTCTTGCATATCTACGAAAATGTAGGTAATTAGTTATAAAGGCCGTTAGTTATAAAATAGCTACCGTTTTGAAATGGAATATATTATTTCAAAAAAGGGAAATATTTTTTGTTATAAATGGCCTTATGTACTCAAAGACAATGAACAAAGCTGTTAACATTGTTTCAATTTGCTATAAATATGCAATATATTAGTTAAGAAACATGCTACAGGCGTACAGAAAATTTATCGTTTATAGCGTTTATAATGCAAAACTTCGTAATTTATAAAATTCTAATTATCTGTTGGTTTCAGATGTCTCATGTTAGTCATGCAATGATTGGAATAGAGTTGTATGAAGTGGTGGGTATGATTAGTTCAATAATTCTTTAACATTTTAGAGATTTAGCACATGTATTGATGCATGACACTTTTATCTTGCCTTAAAATTGCTTGAGTTTGTCATTAGAATATCCAATCTAAATTACCCGAAAATAGTCCTTTAATAAGGATTGGCCTATTAGCAAACAGGTAATTAAAAAGACTTTTTCTACAACAAAAATATTGTCAAATGACGCATAATTTGTATTTTTTCAGTATTAGATATGTCCTTCTTAACACATTGTTAATCGGAAATTCAAGGAATGAAAAGATTGCTTGTTTTAATTACACGCTTTAATTAGATATGCAAAATGTGGAATTCCACAATATTCATATGTACACCATTGATATTTACAATGCTATTCCCACAACAGCTTATTTAATATAATAAGAAAACAAATTTTCACACAGCGCCCTCCATTGAAATATCGCATTTATAAAATTTATTAAAAATTTCCGTGTTCTATTCATTTAAGATCAATTTTTTGCAATTATAAGAATATTAACGAATTCTAATTAAACTAATGTTGTCATGATTATTTATCTACACAGTACAATTATTTCAAAGAAATGGCAATGGAATACAAAACAGCAATAGATAAAAGCTTCGGATGGAATATTGTATGGAGAGCACTTTACCTCGATATTCATTTACTATATTAATTGTAGCCTTATTGAACTTTTCTAAAAATGCAGATTGCATAATACTTTACAAGTTTTTGAATAATTTTTGTTTTACTTAATTCTATCACTTGTTATTAACTAATAAAGTTTATAGAAAAGTTCTCCTATATTTCAGACATCAGAAGACACCTGCTTTTCAAAATGTGTAGAAAGAAATTTCAATTATATTAATGACAATATAATATGATTAAAAGACCACTAAAATATATAAATATGAATCATGTGAACCGCAATGTATGTCAATATATTTAAGCGTAGTATACTTTGGAATACTCTTAGGTGTGCTTCTATAGTAATACTTTTCATCACAATCGACACATTCTCATATTTATTAAGTTTTTAGATGACGTTCGCCTATTGAATTGGTCGTTCATATTTCTGATTTTTTAGGACATAAATGCTCTTTGAAGAAAATTCTCAGCTTTTTAATTTAGTGCCAGAGGATAGTTTCTTTGCACAAAATGATGGTAAGCTGATTTAGTTTTAAAGTCTTTTACTGTAAATCTGATTTTGATATGTGCTTTTAGTATAGACCATTTTATTAGTTAAATTTTACAAATGATGAAGTTCAAATGGTGATGCCGCTCATAAAATGCTATATTTTTGTAGTTCAGGACTAGTACATGGATAATTTGACAATAACATTGTTTATGAAGAAAAACTATTTCTAATGATTTATTTATTAAGATTTTGGGCAGACTGAATTTTCAAAATTAATCATATAAATGAGGCTTTGAATACGTGGAAATGATTATCACAAACCGAAGCATGTAATTATGTCTTCAATGTTGGTGTTATTTTTCTTAACATCCAATGAATTAATATTCATCAACATTCCTTGCACTAGTAAATCGATCGTTGTGTAAGTATCAAACGTGTAATAATTTTCAATCCTGCTATGCATTCCAAGGGCATTGCTGTTTTCAAAAGTATCATAATTATAATTCTATGAATGTTTCGAAATTTGCCCACAAATTTTACAGGCTGTTTTTCTCTATAAATATTTACTGACATTGAAATGGATTGTAACCCAGAAAATATATATAAAATGGCGGAGTGTAAAAATTTTTTTTTGATTTTTGAAGAAAAGGGTTCTAAAAGTGCCTCTACTATTAAAACCACACTTTTTATTTTTACTTGCAAAGGGGCAAAATTGCAAAATCCTCCAAATATCGTGCAATTTTATAGTTATGGCCTCATGCTGAACACCATTTTTTAGAGTTTCAAGAACCTGAGAAAACCCATATAAACTTTCCGAAGTTTTCTTCATTTACCTTATCAAGATAACCGTTTAACATTTCGAATGAATTTCACTGTTGTCACTGAGCTGTCTACTTGTAATTCTATTTTATTACTGGGAAATTTTAAGCACTTCTCTCGACAAAGGAGTACAGCATTTGGTCCTAACTATAAAATTGAGTGATTTTGCAATTTGCCCTCTTTGCAAGTAAAAATAGGGATCAGCCAGCACAGTTAAGATGGCAACTACATAAACACATAAAAAAGTGGTTTTAGAAGTAGAAGCCTTTTTGCAAAAATCAAAAAATCTTATTTTGACTCCACCCTAGTGTCTAAACTCTATTTAATTTACTGAAAAATTTTTACTTTAAAGAAAAGTAAGGTTTTCCTTTGATAATTTTAGCAGAAATGCTTAGAACGCAGTGGATACTAATAGGCACTCGTACTGAGCGGGCGATTTTTAGCAGTAGTGAACATTCATATAGAGTATGTACATATTGTAATATTTCAAATATGAGTGATTTAGGATTTTCAAATACAAACAAAGGTGAATATGTTTCTCCTGGTGATATAATTTCAGCTGGAGGAATGCGTGGTCATGGAACCAGACCATCGGATAACGATGACGAAAAACTTGTAGCTACATTAGCGGGACATGTTGATCGCATTGATAGGTTAGTATGTGTGATTGGAAAACACGTTCCAAGGTATGCAGGTGCAGCTGGTGATGTGGTTATTGGGAGAGTTGCTCAAATCTCCGCCAAAAAGTGGAAAGTGGATATTGGAGCAACTTCATTGGCCAACTTGCCTCTCAGTGCACTAAATCTTCCAGGTGGTGAGTTGCGAAGAAGAGGTTTTGATGACGAAATTGCAATGCGTGCTCATCTTACAGAGGGGGATATTTTAAGCGCTGAGGTGGAATTTTAAATTTTAGCTTATGGTATCATTATGAATGTCTAATGCATCATCTGTGTATTTCATAAAAAATGTGCAGTTGTGAATAATATTCTTGTGTAATGATGATTTCACAGAGTCAAATAACATTAAAGTGACTTCTCTTCACCCAAATAATTTCATGGTTTTCAGCACCATTACTTTATGGTTAGAGTCATCTTATATAATTCAAAGAGTTATCTTTTATGTGCAATAATCACTATTGGTGAAAATATTTAGTGCAAAAAGTGCATGTTAGTGGAGAAAGTACAAAAGTTCTACTTAATAACACTGCATGTTAGCAAGTGACGCCTTTTGTTTTCCTTGCACTCTCATTATAAATCACCAAAATATAAACTATGAATTGAGATTATTTGAAAGGAATCACTAGTAGAAGCATTATGAACAAAACCAGAAAAGAAAAATTTTGTTATTTTTTAATGAAAATCATTTTTTCTAAATTTCTTGTTGACCTTTTTTTGAACTTTTCAATGTTCATATGTTGCTGTTTTTCATTTCTTCAAAGGAAATTTCTTAAGAATATGTCTAGGGAAATTGAATATAATCGTATTGAATATCACTGTCAAGTTCGAAATAAATAGAGAAACTTGTTTGGGCCGAAGTTTTCAAAAAGGGGCTAAATTAAAAATTTAACTTACTGGTGTGTCAAAAGTTCGACTATTACATGCTTATATTAGAGTTTATGAGAGGCAGTTGGTATATATTCGTTTTATAGGTTGAACCACGAAGCTTTACTGTCTCAATAAATTACTATATAATTTTTTATAGTTGATATATGAAATTTAAGTAATTGTATATTTACTTAGGTTCACAAAGTTCGTGAAGATGGATACATTTCCTTGCATACACGTAGCTTAAAATACGGGAGAATCAATCGTCCTGGATGTGTAATAAAAGTTAAGAATGTTAAGCGTTGTAAAACTCACTGGCATGATTTACCATGCGGCGTCAGCGTTATTGTGGGTGCGAATGGTTGGATATGGATCGGCCCACCTATCTCTTATTCCTCCAATGATTCTTCCATTGATCGGGAACTTCGAGAAAACATGGCCAGAATTCGTAACAGCATCCTTGCCTTAGATCTCTATGGCATTGAAATATATGATACCAGCATAATGGTGAGTTGGGAGCTTTCCGGCGATTTTGAAGTTAAGGAACTTATTAAACCAGCAGTTACAAAACAACTCGCCTCATTGACGAACCAGCGTTTAAAATTATTATAAATTTTTTTTTAAAGTATTTTTGTATTCAACATATGGAGAACGCCTTAAATACGGCTCATAAATTTTGACTTGTAATTCGATAGATAGATACATACATACATACATACATACATACATACATTAGGGCCCTGTGAGTACTCGAAAACAACTCGATATTTGCTTGAATTTCATCTAGTTATCTTCAAACTATGTCGAAGAATCCACTGAACTTTCACAATTTATTTCAAATCGTAAGTCATCAAGTTTAGTTTACCTCATTTATCTAAGCATGTTGAATCTCTGCTGTACATTTATATAGGGTATCACAGTTATACATTGCTTACCCTAATGAGAGAAATATGTAAAAATATAATTGTAATGCGACTCGAGCTAAAAAGTCAACTCACAGGGTCTTAAGGTAAATAGATAGGTAGTTCTGTGTTCATAAAAATCAACTATGCAAATTTAAAATTATATAAAACACAACCTAGATATGTAGCAATTCCCAGATATTCACAGATTTTGCATACTAAACACATCCGTTATGATATGCTCAAATCTTGATATTAAAAATTTTTTACTGTTATAAAGAAGCATATGTTGTCGACATTTTTGGAAATGATTTACGATGACTGAAATTAAAAAGAATATTTCCGTACTCAGATAAATGTTAAGCCAGTGATACAATCATTTTGAATGATTTTTGTGTTTTGCTAACTATAAATTCATTCCATAAAGTAAAGTTGCAAATTTACAACTTCAGGTAATGAGAGTATCATAATGTAAATTGTCATATCATTAAATAGTGATCTTATCTATTGTGTATCAAATTGATATTAGTTGTTAATAATTTATTAGTGAAATTTATTATAGATTCAAAGATGTACCCAAATAAATGTAGGGACCATGAAATTATCTCGCGTGTAGATGATATCAATCTTTTCTGACAAAAAATTTTTTTTTCTTATTTGAGTACTTTTTCAGTGTTTTTGGTCAATATGATATTGCTCAACACGAATTTGAGGTTATTTTCATAGTAGAAACCATACTTTAGGAATTGTCATGAAATTGAATTCATTACCTAAATAGATCATTAAGCTTAGGAATTAGAAATTGCATTATGATGGAGATATCAAATAACTTTTTTAATTGTACACAAACATCTAATTCTATTTTGATAGTGATGTAAGCAGATGTTTTACGTTCATCCAGAAGCCATGAGTCCAAAATATAGCCTAAATATAATAATTTCCAAATTCTTTTAATTGAGATATTATCAAGGGTCTTAGCTGTTCAACAAACTTATCTTTAGTGATCAAATAATTAATAGATTGTTTTCTGCAGATTTCGATATGTACTATATTTACCCACACTCCTAAACAAGTCTCTTGAGTTGGTATAATATCCCATCTCTTCAATGTTGCAAGGAAAATTTGGTTTTTTTCATGCTAAGATTTAGCTTTGCAGATATTGGAAGGCAAAGGAGACCCTAAGAATTTATGATTGAAAAAATCACTATTAGATTGGCGCATTTGTTCCTTCAAATTTTTTTGTAGGCTAATCATGCGTTATTCTACATCAGGATATTTAGGTATTGGAGTTCAATCCTGTGAAGTGCAGGCTCAAGAGTTTTGTTGATAACAAGATATATGAAAAAACCCTTATTAATAGATAAAAATAACTTTTGTGGTCTTTTGATTCAGCACAAATTTGAGAATTGCAAATAGAAAAGGCTGTTGATTTTCAAATACCCAAGAATACATTATTTGGTTGGCAAGATCCAATATCCTGATAAATGCTAGATTTCTAAAAAAAATTTGTACATAGTAGTTAATAACGCTATTCATTTGAAATATCAGTAAAATATTGTAAAAAAAATCAAATGAATATAGATTATCTTATCTTCGGAATATTTTATTTGCATCCTCACTATATTTATAAAGGGTTGATTGTTCAAAATGTAATATTCACTTATGTACAGGATTCACACAGGTCTTCCATTTATAAGAAGCCATGATATTTGCAGAGAAGGTTGTCATAAGCACAGTTCAGGGTTGTTATGTAGTATGCTAGAGGCATACGAGTATATTACAAAAAATTTCCCTAGTATGCTCTATTTTAAACATCTCAACAGAGAAACTGATGTTAATCAATTCTTGTTGGAAATGAATAGCAGGGAAGGTTTAACTTCAATCTTCCAATGCCGTATATAGTCATAGACATTAACTCAACAAAGTAATCATATGCAGGCTTTCCAAAACTTAGAATATATATTTCTCAAAAAGTATGGTTTTATTTGTAAAATGGCATTCAAATTCATAATTCTCGTCCCAAAATGGACTGAAATTAGTTAAAAAAATTAGTCAACTAAATATTATGTCAGACTGTTATTTATTCATTGGAATAACGAGTAGAAAGAAGAAAGAATTGATTGCTAAGTGAGAAGCGGAAATATATTTAACTCTAACAAGCAAATTTAAATTATTTTTATGAAATTTTAGGACTGAACATTAAACACAAATACAAGCAATTTTTTTTTACTTCAACCATTTTCCAAGTGGCTTGTTTCACCTGTAGATGCTACAAAAAAATCACACCAGAATTTAATATATAGTCCTTTACAATCAAATTTAAGCATAAATTTAAATTCTTTTACCTTTAATTATGAGTACCAGACGGTGTTATTTAGAGGCTCGCCAAAATCAACCAACCTACCTAGCAACTTACAATTTTTAAGTGATTGCAATACAGAGTAAATATATTTTATAAAATTAACTATTTAAAATTAAATGAGCGTTTCTCGAAAAACAAATCATTTTTATTGGGTAACTTTCCCGGGTTAAACTGCGGTTGCATAACTGTGCGCTGTGAATATTTTAGCAGTGAGGTAATATCCGCTGTGTTCAATGTTCAACCAAACCATTCCTTAGTGACCAATAATCATGTAAGCTCGGTTGCAGATTCTCTGATATTTATTGTTTAAGTATTTCAGTAATGTTATGTTCAACCGGCAAGTTTAATCCATTAACGTCACTATTAGGAATACATTCAAACAACTTATACAGTATATAGTCGTAAAATTCCGTGCGTGTATACTTTTGCTTATATAAGGCGCGCATTAATGTGTAGGCATGTGCTCACTGAAAATTCAATGCAACGTCTAACCCACAGTGATTTAATTCTGGATTTCCAAAATAATAAATAGAATGGATTTTTTAAAGATTGATCATTAGATTTAATTTTGATTTGCCAGAAGCTACAAACTCCTATATACAAAATGTTTGCATGTGTCGGTCATTATTGAACTAAATGATTGGCAATCACATTCGTTTTAGTCCTGAAAATACTTTGATTTTAAATAAAGTTCAAAATCGTCTTGATGTTAGCATTGTGAAATTAACTGATGAATTAGACGTTGCTTCATATTATCCTGTGGAAAACAAAGTCTTTTGATGTTGGTATTAACATTCACATTTTTTGAAACTCACTTGTATTTATATGTTCCTTATTTGATTTTTATGTTTTATATTATGGATATGTTTCAATACCTTATTAATAAATTTATTGATGTTTTTTATTTACCAGGACTAATCTAACGATATTGAGATTAAGTATTCTTCTTCATTTACTATATTCATCAGATTTGACTNTTCTTTTACCTTTAATTATGAGTACCAGACGGTGTTATTTAGAGGCTCGCCAAAATCAACCAACCTACCTAGCAACTTACAATTTTTAAGTGATTGCAATACAGAGTAAATATATTTTATAAAATTAACTATTTAAAATTAAATGAGCGTTTCTCGAAAAACAAATCATTTTTATTGGGTAACTTTCCCGGGTTAAACTGCGGTTGCATAACTGTGCGCTGTGAATATTTTAGCAGTGAGGTAATATCCGCTGTGTTCAATGTTCAACCAAACCATTCCTTAGTGACCAATAATCATGTAAGCTCGGTTGCAGATTCTCTGATATTTATTGTTTAAGTATTTCAGTAATGTTATGTTCAACCGGCAAGTTTAATCCATTAACGTCACTATTAGGAATACATTCAAACAACTTATACAGTATATAGTCGTAAAATTCCGTGCGTGTATACTTTTGCTTATATAAGGCGCGCATTAATGTGTAGGCATGTGCTCACTGAAAATTCAATGCAACGTCTAACCCACAGTGATTTAATTCTGGATTTCCAAAATAATTCTTTGTTGTAACATATTTTCTAGGCACTAGAATGGATTTTGTAACATATTTTCTAGGCACTAGAATGGATTTTTTAAAGATTGATCATTAGATTTAATTTTGATTTGCCAGAAGCTACAAACTCCTATATACAAAATGTTTGCATGTGTCGGTCATTATTGAACTAAATGATTGGCAATCACATTCGTTTTAGTCCTGAAAATACTTTGATTTTAAATAAAGTTCAAAATCGTCTTGATGTTAGCATTGTGAAATTAACTGATGAATTAGACGTTGCTTCATATTATCCTGTGGAAAACAAAGTCTTTTGATGTTGGTATTAACATTCACATTTTTTGAAACTCACTTGTATTTATATGTTCCTTATTTGATTTTTATGTTTTATATTATGGATATGTTTCAATACCTTATTAATAAATTTATTGATGTTTTTTATTTACCAGGACTAATCTAACGATATTGAGATTAAGTATTCTTCTTCATTTACTATATTCATCAGATTTGACTTCATCAGACTTATTTGTTATCCCCCTCTGTTAGGGAGGGAAAAACTTCAGTGTTGCAGATGAGGCAAGTATTGCTATTCAAAATTGCGCAATTCAAAACATCTGGCATTTTTCTATGAAGCAGATACCTTCTACAGTCAAATTTCACTACTATGTCATCCGTGCGGATGATAAATTTTCCAATAAATAAATTGCAATATGTTAAAATATAGGATGCGATTTCATTTTAAAGATTTAGAGACTAAATTTTAAATTATACTATAATTTGATCAAGGCTAGATCCAGAAAAGGTTGATGGGGTGGTCTGAACTAATAATTTACCAGTTTAGCCCATATTTTATCAAAAATGCATACATTATTACATATACTAAAAAAAACATGTGTGGATAAAAATATTCATGAAATTCACGCATTTTTGAAAATTTGTTTTAAGCATTCATGAACTATGAAACGGAACTTTAAACGCATTATATACATTTGTCTACTATTCATTTTCTAGTGTATGCTATTTATAACATGCAGAACATATTTTTGAAATCTATATAGTAGTGGCAAGATAGACCAGTGAATCCGTGAAAATTTCTACTGGAAAAATTTAGCCATCGACATTTGAAATTCATACTATTAGGACGGTCATGAGCTTGCATTTAAGCAGATGATTGCATTTACTGTATTTATTTCATATTTTACGGAATTAATTCCTAAATTTGGCATGACTGGTTTCTGTGCATGGATGTGACTGAAAGCAAATTTTTGTAAACCACATTTATTAAATTTGCATTGAAATTAAACCTACAGAATCCTTACCAATTAAAATTTTAATTTGTTGCTCATTAACCATACACAAATTCTATTGATCCAAACTGTTGACTATATATAACGGGAATAAATTTGCAACAATGGAACCATAAACATCGGGAAATAACTTTTCTAATAAAAGTTATTTTAAAGACGGCTAACAAATACATTGAGATAGGAACATTTTTAGATAATAGTTATTTAGTATAAATTAGTTATTAGATACTTTCTGCACAGCTATTGCTATAGTGTTTTGCAGATGCACAAATAAACTAAATTCTCATAATATGTTTCATCCTGTTCCGAGTATTTGCTAGGATCGATTTTCGATGTCTTGCGTTGCTTGGGATCATGCTATTAGCTTTCGAGCAACTTGCTGAATCACAATCACGTTTTTCAAGATATCCACTTTTTATTATTTGGTGTTCTTCAAGAAATTCTAATAAATATCTCTGCATTTCACGTTTTGAGCGCTTTAGCTGTGAGTTCTGACCAATAATCATATAAGCATGTTTAAGAGGATAGCTGTGAGAGAAGGAATAGTGTTTAACTACTTCCTTCATATACACTTCAAATGCTTTTGCATACATGATCAATTCCTTTGCTAAGCCATGAAGTTTTGCGTCATGAAGTACGGCCGCAGAGTACTGTTTACGATTTGATTGTAAAATGTAAAATACTTTCAGAAAATTTGTTCTGGTAGCTTTAATAAAGTACTTTGTAGATGCATCCCTGTTTATTAGTGAATTTATTGCAGTTACATTTCTTTCCTGCTTAACAAACCTACAACAAACGCTTGGAAATGTACTTTGACAACAAATTTGAAGCTTAGAAATACAATTCTTATTTTCTAAGCAATAAGTCTGATTATACCTTACGGCAATGGTTTGTAACTCTTTGAGCAGCTTTAGTTTGTATAAGCTACCTTCTTCATTTTGTAAAAGAGGCTTTACACCTATGTTTTCCAAAATAGTTCTAGGTATAATAGTATTCTTTGAGGGATTTAAGTTGACATAGGCATAATATGTTCGAATTTGTTTACGTATTCTAAGCACTTCTTGAAATTTCTTGTAAACAATTTTGGCCTGAGAAAATGGATAGTCTCTCTTTGATAGCAAAGGCCATTGACTAGAAGTTTCCAAAGATTTCCGGTTAAGATGTTCAAGTAGCATTATATGATATCGAAACGACCAATCAAATTCAAGCATTTTTTCAATGTAACTGAATATTAAGTTTCTTTCAAACAGTTTATCTTTAAATACTTTTATATGAATAAGCAATTTACCAAAGAAAGTGCAGAAGTTCTTCCTAATCGATTTTAAGAATGTAGCAGTTGACGGATCGTTATGAACTCTAGAATTGATGATTTGAACTTCCTCACTATTTGTAGATATCGTACAGCATGTGCTAGGGAATTTGATTTGACAACACATCTCCTCAACGCTACAATAACTTTTGATACCAAAACAGAAATCCTTTCTATAGAGTGTGTTGTAGGAGTTTAGTAGGCTATTGAATTGGTCATCATAAATAATTGCACCTAGTTTTACGCTGTTATTCAAGTCTAATGCGTCAGTAATAGTTAGCGAAAATACAATATTGAGATACGCATGTATGTAGACGTTCATTTTTCTATGTTTTGGCGGGAGTATTATAGGTCTTCAAAAATTTGTCGGTTAATGCATAGGGTAACCAAAAGTTAATATAGTTAACATTTATTAACCACAAACTAATTGCTCCAAAAGTTGTAAAAATACATTTTAAGTGATTCAGTAAGTCTTAATTAAAAAGTTGTTAATAATAAACTAATATTTCACTTTAATGGTAATATATGCAGTTTATAATATACTTTTAAAAGTACAGCAAAAACTTTAAAAAAGTTTAAAGATTTTATCTAATCTTTAAAGAATCTTATAAGATTAATTCAATTATTAACCTTAAAGTTCTTGCAAATAATTGCCCTAGAAACACATATAAATGCTAAAAGATTTCAACATCGATTTTTTCAAGGTTTTATTTTACTAATATAACTTTGCAATTGAATCAATGTTTGATACTTTTCTTTTCAGCATAGTTTTGATTATATGGCGCGCTTGCTTCTATCCCGATTTGCAGACTTCCGTAATATTTTGCAAAGACAGAATATTATATCAAGGACGAATACAAAGGGGGCCACGGGCCCCCCTAAAACAAGAAAAATTTATTTGTGCAATAATAATTTCAAATGAAAGTTGATTAGTACTGTCAAATGGGGGTGAATAAGAACAGTGAAAGTGTTTGAATAATAACATAAAAGCCTTCACAAATCAAATCTCTGAATCAAATGAAGTTTTGAAGAGTCAATCGCTAACATTAAGCTTACCTGCAGAGCCTACTGTGCTATCAATAAAGATCCTTCAGAAGAACTACTCTTCTCATTTTGCGAAGAAATTTTCTTCATTTAATGAAATTTATGTGCATATTGCATTTAGGGATATTCCCTTAATTTATGAGTTATCCACAGAAGGTCAGGATTTTTGCACGGTTGATAAATCTTTCGTTATTGTAGATCCAATTCTAAGACATAGAACTTTTCACATAATGCAGTCAGGGTTGCATGTTTTAAACACGACCTGTTTAAAACATGTTTTAAACACTGTTTAAAACAACTGTTTTTTTGCAATGTTCTTTTTAAATGTTTTTTTTTCAAATTTATTTAGTACTTTATGGAAAATTGGTAAAATAATTGTTGGGTTTCGTTAATTCTTACTTTTATAACCTATTTTATACCGCAAAAACCGTTAAATCTGCGTTTGTTTATGTGCATGCAACGAAAAATAAATGTTGATATGTTTGCTACTATAAATATTTTCAGTAAAATTCTAGTACCTTGAGGTTGACCTTTCTAAGAGCAAAAAACCTTGTTTTAAACGTTTAATACGTTTTTTTGTAAAAAAATACACCTTTTTTCCAACTCTGAATGCAGCTGTATAATGTAATTAATCGATTTCAAAGAAATTGCCTATTGTTTTTCGCTGCAATTGCTGTTTAAATTTTTTTAGGTTTTTGTTGGGAATACAAAAATGACTTACTGAAATCAACTCGAAAACATTCATATTCATGGAGATTTTCTAAGATCACAAATTTTGTAATTAAATTGTGTTTTTATTGAGAATTTTTCTGAAAATTGTTTTTGAGCGCAAGGTTTCAAAATGTATATTCGTAATTTGGAGCACTAATAGGAGATAAAATATTATCTATTTAAATACAATTTTTTGTAGGGATCCCTAATATTTATTATATTGAAAATTTTCAAAATTGTTATTCAAAATGGATCTCGATAGTATCGGTTTTAAATAAAGATTGATTCCATTGAAGATATTGAAATTATTATTTATATTTTATGTTAATTTCTTTAAATATATGCATTATTACTCAGTGTTATTCAGTATAAACGAAATGAATAATTGCTTTATTAAGACATCAATTTGACTCTGGAATACATTAAACAAACAAATAGAAAAAAATTGTGGTGAGGAAAATTTAGGTTTTTGTTAAAGATTTCTTATTAACAACGAATACTATAGGGTACTTAATCAAAGCGATTGAACATAAAGGGAGAGTTTAAGTTTTATAAACATGATTACGTTATAAAAGAAATTATGAAATCGCATAACCTTAGTGTAGAATTCTATCGTGTATTTTGTTCAGTATGTTGCAGGCATGTAGACACGGAGGGGTTAGGAGGGGTCGAACAGCAAAGCTAAAAGCAAAATCAGCACTTAAAAATAATTTTTTTTAAATTCAATTGTAAGGTCTACTTTGTCTATACTTTCAAAGATATTTCACGGGGCTTCACTCGGCTTTGGGTTACTTAATAAATCACTACTAGATTACCTCACCCGTCAGAAAATCCACGTACACTCATAGATGCAACACAAAATTAAAATGGTGCACAGACTTGGTATAATTTTAGTTTAAATTATAGAGAAAGTTGAAATTCCGATCAACCCCTTCTACATGCGTTTCGACCCCTAAGGTGATAATGCTGGCTACGGCCTGGTATCTTATCGCATACAGTGATTGCAGCATTGCTGTAGTCCTGAAACAATACAATTTTGCAAGTTTCAAAAATAAAATATTGCTACAATGATTAATATTTTTTCTATTAACCCAGCAATTTCTTCATGTTATTATGGCGTCGAAGGTCACTATTTCAAAATGTTCAGGCTAGGTTCTGGAACATAATTCATGAAATATAACAAAACCTGGTACAACTTATGGATTGCACCATATACATTTCTAGGCAAACCTCATGAGTTTTTTAATGTGCAGTGAGAGAATGTTAGCTCTGCAATATCATGAATATTTTCTACAATGAAATAAGTCCCTTTGCTTTTCGAGAACTAAAATTTGGCTTATTTGGCTCTTGAAGAGAATCTCAACATGAAGTTGATATTAATGATTCACTTAAGTTTGGAATGAAAACTTTGGCTTCTTTACTTTTGATTATATTACTAATTTCCAAATCTTAATTTTTTGCAAAGAATTATCAGCAAGCAATTAACACTAAATCAAATGTCCCACCTAAAAATGTGTCAGCCCCTCTTGGAGTTTTAGCCTGTCTACGTCACTGCATCCTACCCGGCCAAGCATTCCCAATTTTAGTTATTGGCATTGATTGTAATTTTTCGCTAACTCTACAAAAAATCGACTTTTGGTTCTATTCACCTTTAAGCCAACCTTCATGTAACCGCAATTTTTATCTAATATCACAAAACAATTCGATACACTTTTCAAATGCACAGCTCGAATCAATTGTTAGTGAGTTATATTTCACTTTAATTGTGCTTCTATCACGGTTTCAAGTGTTAATTTCTTGAACATTATCATAGGCACAGTGAAATAATACATTTTAAGCAGATTAATAAGACCCTTATTTAACAATTTCAACCTTAAAAAAAGTTGGTTATTATCATAACACAAAATTAATTAAAAATACCCAAAATGAGAAAACATTTTTAAAAATAATTCACTGATTTTTAAAATTACACAATTTTATTGGCATGCATGTAAGGATAGTTTCAATATTTGAAAAAATTCATTAGTAATTACATTTATTGATGCATTTGGTTTAAAATCAAACATAGTATTTATGGGGTAATTAACGTCGGAAAATTGGATAGACGCACAAATTTAATACTAAAAATTGCTTTATTTAATTTCACCCACCGTTTTCGTTTAGGTTAACGGGGTACGATATATACACTTGAGCTAAAAAATATCTTTATTTCATTCCACTGCATTCAACGCAATTACGTACATTACAGCTTATCATGTCTAGTTCAACTCCCGCCAAAAAAGCCTCTAAAGCCAAGAAGCCCTCCAATCATGCTCCTTACAGTCAAATGATTGTTAAAGCAATCACTGTTTTAGGTGACAAGAAAGGTTCTTCCAGACAAGCAATTTCAAAGTACGTCCTCGCCAATAACACTATTGTCGCTACTAATGCAGCACATAACGCCCGTATTCGAGTCAACTTCAAAAAATTGGTTGCCACTGGTGTTCTTGTAGCAAACAAGGGATCATTCAAGCTCTGAGCTAAAACAATTAAGGCAAAGAAGGCAGTCACCAAGAAACCAGCTGCTAAGAAGTCAGGTGTAAAGACCCTAACTAAGCCTAAAGCTAAATCATCTACCCCAGCAAAGAAGCCTGCTGCTAAGAAATCCACAACTCAGAAATCTGCTGCGAAAAGCCCGCCTCCAAAAAGCCAGTCGCCAAAAAGAGTACCGCAAAGAAGCCTACTGCAAAGAAAACTGCTAAAAAGTCAAGTAGTAATATAAAGGCATCGCCCTGGTCACAAAATGACCTTGAGCTCTGCGATATCGAGGGAGTGTTTGCAAATGTTAATTAATGAGTCATTCTACTTGACAAATGTTTTTGACAGCTTACTAATGGATTTTCAGTGACGTCAGATATTTTTAAGTTTGTCTACTAATGGATTTCAATTAGTAATGCTTTTAATTGATTTACATATTACGGCCGTTTTTTGGTATGAGTAATTTCACTTTGATAATATCACATTTGTTTGCATTACGCCATGTTAATATATACCTTATTATAACAACCCCTTTCGGAATACGTACACATAATATTACAAACTAATTTTCCATAATTTCGAGAAGCTTAGAGTATAATCCGGGAAACTT
>CABFPE010000237.1:422864-435570 GCA_900660155.1 Hofstenia miamia
TCACATGGCTGTACTTTGTTTTGTTTACATTCTAGCAGTTGAAGAATGACCATATTTAACATTTATGTTGACATTGTCCATGAAGCATGTAACTTTCTACACGTGCGAATATACACATCCGGCATAATGGAATTTCCCATTTATGAAGCAAAGACATCTACTCTGAAAGATTTCAAACTTTTTGGTAAGCTATTTTTATAATTCAATCTCAGATATTGTTTTGATTCTTAACGCTTTTTACAATATTATCTCTAGTTAGCTTTACAGTTATTTCTTTTAAAACATAATCAATTTTAATAAATTGCTGCGAAGTTACTGTCTGATGTTAAATTAATTATATACTTTATAGAAACGTCGTTTGTTTGTTAATACGCATTTTTCTTTTGAATTTACTTAAACATTTAATTGTCATGTGTTTTATACTGTGGTCTGTCACCTCATTTGACTTATTAACCATTGATTTAGATACGACCATGTGAAATTCATAATGCGGTTGTTTCCCAAACGAATTTTTGCATTGAATGTTTATCTGATTATATTCATTTTATCTCTTTACATCACACATGATTAAACTAAATTATATACGTTTTTGGTTTACAGATATATTAACATTTAGGTTTTGTTTTTCCTATGTACACATTTTTTGACTAAAACTAAATTATGAGTGTTGAATTATTAAAACTTAAATTGGTTTACCCGCTTTTGTTTCATTGATTGAATTGACTAACTATAATTATTTATGCATAATTTTTTAACTAATGTTATGAATTACGAACTAAAATTGATTGTAGACGTTTTGCTAATGAATTTAACATGTCTCCCACCATACACATTTTCAAGTTTACACGTTTAGAACAAGAGTGGTGCATATCATGGAATTGTGTGATACAAAACAATTGAAAAGTGGAACACCGTGTGTTGACGCATACAATCGCGTAAACAAGGCCTATAAATCAAATGAAGTTGAACAATGTGGAAAAGTCGATAAAAGCAGTGAAGTTCGGAAAATCCATGTACAGTGTATGCAGTCATATAACATTATAAAAGGCAAGTAAGAGTGAGAAAACATGGAAAAGTCGATGAATGTGTATCAGTCTATAAACACATACAAAAAGTAAACAATGTGGAAAAGTCGATAAAAGATGCATCAGTCAGCAAATGTGTACAACCCAAAAAAATTAAATAAAGCAAAAGAGGTGTAAAGAAAAGATAGCCATATAAAAGTTGGTAAAAGATGTAATAATCTGCAAACGTGTATAATTATATTTGAAATCTATGTATATCTATAAATTATATTAATAAATAACATTACATATATGTAAATTATTTTTACTTTGAAATATTTTTCGATTCCACTTTTTAAACAAGTATGCAAATGTGGGAAATTAATACATGTAAAGCAAGTTAATGTGTGAAAGTAATACTAAAAAATGTAAAGTAAGTTAATGTGGGAAAGTAAAACTAAAAAAATGTAAGTTAATGTGGGAAAGTAGAGTAAAAAATGTAAAGTAAGTTAATGTGGGAAAGTAATAAATGTAAAGTAAGTTAATGTGGGAAAGTAATAAATGTAAAGTAAGTTAATGTGGGAAAGTAAAGTAAAAAATACAAACTAAATTAGACCACATAACACAAAAACTAGTAAAAGTACATGCATGACGGCAGTAAAACACCTCCGTCGATATCCATGGCGTCTCAGGTCAAAGGCCACCCCTCTCGACCAATCACAAAAAAGTGGCACGGGCTGGACGCCCCCTCTCGTCCAATCAGAAAAAAGTGGCACGGGAAGGAAGTCCCTTCTACTACTCACCATAAACTACTGACATACGTGATTAAAACACCGCCTCCATCCTCTAGAAAATCTGAGGTGTCTCGATCAAGGCGAAAAACATAAAAATTGTTGAGGTGAATTTGTCCGTCTGGGATCAAGTTGTTGATTTTGGTTTCCTGCAAATCAATAATAGCTATATTGTTATATGTGCTTGCGTACACTTCAATCTCCTGAGATTTTGACCGTATTCCATTAATATTCTGAGAAAATATAATTTGCAGATATTGCCTAGCAATAGACATTTCAATCGAGTTTTCGCTTCCTAGTCAATTCATCTCTTTACCATTTATCAACAGTTTCAAGTTCTTAATTTTGATTGACTTCTTGTCAGTTCCTTCTTGAATCATTTCATACCTCCGTTTAAGCAGTTCTTTTTCTTTCATCTGTTCAGCCACGGTCAAATCACGATTTATGTAGATATTTGCAGTATAATTTTTAAGTTTGTGTGCAGACGCCAAGATTTTCCTTACCTCCCAATGACTATCTAAAGTAGCAATCACGGTACGAGGTCTGCGTGAATCTTTCCGATATTTACCTATCCTTCTAAAATCTCTAACTCGCACTAACTCACTTCCCAGAAACCTGAATACATCACTTACATTCTTTTCTTCTTGATTAAAGAAGTCGCCATCAGTGGCCATGATCAAATGCATAGTGAGGAGCTCATTATAGTCGGCATCAGGAGGGTAGTACAATACGACTGTTTTGAAAAGAGAATTGACCTAGAGATGTAATGTTTCGTTTTCGCTGAAATATGCAATGCCCATTTTAATTGAATTTCAAGTTTTTTTTATAAAGGACATCGCTTGCATTAGTAAATAAAAAGTTTGCGTAATTAAGGTGACTCAGAATAAATTCATGGAAAAATTGAATTATCACACAAGGTGGTGATTGCCTAACTACTAGTGTCATGCTTTTTATAACTAGAGTTCATTTTCAAACTATTAAATAGATGAGAGTTGCATTTTAAATTTGAGTCAATAGTTACTCCGAGATACTTGAAAGTGTAAAACATACTTATATTCAAAGTCACAACAGAAACATCGTCATTACTAATATTTGGCTCAGATGCAAAATTCTGTTTTAGCTTCATTAATATTAGATAAGATAAGATGCTTTCAAAAATATTTTGACAATTGGTTGCAATTCAATTTTCTATATTCATTGCTAAGTGCATTGATGTATTATTGCTGAAAATGCAAGAGTGATCGGATATTGGATGAATTTGCAATTACTTATCCAGTAGAATTCATGTCATTTACATAAATTGTAAAAAGAAGAAGACCTAGAATCGTTCCTCGAGGTACCTCTTGCAAACCGGTAACAATTCCGTAAAATATCGTTAAATTTAAATGTGGAATCTTTGATTAAGGTAACTAGTTATTAATTGCTTACCACAAGATAGTTTTTCAATTAGTATGTTAAGATTAATAGAATCAACAGCCTTTGCGAGTTCTAAACAGGGTATAGTTGGAATCGAGCGCCGCTCTCCATTTCCCAGTAGCATTTAAAAATGCATCAGTTGAGAAATTTTTGGAAATCTAAATTGCGTATTTGAAAATAAATTATACATATTTAAATGTTCATTTATTTATTAAGTAATAATATTTCGAATATTTTGCTTATTGGAGAAGTAATTGAGATTGGCCGAGAATTAGTCGCAATTGATTAATCGGTTTTCTTAAAAATAGGAGTAATGTGAGCAAGTTTCAGGTTATCTGGAAAGTAATTGCGATTTATAAACTAGTACTTATTAATTTTTTCGTAGGATGTTTTAACTGATAAAATTTCGTGATGAATTTCTTCATAATTTGAACAAATATCAAAGATCCTATTTGAACCGTGGATGAATGATCGTTAATAGCCTATTGCCGATATTGTCTTGAAATTCAAAAACAAGATTTTTATCCGTCTGTTTTCTGAAGAATTTTGTAATAAATTTTCCCTTTTTCGAATATTGACATTTAAATAAAATATAAATTGAATTTGTTCATCTAAAATTGCAAATAGGTGATATTACAGAAATTGGTTTATAACATAATTTTCGAAATCGCTTTTTTAATAAACCGGAGATAAATTGGCTATAAGAAATGCTAAGAGAAAATGAATTGTTGCAAGGAAGCAAATCGAACGGAAAAACTGGAGTACACAGAAGCCGTTGGATTTGTTTTTGAAGTGTTATAGATATTATAATTTCACACAGTAAAATATCTGAAAAAATTGATCTTCGCAAGTTTAAATTTATATGGCAACTAAATAATTTTTCTCCAAAATTTCCAGACTTCGAATACCTTAATTTTTAGGACTTGGAATAGTATTCTCATTGAACTTCAGCACTTCTTGCCTATTATTTTCAGTAATTTTTTGTGTATAAAAGTTATTTCTAAATTTGGGTAGGAAATTTTTTTGAAGAACAGCATCGCCACTTCTAGGCTTGCATAGTAAATTATTAGCTATTTTATCTTTGCGAAAAAGTTTGTATATACTACTATTAAATGTTCACATGTTTTTTGAAATTGGTATCACTGTTTGTCAAGATTCAGTTGTTGTCGCGTTTGAATTCTTCAATGAATTGCAAAAGCTGATTATGTTATTTGCTAATCTCTAAAAGTTTACATGCACAAAATTTGTGCCTTTCCTATTATTAAGTTTATATATATATATACTTGCTTTTGAGAACCGAAATTTTCGCATTAAAATTTAACAAACCAATTGCATACAACTCTTATTTCACTGTTTAATGGATCACAATCACTCAATTTTTGTTCGTTTTCGAAGTTAAAGTTTGCTAACATTGCATTTTTCTAATACGCTCAATGCATGTACAGTTTAGCAAGGTTTTCTTTACGTAGAAAGAGAAAACATATTTTCCGATGTGAGATTTTTTCTCAGTACAAAAAACTTTAAGTAAAGTATCGAAATATTGATAAAGTTGTCAAGATTTTGAGTAGACGCAGTTGAGGAAAAAACAGGATTCCAGCTTTGCTTTTAAGTAAATCAATGGTTCCCAACATTTTTTACCTTGGACTAAATTTGCTATTGAAAAACAATTCATTTATTCATATTAAACCTGTTTAATGCTTGTATTTTTGTGATTAAAACTGAATATGGAAAGTCATTTGCGATAAATTTCATTCAGATCTAAGACGCAATGTACTTGTACGTACTAAATATTAAATAGCATATCAGATTTTAACTAGCTTTAAAAATATTGCTTGGAATTCAGAAATGATTTGATCAACTAAAGACGATTTCCAAATGAAATTCATAATGCACCAACATCTTTCAACTTCGAAACCAGAGTAGCAACGGAGTCTACTTTTTCCCCAGCCTCCTTTGTAGGTGGATCGGAAACACTAATAACCTCAATTTTAGATTGAACATCAACATTCAAGTCTTTCGGTTCTAACTTTTTGAATGGTTTCTTCTTTGCTTTCTAAATCACAAAGTAAAAACAGAATATATATATATATATATATATATATATATATATATACATAATCATACTCTGCATAAATGGCTTTGAAATGAACATACATGTAAGTTCGTAAAAAGTTGGAAATTTAGATTGAAAAAAAGATAACCGGCACAACGAAAAATACGGTTTTAATGCAATATGCTTAAAAGTCAGATTTTGCCAAATATTCAATATAAGTTTCAACTACGTAAAAGAATCCAATAAAATACGTGAATCAAACTTAAATTATGACCCAAAATCACGAAACAAACCATGATATTGGGCAACGTGGCATATCGTGGTTCATTCAGGCGCAGATCTGCAGTGATAACTGCTGGCAATTGAAGCTTGATTGTTTCTAAACCACCATCAACTTCACGTGTCACATCAACATCTTTTTCCGAAAATTTTAACCCTGATGCAAATGTTCCCTAAAATGCTTTAAACTATATACGGCAAATTGCATAATAATTTGATTTAAGTTGTAATATGCATTATATATATATATATATATAACTTTTCGAAATATTTCGATATTTAAGTTTTTAGAATATCAAAGCATCAACATACATATCACATTGATATATGAAGTACTGACAACATCCGAGAGGATTCTTATGGGAGGGGCGGGAGGAGGGCAACTCACGATTTTGTCTAGATGATATTTAAACCACTGATATGGTGGCTACTGATGTTTTAAACCACTAGTTGCTAACGCAAATTTCGCATGTCAAACCTTCAATGTTTGAATTAAGAAAACCAAACAAGAAGCAATCAAAATCAGTACGTACAAAATAACAAACAGCGTAACTATGAAATCCAAATAAAAATATAAAAATGAATTACAAAAAACAACATGAATAAGCAATGAAAATACACCTTAATGATTACCAAAATAAGCAATGCGTCGCTCATTATTAATAAATATTTTCACTAGTACTTGTTTTGAAATCAGTATGAATACATACTAATGAAATACTGGGAATTTCCTTTTAATAACACAGGTAAGTAATTTTTCCAAAGGGATATACTCCTTCCTCTCGGTCTCAACTCCGGTCTCTCTGCAGTACAACAAACATCTACATCTACACTGTCCCATGATGCTTCATTCAAACAATATTTCACGAAAAGTAAATCAGAAAAGCATTTTTTGCTTATCGAAAAATGTATTTTATTTTTATATTATCTTTAATGTGCGCTAAATATTAAATAAAGCACCCCTAACCCCGGCCTCTGCAATATTGGGTGGGTTCCGCCGTCCCTACTTAAAATCTAAGGATTGGTAACTTACAAAAGTAATTTGCAAACTGCAGTCTCTGCATTAAGACTATAAAACAACGTACGAGCAATACAGAGGCTGTCAAAGCAGCATTTACTAATATTTTAATTTTTTATTAACAAAGCAACCCTCAGCCATGATTTAAGTAATTTTTGATCAAGAGCCAATTTTGTTCAAACTCGATTGGACACAGCAAAATAACTTTTCCTAAAGAAAAATTGCATTTAAAATTGCTTAAAAGCATTCCAGAAGTGATTGGACTAGTAGTTACTGAAATATTAACGATTTCTCACGGCGTAAAGTTCAAATTACAAAAAATTATAAAGTGTAAGAACAAAAAATAACTAGAATTAACATAATTGACTATCAATTACCTAAACTTCATAGTGATGAAGCCAACTTAAAGAAGTTGATATATTTTTAAATTAAATATAGAGTCGCTGAGTGCATAGGGTCCAGCAATAATTATAAATTTTACCAAGTTGTCGGAATCGTGTTCTTACATTTCTAAAAATGTTGTTTTGCTAAAAACTAAATTTATTGAGCTCCAATTTCTCATTAAAAAGATAAATCGAACCTCGGAGACGCTGAGTCCAAATTTTTCAAAAAACCATAGCACCCAGTGACTCTGTATATATATATATATATATATATATACTACAACAAGCGAGGGCAAGTTTAAATAAAGTACGTTTATTAATTGGTAGTTCATATCTTCGCAAATTAAAAACATACATCTAAGGTTTCTTTAGTTCACATTTTGAAATAGTGATAATGATTTGATTGCCAGCGAAAACTACAACTAAGCGTACACAAGTAAAAAGTAAAACTATCGAACAAACATAAACGTTTAATGAAATAACCTCTTAAACATTGCAGAAATTGCCCTTTCCCCAACAACACAAACCTCAGCTTATCATAAACTCAATATAGCTTAAAACAATTTTTAGAACGATCCATTCCAAAGTACTAAAATACTTTGTATTTTGTACTACGATAAAAGTATTCATATTCATTTCATACGACAGAACAAAATGCAAATTTTTCTAATTTTATGTAGAAAGTCGGTTGCAAAACCCCGAATGATTGAATCCAAAAAATTGGTTTCTAAATTTTCCATATACTGAAAAAGCATTTCAAAAACATGTTTAAAACACTATATGTAAAACAAACATCGATTGATAATTCTTCCTATTTTTGAGTAAAGTTTGATAGAAACACAAAAATTGACCACTCATTATATAAAATTTCTGTGTCCTCAAATGCTGTCACAGTTGAGAGAGTGGGAAATGTACTTTGCCCAAATCTCATCAAAAACAATCTTGGTAGTGAAAAAGTCAATTCTCTTGAAAATGCTCTTTGAAACTGCATAGATAACATCTGTATATGAAGAAATAAAAGCAAAAACAATTATACCTAAGAGGTTTAGGCATTGCGTTTAACATAACTTGGCTACAAGGTTTCCACTAAAACCCAGATTTAGGTGATTTTGCATTGATGACATTCTAAACAGGACTGCCAACACTTAGACCGAAAAACCGACCATCTCCAAAACCGCCAAAAATCTATCAAAAACCGACCTGTGAAACTCGCCCAGGTGCTGGAACTCATTGTATAGATATTCTAGATAATTACGAAACATCATTTGAGGAAAATTACACAATCAATTCACACAATGCTATCTGTAAAATTCATTAGACCAGCCATAAATGAAACATATTAACGTAGTACACTAAAGGTGAAAAAAACGTTATTTTGAAGAACTTTATTTCACTTTTGATACATGCTTTCCACAACTATATTGGAGGTTCGTTCCGCCATAGCTTGAGCGGAAGCAGTCCTTTCAAAATAACTTACGTTTTTTTGCCTTGAGCTCTTCAAGCTTATTCTAGATATCCTTATTTACGGCTGTCAAATTCTTTTCCTGTTGCTTGTTGGTCAACCGTTTATAAACTCCGATCGATCGGCGGATGTCATTCGACTCAGTTTGACGCAGCCTGCTTTTTCCCGCCTTTTTGTGATGAGTTCTTGTAGCATTCACCAGCCTTGTTCAACAAATTAAAACATGCATCTTAAATTTCGAACTCTTCAAAGCTGGCTTTTTCAAAGTTGTCCTTAACAATCCGTAAAGCATTGCATGTCTCGACAAATGAGTAAATTTGACTCCACAGGATGTGTGAGAGATGGCAAAGAACACTGATCAACTTGTCCATTTACGGAAAAAAGGTCATGCAGACTCTGATGGCAACCATCTGCCGAAAGTTTGGCCGCGGTAAGCTCGTTCACAAATGAATTTTCGTTAATATTGGATTCTACTGTCAGTCTTTTTAAAGCTGTGAGTGTAACGCTCCAACACTTTGATACGTTAAGATGAAACACGTAATTGCACTGGACGAGTGGGCGCGTTAAAAATTTTTTGAATCTAGATAGAAACATCTGCAAAAGCGTTTCATTATACTTTCCCCATAGTGTCTGGATTTCCACAAGGTCCGACGCTGACATTTCGTTTAGAGCTCTATTAACCTCGTCGTGATCATTAAAGTAGATAATATCTTTGACAACATTTGCAAAAGGAAGTGGCTTGAAGTCCCCCGATGACTTTTGATATAAAAGATTCAAATACTTCTTCTTGGACACATTCAGTACATTTCCAAGACGCATGAAAATCTGAGATACTATCGTGAAAAGCATCATCAAAAATTTATTGATGTCCGAATTTTTCTCTTGGCTTTCCTTCGCAAGGAAATAAAGCCGTTGAAGAGCAATACACATTGGTAAATGTGAACTAGAAAATTAATTCCAGGCGATAATCGCTTCAGTTTAAGTTGTTCATTTCCAGTAATATCAAGCAATTTTCGAATAAGCGGATATTGGTTCAACAGACTCTGCAGACATAAAAATAGATCAAGGGACTGAGTAGGGCAGTAGGTAGAAATTTTGCTGATTCCAAGCAACAAGTCAGGCTAATGTAAAATTGAGCGCGCTTTTGAAGTATTCTGAACAAAATTACTTACCAACTCTTGGCATTGCAGAATTTTGCTTAAACTCCCCACTGAAAAAATCTTTTTGCAGCAAATTGACGGAATGTGTAACAACCAGGTATTTTCAACAACCTAGGTTCCAACTTTTGCAATCGTAAAACAACGCCAGTGTTCTGCAGTTGCCACTCATCAAATACCGCATGTTTTTGAAGTTGAGTTGAAATAAATTGAGAGCACTACTTATTTCATTGACAAAAATAGAAGAATCTAAAATTCTGAGATCCTTGAATTTGACCGTGCCTGGAAAAGACAACCACTCCTTAATATCAAGGTTGACCAACAGCTCAGCTGTATGCAAATACTTGAATTTACGTATTTGAAAAATGTTATCTATAACTCAATGCGCACTTTTCTGTTATACGAGTCCTCATCCACGTAATTCCAAATTGTTCTCCAGTTAAAGACGTTGTTAGGCAATCCCACACAAATGGCGCTATGGCATGGGTGACAATGTAATTAGCCTTTGTGCACCCACAGTGAATATTTTTCACCTCGTTGTCGGGGAATATCTTTGAGTAAACAGCTCTCTTCGAAGAATTCAAGTAGCTAGACAAAATGCTGTATCACCCCTAACAATTTTTTGGCAGTGAAAGAAAACAGCCTTTTGCTGCTTTTCTTGTAAAGTCATGCTTCTAGCAAGAGCAACAGGAACATTAATTTGTCCACTTCAGCAGCAACTGCCTCGAGGTGCAATTTATATGTAGCATGTTGTGCCGAGTAGGGCTCATCACGCAAACTTCCCACCGCGGGAAAGAACTCCTTCATGACAGGAGTGAATTTGCATTTACCCATCTGAAAACAGAGCACAAAGTAGTAACACTTAATACACTTAGACAATATTGCAAACGTCATAATTAAAGGAAAATGGAAAATAATTAAATTAAAATGTATATGAAGCAACGTCATTAAATGATTTAATTATGTGTAGCAGTGTGGTTTTCCTCGGGTGATTTTTCCAATAAATTTGAGCTAAATCTAGCAGATAAAAATACAGTTGCAAAACAAATTAAAATTAAAGATTCAAAAAGTAGAAATTCCGCATGAGCTTGAAAAATCGCCTACGTTTTTTCCTGCCCCTGCTAGGAAAAATTTTGGCAGCACCCTTGTTTACACCGGTTCTACAGCTGCGGCTGCACGCGCTGAAAAAACCCGACTGGCAAGAAAAAACCGACCAAAAACCGGCTTTAACCGACTAGTTGGCAGTCCTACTTCTAAACTCTATGCAAAAGAATTTAAAACGTCTTCATAAACACAATGTTAACCACTTTGTTAAACGCTTTAAATGTTGATAAAATTTAAACAACTGTAGTCCAGAAATTGTGGGACCACCATATATTAATAATAGAACACTTAATGAAAGTAACAAAAAATGTCACCTTTCCCAAGTCGGATATAGTATCGAAACAGTAACGAGGCTTATCTGGTTCCTGAAAATCATAAAATATTTTACGCATATCAGAAGTGAAGAATATTCTTGAAGCAAAATTAAAAATAGTAGAAAAATAAAAGCAACCAAGCTTGTGTGGATAAGTTGTTAAAAGAAATTTAGAGAAAGAGCTATTGTTAATGCAAAGAAATTTTCGAATCTTTTCACAATACTGTGGTAACCTAGCTTCATTGGAAAGCCTATAACAAAGAATATTGATATATACAGGTTACCAATGAAATTCCATGTTACATTTACTTAGCATAAATAATTTGTAAGTGATGTTACACATTACTTTCTGCAACTACAAATGAGAAACATTTACATGACATTAAATAAGCTTTTGCTTGACCAGCAATATTATTCTTAAAAATATATCATTCATATTAGTAGACACATTAGAATATTTTAAATGAAACTGTCAGATGTAAGAGAGTCTAGGATATAGCACATAACTTCTGTAGCAGAAGCCCAAAAACTGGTATTTGAAATAGTACCAAAATATAACACTGCAAATATTTATTCATTTAAAAATAAGGAAAATGCTATGATGTTGCCCTTCGGTACTGTAAACTTCAGTAAAAGAAAATAATTAACCAGGGAGAAAAATGCCGGCCACGTCCAGTATTATGAAAACGAATATTCAAGTTTTAAGCTAATTGCAAAATTGTTAACATAACTATGCCCTCATATATAATATAGTACATACATATTTGCTAACGAATTCGCTTTAAAAACCTCTGGGAATAAATTACAAAATACACTACGCTAGATATATTCAAATATATTAAATATAATTTTAAAAATGAAAATTCTCCATAACGATGAAGAATTTTTATAAATCAGGACCTTAAAAAAATAGTTATCTTAAGAAGAAACTTGCGGAATTCTCAAAATTGCTTGAGAGTGCATAAACAAATACAAAGTGAATGCTTCTTTCAAGAATTCACTCGTATCTTTTCGTAAAAGCAACAATAACGAGAAGGAATGTGTGTTTAACCACAAGTCTTAGTAATGTAAAGATAATTTCAACATTACATCGAATTCTCACAGTACAGAATTAATACAAGAGTAAATTATACCAATATCTAAAATTAAAAAAGCTGTCAAAAACTTCAAGTAAAAAAATAAAATGAATATATTTCATAAATCGGAAAAGCAAATTCAATATTAAATCTACAATATTTTAAAGTTGAAAACTAAAATTCAAAATTTTAAAGTTGTTTTGTTATGCATTAATATCAAAATCGATTTGACCTTTATCTGTGAATGGCATTTAGAACTATCTTAAGTTTTCAAACAATTGGTTATGTACCTAGATATTAAAATCAACTATTTAATGTAGAAAGTATGTTTTCAAAACTTAGCGAGAATGCGAATGGTTGTTAATAGCAGGCAATAATTTCCCTAATCGGTAACAAAGAATTCGGGTAAAAACACAAGCGTGATGGAAGAGAAAATTTCAAAATCGAAAACATTCATAGCAATTTCTTACTTGATTGTCTTTCAAAAATGTTAAATTTTGAAAGAGGCACAACTTTTCAATTACATCAATTTCAAACAAACTGAATGAAATTACGCAGAGAAATACAAATAGTAAACAAAACAAATAAAAAGAAAAAGTGAAAATAAACGAATCTATTACTATAACATATATATATATATATATACATAT
>CABFPE010000237.1:440600-467115 GCA_900660155.1 Hofstenia miamia
ATGCTCAGGTTACCTCTGCTGTTGGTGGTCTGAAGAAAGACAAGATCATTTCGTTGCTGCGCCAAGCTGTCACTTCTCTTACCTTGCTCCCCTCCTTCAATGATGGTCCTGGCGTAATATCATCCTTGTCTGAATCCCTCACAACGCTTTCCTCCGATGTTTCCTCACTACAATGTCAAATGTTCTCCTCCTACAGTGATGCTGCCGCCTTACGTACTGTCTCATCTTCCCAATCCTCCTGCTCCAAGTTTCACACCCGCGCTGGCTCCTCCTGCTCTACCTAAGCAGTTTATCCCTTCGCCTACTAACCGTGATCGTCCTCTTCCAGTTTTTGGTTCTAGTGCTTCCTGCCGTCTCCCTGCTGTTCCAATTAGTGCACTTCCGCGGACTCCCCGCAAAGCTCATATCTATATTGGCCGTTTTGTTGTCTCTGTGTCCTCCTCAAATGTTGCTGATCACCTTCGTTCCTCCTCTCACAATTTGATGATGTCCTTTCCATCCCTCCACGACCGGACTCTCAATTTGTATCCTTCCATGTTTATCTGCGATCAAGAGTCATCTTGCACTCATGTGTGGTCTGAAGGCATCTTGATTCGTTATTTCCGCCTCTCTGACGATGAGCGCAAATCTTTTAGCCTTCGTCCCCGTTAACGTAATGCGCCTGTTGTGGCTGTGCTGTTGTTCTCAGTGACCATATTGTTTCTCTGCTCTGCGTTTACAACCCTCCTTCGAATAGTGCCTTTCGCATTCCCATTGCTGATTTATCATCTATGTTCGAATCTTTTCATGAACAGTGTATCGCCCTCTCTCGTCACCTTGGCTTTTCCATTCATTCTCATTTTCTTGTTTGTGCTTACTAATGTCTGCTGGAAGGCGCTCGACTCTACTGACACTTATGAGTCTTCTTTTTTAGAAGTTTTTGCCTGCTTTTCTCTTGAACAACTTGTATTTTCTACTACTTCAGCTCCTGCCTGCTTTATTTGGTTCTGTGCTCTCACCCCGATTACATATTCGACATATCTGTAATCCCTGTTCCTGCTAAGCTGTCAAATAACTCATTCTTCTGCTTCAATCTGTCTGCCAACTCTACTTCTCCATCTGCTTATTCGGCTGCTCCACAATATGCTCGATTTAATAGTGACTTTCTATCACTTAATGCTGCTCTCTCATCTTCGTTCCCCGTTTTTAGTGATTCCTTCACAGTTGATGATTGGTTCACCTTCTTACACCAAGTTATTTCTTCGTATGTTCCTCGTCTTCGGAAAAGCGTGCTTCTCTTCCTTGCTTCTCTGCAGCTTGCTTCTCTCACAGAAGATGCTATCAATTTTATGGAACTTGACAAAGTGTCTCTTCTTCTGTCCAGCTTCTCGTCCGGTTCTCTTCAAGACTCTTATTCCTTCCTGCGTTCTCTTCATTCCAAGCCTGAGCTCCCCAATTTGAGATGGAACCTTCTTTCTGCTCACTCTGACCTGGAGAAAGCTGATCTGTTCAACGCGTATTTTGCCTCTAACATCTCTGAACCTGTCTCCATGTGCCCTGGACCGCCTGCTGCCTCCCCACTAATCCAACTTTGTGATATTGACTTCAGCGCCCATGATATTTTTCCCATGATTAAATCTTGCAAGTTGTCTGGTTCTTGCTATCCTGACGGTGTGTCTTCCTTTGTAATTCATGAAAACTCCGCCACGCTTTTTATCCATTTAAATCATCTTTACTCCTTCATTTGCTCCTCTAAGCGCTATCCTGCCTGTTGGAAGACATCCTGGATTTCTTCGCTGTTAAAATCTAATCAGCTTCCTTCCTCGCAGGTCATATCCTAAAGCCCAATAGCTATTCTATCTCGACTGTCTATCATCCTTGAACGCATTGTTTTTCGTTATGTATTCCCAAAAATTCGTCATCTCTTCTTCTCAGCATGGCAACCATCATGGTCGCGCTACGATTACTAAGTTCCTCACACTAATCGAAAACTGCTACTTTCACTCTGATTTTAATGATCCTAATTTTATTATCTTTTTTTGACATCTCAAAAGCGTTTGATCGCCTCCCTTTCCATTCTGCTTGACAAGTTACGTTTATTTGGTTTTAATGCGGATTCCATCGAACTGTTCCAGTCTTACCTGACCAATCGCCACCAATGTGTCAAAATCAACTCGTCTATCTCTTCTCCTGTCCCCGTTACTAGTGGTGCCCCTCAAGGCTCAGTGTTTGCTGTACTTTTATTCCTCGTTGCCATTAACGACCTCCCTCATTCTGTTCTTAACTCGTTTTGCCTGTTGCATGTCGACGACACTGCGATTTTTGATTTTGGCTGGTCTTTTGCTTCTAACATTTCTTCTGATCTTAAGCATTTGTCTACTCGGTCATCTGTCAAACATCTTGATTTTAGCGCTACCAAAACATGTGGTATTTCCTTTTCTGATTTGCCTCTACCTGTGAACTTTGCTCCTCATCACACTCATCTTGGAGTTCAACTTGCCGCAAGCTTAAATTGGACTGGACATGCGTCTTTGCGTCTATGCAAAGCTTATTCCTCGCTATTTGCCATTTCCGTAATGTTCCTTTTAATACCTCGTCCACTATGAAGCTCTCTTTGTTCAAGTCCATTCTTCGTGCCATTCTTCTTTACGCGTCTCCCTTTTGGTGGCCTTCTCGTGCTTTGTTCCACTCCATGGAACATTTCCAGAAATGCGCTTTCAAATGGATTTCCCCTTTGGACTATAAAAACACTCGGCTGAAATTCTCGACCTTCCCACGTTCACTCCACTTTCATGCCTGTGATCTCCTCCTGTTCAATCGTTTACCATTTGATTTTATCTACTCGCGCTGATGGTGCTGTCACGTTCTCTGTTCGTCGCCTCAAGAAACATCGCACTTGTTTTTCAATCGTGTTTGTGCTTCTGCTAATTTCTTATTGACTCTAAATCCTCCAATTGCCATTGATTTTTTTTCCTCACCCACAACCTTCAAGAAATCTTTGATGAGATCCTCTTCGATGTTCCGCTGTCTCACTTTGACTACTCTTCCATCTGCTCGTACTTCATCCTGTGTGACTGCTCCCGTTGTCGATTGATTTGACTTTTTAATTTTTGTTTTGTTCCGCCCTAACCTCAATAAAGTCTCTCATTATTATTATTTATTATTATAAACACGGAAATACCAGGAATTGACAACGCAAGCAAACTAGAGACTCTAAGAATGAAACGAAGAGTGACAATGAAAGCAAACGAATAAATGCGACTAAACCATATTAGACCAGCTTCGTCTATAGAAATGAATTATTGAAACCCATTCTAATTCCTATTAATTTTGCAAAACTATTTTCACTAATATTTTGTTAATGTCAAAAATGTAAAATGTACTATTTTATCGAAAAAATTATAACCCAATGTTACAATCGCACAACGTTAAAATAATTTCAATTTATACATGATAAACTAATCATTTTGTTTTAGATAAATATTCCCGCGATTTGAATTTTGATTACAGCACTACATAAAAGAATTGTACATTGGGAAATTCAAATGACTTTTACAGGGTAAGTGTTTTTCTACTCGAAAATTTGTTTGCTGATAAGTTTTTTACTTAGCAATTAATTTATAGTCTATTGTAATATATTGCTATAACTATTTTACTATATCGTATATGCACAAAAACTGTGTGTTACGCAAACGCAACATTGGGCATTTATATCATTTTTGCAAAATTTAATTAAAAGCAATGTTGACTAGGCAATTACTCCTCTTGAAGAGGAAGGGTTTTGGGATGAAGAGGTGATTGTTATTAAGAATAACATTGATCCTTGCATAATTCCCTCATTGATGACAGTGATGCCACTGATTATGATAGTGATAAAAGTAATGAGCCTGCTGGTGAAATGGGAGAACCATTCTTTTCCTAATGATCATTGGTGGCAAATAGCATGAGTCGAAACAAGTTCTTGTCAATTATTCAAAATTTTGCTTTTAACCACAATTCTGACCTCAATGGAGAAAATAAAAATATTTTTGAGAAACACTAGAATATCACCATCATACAACATTGATGAATCAATGATAAAGTAGTTTTGTCATCACAGTGCAAAGCAATTTATAAGAGCAAAATTAATCAGGTATTAATTTAAGATGTGAATCGTTTGCTCTTGTTCTGGTTTCTGTCACAAATTCGATATTTACTGCGGGAAGGATTCAGGAATAAATGTAGAATTAGGTGGCTTAAGAGCTACAAATGTTTCTCGGTTTTGTGAATCAATTCTATCAATAAGTAAAAAAATATTATTACTATATATTATTGTCAATATTTAGAGATCAACTGTATATATAGACAGATGCTTCAAATCTCTCCCACTTTTGGACTAAAAGAAAATAGGGCTTACAGGAACTATACAAACAAACCGACTGAAGAGAACTAAGTTATGTGGTATTAAAAATTCTGCTTGGAGTCAGTGTATTTGAGCAGTATGTAACCGAGAATTGTCTACTTTGATGAACCCCCAACAAAAAGAAGAGTGCGTGTGTGGTTTGGAAAAGGTGATAAGCTTCCACAGTAATGTTGGCAATAGCTTACGCTGCTAATGAACTATTCAGCAGAGAATCACATCCGTCTGGTACCTTTATGGACAGTTGCGGCTATGTTGACTTCGTGCAATCAACAGGAAAATCAATTCATTTTGCAGAACGATTATGCCAGGTGTCATGTGCCAGCTGTTATTATGCAATACTTTACTAAGCGGAGCATAACACTAATCTTCACTAGATGAAACTAGGTATGAAAAATGTTCTGTATAAGAAAAAAGAGGCATCCAAGTTGTATTTGAAAAAGACAAAAAGTGTAAGAAAACAGTTGCTTCGTATATGTCTTAACCGTTAAATAACGCTTTGTTGCAAAATAATTTTACCAGGTAACTAAAAGTAAGTTAGAATGATACTGAGTTGGTTTTGAATTTGATGAACAATAAATAAACAAATTGCATAAAGGCTCCAGGGGGTTTGAATGCTAGAAAAAGGATATAATAATTATCTCATGGTAAAGTAAAATAATGGATTTTAGATGGAAGTCTACATATATAAAATTTAAACATTTTATCGCTGGACATTACCGCCAACTCAGCCTTCGAAATCTCAAAGTAAAAGATGGTGTGTGACGTTATCTAAATACTTGCTGAAATGAAGAAAATATCGTGTTACATAGTCATGGAAAGTTTCTGCATAAATCCAAATTGATGTGCGGCGAAGATATAGAATAGGATGCACGCGGATAAAATAAACACAAATACAAGATAAAAACAATGAGACATACGTAAAAAGCTTAAAAAATAATGTATATAGATCAATAACTTTGCATAATTAACCAAATTCGTAGAACGCGGTAACACGCGATACGTATTTAAGGACAATAGCACAAAAAACTTCAAATTCATTAAATAATTAACTATTATTAAATAAATTACACGATCTAAAAGTATATTTTTGCAAATCTATACATGTTTAGTTTAAATCAAGTCCGTACTTAGGTGAAATTTCCAAATACATTTTGATAAAAATATAAATATATTAATTTCAATTACTCAATGTGTTTTACTCGTATTATTATAACAAGTAATATATTTTAAACCGTGCACCCAATTATCGCTGGTAGTCTTTGCACATGTCTTGCAAATATTGACATTTTCTGACACCAAAACATCTCGTCTTCGGGCCAACTTTCGGGAAGCCACCACGGCGACTTTCCGGTTTTGACACAGTCATATCTAAAACCTAACTAAACTGTATATTATAATATATATCTTTTGTTAAAGAAGTTTTTTTGGATAAATATAAAGAATATTTGATTGATTTTTTATGAAAATTTATATCGTTCTTTTTTGTTTTAAAAATTTTCACAATAAGAATATAAATCATGAATTATAGTCCCTTTTCGAACGATTGAAGCCCACCTTAAATTTCTCCCATGCCTCTTTGATGAGTTTGCAACAATTTTATTAAAATAAAACTTCAGTTTTAGACGATGTGCATGTATATGAATATATTCTTATAGATAAAACTTTTAGTAAATTTTAGATGGCGCTTTGTACAGAAAAAACTTAGCCATTGCGATTTGTGCATATGTGGATTGCCCCCATAGGCACCGAGAGCGGCGAGCAAGAGGGAGCAGCTGTCCCTTCCCTTTCATGGTGAATTAATTGAATTGAAGTTATATAAAATCGAAGTTCTTAGTAATACGTGATTTAAATAAATTTAATATGTATTTTAGCATTGCGCTAAGTGTATTAAGACATATTTTTACTGCATGAAATACATTTATCCACCTTTCAATTGTAATATATATAGATGTATACATGTGAATTATACTATTAAGAATACATAAAAGACGCAAGTAATCTCTGGTTAATAAATTTTTTTCTAGATCGTTATAAAAAACCTTAAATTCATTAAACCAGGTTAAATCTTTGATTACTCTCTGGAAAATAATAGTGTTATTTTGAAATTTACTTCCATTTGAAATGCAGTATATCAGATATAAAGTGCTTACTTACTGATGTTTAAATATTGCTTTCGAAATATTTGAGTGGCAGAAAATAACAAACCAAAGGCCTACATTCTTACATTTTTACACATGGGATGGGAGATCAAAGCAGATTCTAGCACATTACTTCAGATAATGAAAATACTTGGAAAATAAAATCTCATCTCATTGTTCGTTTTAAATTAAATGATTAAGTTTACTCAAAAAGATATTTCTTTGAAAGAAAATATTTTTGCAACAAAAACAAGTTTTTAAAATATCACACGTGCAAATAATCAAGTAAGAAAGACTTGATTTACACTAAAAACGCATAGATTTACATAAATGTACATCTATATCTGGCATTTGGGGTAATAGATAAAATTTTTTATGAATTCCGTGCTATTCTCTTTAAATATGTACCGCGTGCTACGAATTTGTTGAATTATGCAAAGTTATTGATCTATATACATTATTTTTTTAAGCTTTTTAGGTATGTTATTTCATTTCTCATCGTTTTTTACCTTGTATTAGTGTTTATTTTATCCGCGTGCCACCTATTCTATACCTTGGCCTTGAAGTTTACTGTTTTTCGTTTTACAAATGGATATAAATTGTGGAAGATAATTTTTCCAAATACAAGGGCCAATTTTATATGGTTATGGGTCGTGTTATGAGTTTAGAATAGTGATGAATTGTAAGGTGTACCGAATATGTATAACCTTTGAAAATGTAAAAAACTAATTTGACCTTAAGTCCTATTTGTCGAAATAATTTCAGCCAAAACAAGTCTTTTCATACAATGGTCATTGGTTAATTAAGTAACAAAATCGAAACGATAGCTCCTAAAGCAATGAACGCCTGATATTATTAGTAGACGAATAAAATAGTGAAACAATTTCATTTAAAATTCATTTAGATAATGGAATCCACTACAATTAAGTAGAATAGAATATATTTAAATGATAGAAGGAAATACATCCTCTATACACCTTCAAAGAGGTAGGGAAAAAAGTACAATTTACAAATAAGTGTTTGTCAACATTCTAGTAGGAAAATCCGGGAAAATGTATGTTTGCAGGCACCGGGTTTTTTTTACGTAAGGATGAGTCTGCGTAGTCAGTCCTTTTTGGAATTATCCGCATCAAAGGATGGTCTTGGTTCTTTCTAATTTGATCAAACAGTCTAGAGTCTTGGACTTGAATAATTTCAGTAATCGGTATGAATTCATCGATTAAACCTATCTCCTTGCACGTTCCTGGAGTTGGTCAATTTTCTTCAGAATTCCTTTTTCTGATCCACACCACACCGTGCAGCAATAACTCAGATGCGAAAAAACAATTGAATTATAAACAATGCCTAGTTCTTCTTTTGAGAAGCCAACAATTTTGAGCCTAAGCAATAAAAATATATTGGAAAATATCTTTTTTCAGCAATGTTGTGATATGAATATTGAACTTGAGGTTTTCTTCTACACTCCCAGAATAAACAGTGAAGAAACTTGGGGAATATCAAGTATTTTTGGCAAAGTTTCCTTTCTTCGCTTATTAAACCAAATAATCATTTCCTTTGATTTATTGACGGTTCAAAGATAAATTCTTGTTCTCAAAAATTTTTTTAGGATAATTGAGTTCAATTATTGCGTTATCAATAAACGCTGGCTAGTAATGGAATCGATAAATCCTGCGATCAACAGGTTAGTGTCATCTGCGTAAGCGTCATCCTGGTATTCTATATAACAGAAACTAGAGTATGACGCTGTAACAAAGTTGTACAGTACACACCCTTGCTGAACACCACAGTCAGTGCTACATATGCACGAGTAATTTCCATTTATATATAGTCTGATTTCTAGCACTTAGGAAGTCACTGATCGCGTTGATAATGTAAGGGTTTAAATTAGGTTTAAAATTTGCAAGGAGTGTTTACAATATCATGGTGTTCTAGTATATCATCTAGCATTTGTCAATTGGATGGTTGGATTTGATTTGGACTTTAAATAAAAGAATTGCACCGATAAATTCCACATTTTGAATACAAGAAATAACGATCTAGAATCATATTCAAGCTCCTTAATTCTTCCTTAGAATTCTACATGCTTCCTAGAGTAGCATTTTTAAGCTTGTAACAGCAAGCCAGTGTTCCCCTAGAGTTTGAATGCATTAAATTCAAACAAAATGTATAAAAATTAATGCACAATCAGAACATAAATTAACAACCTTAACTGCATAATCAATTGCTCGTTTACAACCTACAAGAACCTTTAAAGACATCTACGAACAGTGTAGGAGTCTTTTGGGGAAATTACAAAATGGCAAATGTATGTTCTCATTTTATCGTCGAATTATTCACACCGTCATTCCATAATGAGATACAAGGTTTTTTAGTAGAGTTCAAGTTACTCAGACAAAGTTCGATTTTTACATTTTGAGTTCGAGTTCAAATATATTTTTAAAAAAATTCCAAGTTCAGTCGAGTTTTTTTCTAATTCCAAGTTTTTTAGGGTAAAAAACATTTATTTTATGATAATTCAAATCCAAAAAATAGTTATTTGCAATTGGTAAAGAAATTGAAATTTGAAATTATATAATTTTTACAGTATTTCTGAGTTGATTTTTTATCGAGTTCAAGTTCAAGACTTAATCATTTCTCTTCCAAGTTTTTCCAATCAAGTTTTGTAAGTTTATTCAAGTTTGAGTTCTTAACATTCTGAATACTCAAAAACCCTGGTGCACATTTGAAGTTGTTGGTTGGTACTTTTTACTGTTAAAAGGAACCTTGAGATCAGCATAACATATCTTTTTGACAAATTGTTGAAAAATTAAGAATGAATAAAACATAAATATCAAATACATCAAAAAAGGATTTTGATTTCATGAAAAATATTCAGATAAATTTTGAGTGTACATATGATAAAATTTTCACTTAATCATCTAATGTTATTGATCTTTATACCTCATTCCTGCTAAATTTTTGTTCATCTTGCCATAAAGATATTGTAGAGTCACTCAGGGACTTTTGACAAATTTTCTAGAGCATTTATTTGATATATTTTGTATTCTATGTTAGTGTGACGTCACCTTAATTATTTTAATATTACGTTGCTATCATTAGTTTGTTGTCCCCTTGATGGTGCTTATTTGTATTGCTCAAAATAAATTTGCGATGGAAAACAAATTATCTTGCATGATTAAACTATGTTGACAACTCTATTGTAAACAAAGGCAGGTAATGAATGCATTTTTGTATAAAACTGAGAATGAGTGTAGAGAATGGTTAATAGATTTTATCTAGCTTCAACTACTGTTTTACCATTGTATTTTTCTTTTTACTATTATTTTGATATGAAAATAATTGCTTAAGTTCAGAGACAATTTGGGAGTACTTTCTCAAGTACAGGGCGACATGTAGCTCCTGGAGGTCTTTAAGACTATTCAGCCCAAATTGTGGACCCATTAGGTTATGCATACAGTTAGGTATAGGGTAATAATAAACCTCTCATTCAAAGTTCAGCATGTACATGCTCTTATACAACCTAACACTGTGATGATACTATGTTGTTGGCTAGCACAAATGTCTGGTAATTACAGACTATTTAAAAGTGAGATGAGAGATAACACCAAGTGGAGTCCCTTCAGGCTGAAATTAATACAAAGCATGTTGCATATCAGAGAATGGAGAGGCAGATGCTATAGTTGACCATTGCCTTGGAACTTCAGATTCACGAATTAAAGAATGCCGTTAGTAATGCAAACCACCAAGATGAGGTGCAGTCATGTTGAAATGATGAGTATGTCACTCATGCCACTTAACAAAGCCTTCTTAGATGAATTAGCTGAAAGAATCATTGGTCAAGTGGCACAGATGGTTCAATCAGCAAATATGAGCCACCCTGCAGATATAGCCTCTTCTTTTGAAGATTCTCTGGTAATCTCTAACTCTGTTCCACTCTGCATGAAAGCTCTGAGCAGTCACCCCACATTCACACAATCAACCCTCACTCAGGTGTCTACTCTTACCACTGGTGCCATTCCCCAGACTGGTTATGTATACTCACTGTCCAATCCAGTGAGCACTGTTGTGGTGCCAACTTATAAAGAACATGTAAGCAATATGAGCCCACTTCAGGGACACTCAGGTGTCAAAGATCAACCAAGATATCAGAAATCCATTCTTCCTCTTGAATCTAATGAACAAATGCAAGTGCTTAGCAAGCATTCAGTTCTCCCAAAATTTAACAGCCAGATTGATGCTGTATCACAATCTTTTGATGAGTGGTTCTTTTTGTTCAAGCTCACTATGAAGCAAAATAAAAACTTGCAAAAGTCCACAGTTTCCCAGTTTCCACTCTACCTCAGCAGCTTGGCTTACAACCAATACATGATGCTTGAACACCATATCAAAACTGATTATCAGTTACTAATTGGGTTTTTTGAAGATCATTATCAGGCTCTGCACATCAAACATCAGTATAAAACTTTACTGTGCAACATGTCATTTAAGTTTGGCAATGACATAAGGAATTATATCACCCAGGTCAAGTGACTATTTTGATTTAGCAGCCTATTGAGTGAGTACTCACACCATGATCTTTTTTCATACATATGTCAGGGTTTCCCTATATCCATCAGGAACAGGCTGGAAGTTAAGTGTGATCAGGAAGTAAGCCTACACAAAATTATTTGAAAAGCCATCAGTGTGGTTTACATGCTGCATAACTCTCATCAGATCAACAAGGATATTACCAATCTCTCTGGTGTGAAAAAACTTGATCTGAAAAAGCCCACAGTTTCCAAAAAGGGATTTGATCTGCCCTCAGTCAGATGTTTTACTTGTGGAGAAAAGAGGCACCTCAAGTCCCAGTGCAAAGCCAAAATACAACTGATAGCTGACGGCAAAGGATTTATCATAGATGAGCCTGACATGTCACCTCAGGTGGAAAACCTTGTGGATCTAGCAACTGACGACCTTACCATGTCACAAGATTTAAATTACCTGGAGCACCGCCTCCTCTCAAATGTGCACAGAATATCCTAGTTGTCACCCATCTTATAAAGAAAAATGTGATACGTGTAGAGATAAATGGGAACATATTTAATGCTACTGTCAACACCAGAGTCACTGCTTCCATCATTAGTGATGAATGTTTCAGCTGAGAGTCCTTAGATCCCTCTTGTGTTAAGCTCATCAATGCCTCAGGAAACCCTCTCTCTCTCAGAGGGAAGTTGCAGGATGCTTTGATTCAGATTCATGCTGAACTGTTTGAGGTGGATCTTCTCATCATATATACTTCTGATCACCAACTCCCTTATGACCTCATATTGGGAAATGATTTTTTAGAAAGGAATTCTTGCGTGATAGATTATAAGAATAACATGATAGCCATCAAAGATCAGGAAGCCATGCAACTCATCACCATCACTGAGAAGGAGATAATTTTGATCTAATAGAGCCTATCTCAATTGAACTGAAACATTGGATGAGGATCACAGTCTCCTCTGGAAGCAACATTAAAGAGGATGTCATGATAGTGGGACAATGAGGCAAATACATATGTGGAGTCTCATTCTCACCTGACTTATGCAAGGTTTCTAATGGGAAGACGCATGTCACCATCTTAAACAGAGTGAACTTTCCCATCAGGATTGGAGCCTCACAATTACAACTTATAGGAGTGCCAGTCAGGGTTGAGAACATACCATTAACCTGTTTGTAAATTTGCATTGTGGTTCACAATCTAGGAGAGCTGACTAGCCTGATCAAGGTGCCCCCAGTTACTAATATTTCCCATCCTCATCTGGACCAACAACAGAGGAAATCTTTGGTCTCCTTTCTTCACAGCTAAGCACAAAGTTTTCAACTATGGAATGATAAATGTTGGGCAGGCTGTTGGTGAAGAGAATGCTATTGAGTTAAAACATGATAAGCTGATCAGACTGCCAGTTGACAGAGTTCCTGAAAATCTCAAGCCAGAATATGAAAAAATTTTAAGTGAATAAATTGAGAGAGGGATCATTCAGGGAAGCAACAGCCCCTATGCAGCCCCAACAGTGTTCATTCAACAAGGTGAAAAATATAGGTTGTGTATTGATTTTCGAAAATTGAACAACATCATGATCAAAGATGTCTATCCTTTACCCAGAATTGAGGATCTACTGTATGACACCAGTAAATACAAGTTCTTCTCCTGCCTAGACTTGTGTAAAGTGTACTGGCAGGTGCTGATGTGACCATCTGACATCCTAAAGACAGCCTTCATCATTCCATATGGCCTGTACAAATGGAAATACATGGCTTTCAGTTTATGCAATACGCCAGCTATGTTTCAGCAATATGTAACTAGAGTACTGAAAGACAATGCCAACATCCTGAAACCAGAGATATCCACCTATATCAACAATATCTTAGTTGCCAGTAACACCTTTGAAGAACACATGGATAAGCTAGGCCTCACACTAGATCTATTACATAAACCTGGCCTAAAAGTAAATGGAAACAAATGTTCCTTGGCATAGAAAAAGTAATCTTCTTAGGCAGGCTCATTGAACCAGGAAAAATCTCAATAAAAAATAATGCAAAAGAACCCCTAGAAAAATTTGAGATGCCATGAAGCCATTAGGATGTTCAACCACTTATGGGGTTTCTAAATTACTATGGCATGTTCCTTCCAGACTTGGCAGAGAAGACAAAACTATTTCTAACCTACTTAAGAAGTCTGTCAATTTCAAGTGGACCTGGAAAGAACAAGAAGCCTTAGAAGGTATTAAATGCAAACTTAAGAAAATACCCTTGTTAAACACTCCTGATTATACTAGAGACTTCATAGTGGACTGTGATGCCAGTACTGTAGCAATTAGCAGGGTGCTAAGCCAAGAAATCAATGGAATCAAAAGCCCTGTCCAGTATTTCAGCAGGAAGCTCTGAGCATCAGAGAAAAACTATGGGGCAATGAAGTGTGAGATGCTGGCTTTAGTCAAGTCTTTAAAAAAGTTCTGATATTTTATCCTAGGATGCAAATTCATTGTGTGCACCAACAACAGCACTCTTGCATGGTTGAAGAAATTTAGTGGTGACAAATCCAACATTGTTGCTTGATAGATCAAGTACTTAAACGACTTCTCATTTTCAATCTGGCACTGCCCAGGTCAACTCCATGCAAACTCCAACTATTGGATGGCATTGCCCAGTTATGATAGAGATCTCAAAAAGCCCACTGGGGAGAAGGTCCCATTCTCTTTCATCCCACATCTGAGTATGCTTTAATACCAGAGATCAACACAGATTGTAATGGGAAACCCATTCTGGCCATCCTAGTTAGAGAAGAAATTTCAGAAGAAGAGATAATATACCATCAACATCGTGATTGGANTGTACTGGCAGGTGCTGATGTGACCATCTGACATCCTAAAGACAGCCTTCATCATTCCATATGGCCTGTACAAATGGAAATACATGGCTTTCAGTTTATGCAATACGCCAGCTATGTTTCAGCAATATGTAACTAGAGTACTGAAAGACAATGCCAACATCCTGAAACCAGAGATATCCACCTATATCAACAATATCTTAGTTGCCAGTAACACCTTTGAAGAACACATGGATAAGCTAGGCCTCACACTAGATCTATTACATAAACCTGGCCTAAAAGTAAATGGAAACAAATGTTCCTTGGCATAGAAAAAGTAATCTTCTTAGGCAGGCTCATTGAACCAGGAAAAATCTCAATAAAAAATAATGCAAAAGAACCCCTAGAAAAATTTGAGATGCCATGAAGCCATTAGGATGTTCAACCACTTATGGGGTTTCTAAATTACTATGGCATGTTCCTTCCAGACTTGGCAGAGAAGACAAAACTATTTCTAACCTACTTAAGAAGTCTGTCAATTTCAAGTGGACCTGGAAAGAACAAGAAGCCTTAGAAGGTATTAAATGCAAACTTAAGAAAATACCCTTGTTAAACACTCCTGATTATACTAGAGACTTCATAGTGGACTGTGATGCCAGTACTGTAGCAATTAGCAGGGTGCTAAGCCAAGAAATCAATGGAATCAAAAGCCCTGTCCAGTATTTCAGCAGGAAGCTCTGAGCATCAGAGAAAAACTATGGGGCAATGAAGTGTGAGATGCTGGCTTTAGTCAAGTCTTTAAAAAAGTTCTGATATTTTATCCTAGGATGCAAATTCATTGTGTGCACCAACAACAGCACTCTTGCATGGTTGAAGAAATTTAGTGGTGACAAATCCAACATTGTTGCTTGATAGATCAAGTACTTAAACGACTTCTCATTTTCAATCTGGCACTGCCCAGGTCAACTCCATGCAAACTCCAACTATTGGATGGCATTGCCCAGTTATGATAGAGATCTCAAAAAGCCCACTGGGGAGAAGGTCCCATTCTCTTTCATCCCACATCTGAGTATGCTTTAATACCAGAGATCAACACAGATTGTAATGGGAAACCCATTCTGGCCATCCTAGTTAGAGAAGAAATTTCAGAAGAAGAGATAATATACCATCAACATCGTGATTGGATATTAGACAAAATCATGAAGAGAATAAAGGATCCATACTTTCCCACTTACCCAGGGGTGAACTGATACTTCAACCACTACAATTGGCAGACAAATGAGAACAGCTTACTGTACATCAAGAGTCAAAAAAATAATGACTCACAATCCCAGAATACTTCAAAAGAGATCTCATTCACAGAGTTCATGAAAGAGGCCATCTAGGTATACTCCAAACCAAGAAAAGTTTTAACTCTAGATACATCACCATTGGCATAAGAGCTGCTGTCACAGACGTCATTGATAAATGTGAGAAATGCCTCCTACACAATAACTGCCATTTCCCCCAGCAGAGGGCCAAGCTTGAGTCCCACACAGCAGAAAATCTGAACAAACTTGTACACATCAACATCAAGCAGTTATCATGAGATGATGATGGGTTCCAGTATATCCTTGTCATGGTTGACCACTTCACAAAATATGCCTGCATGATTCCATTAAGCAGCACAATGGCAGAAAAAGTGGCAGAAAAGATTGTAAAAGAGTGGGTGTTAAAATATGGGCCCATGAAAAAATTAGTCTCTGATCATGGCCCTCAGTTTGAGAGCGAACTCCTCCACGCCCTAATGAAAGAACTAGAAATAGTTCACAAACTAACTACTGCCTACTACCACCAAGTAAATGGAATAGTAGAATGATTGAATCAAACTCTCCTAAAATTAGTAAGAGTCACTTTATCATGGGCTGCAGGGAAGGAATGGAGATGTGTCATTGAATGTGTAGACTATTTCTATAATACATCTGTCCACATGACTATGGGCATAAGTCCTTTCAAAGCAATGTTTGGTCGTGAAGCTACCACCTCTTAACAATGATGTTCCCCAATTATATAGAGAAAAGCACAGANTTCCCCCAGCAGAGGGCCAAGCTTGAGTCCCACACAGCAGAAAATCTGAACAAACTTGTACACATCAACATCAAGCAGTTATCATGAGATGATGATGGGTTCCAGTATATCCTTGTCATGGTTGACCACTTCACAAAATATGCCTGCATGATTCCATTAAGCAGCACAATGGCAGAAAAAGTGGCAGAAAAGATTGTAAAAGAGTGGGTGTTAAAATATGGGCCCATGAAAAAATTAGTCTCTGATCATGGCCCTCAGTTTGAGAGCGAACTCCTCCACGCCCTAATGAAAGAACTAGAAATAGTTCACAAACTAACTACTGCCTACTACCACCAAGTAAATGGAATAGTAGAATGATTGAATCAAACTCTCCTAAAATTAGTAAGAGTCACTTTATCATGGGCTGCAGGGAAGGAATGGAGATGTGTCATTGAATGTGTAGACTATTTCTATAATACATCTGTCCACATGACTATGGGCGTAAGTCCTTTCAAAGCAATGTTTGGTCGTGAAGCTACCACCTCTTAACAATGATGTTCCCCAATTATATAGAGAAAAGCACAGAGCTCTATGTTAATCAATTAATGCAAGACATGCAACAAATCCACCTTACCATCTGCCACAATACCAATCAATCTAGCATATGGCAGAAGAAAACATTTAATAAGAAACTATATGGTGAACTGCACAAACAAGGCAATCGAGTCTTTGCCTATCTCCCCTGTATAATCATGGATAGCAATCAAGTATGTAAACTCACTAATGATTGGCAAGGTACATTCACTATAGAGAAAGTGCTTGACCATAACACTTACACTCTAAACAACCATAAAACATTACACTTTCAATGGCTCAAAAGAGCAATTAAGGATATAGAAAATGTCAGAGTAGATGACAATGACAAATTTACATTAGTTGATAATGGTGTTGATATATATGAAAAATATGAGAACTTACCTAGTTTTTCTGAGCATGATTTTTCCAACACTGATTATAATTATAATGATAGTAAATTTGAAAACTTAGAGTCACACAAGCTCCCACAGAGAAGGGCGAGAGCCAATTGCATTTATGATCCCAACATTTGGGATTTAAATCTCATAACACCATTTAGGAATGTATCTGAACAGCAGAAAATGTGAGTTGCCAGCTCCACCATCCCACTGTTGAGTGAGAAGGAGGATGGAAAGTAGCTTAACTGATTGAGAAGCCTCTTCTAGGTGAGGGAGACACATATCTCCACTTGTTGAGGCACATGATAGGAAAAGAGGACACAACAATGGTGCTGAGGAGAATCTGATTCAATGTTGGTGAAACATAGCTCCACAATTCAGAGAGGAGAAAGCAACCGCAATGATGCTCTCAACATCTCACCCTTATGTGGAGAGAAACATATCCCCACATGCGCAAGAGGAGCTGGCCACACTTTTAACAAAAACTTTTAAACCTAGACCACCCTTTAGTGAATTACAAATTGTAAACACCCCCCAATTAAGTGACTCAATAGCCCCCTCAACTTTGTCAGCTGGAACTTCCACCATCAGATCATGAAAGACCAAAGACAGAAGAAAGAAAATGTCCAAAGTTGGTGAAGAAACTTTGCATCCCTTCTACATAGCCATCAGAAAAGCTACCACTATCATATGTGATAACATATCTGAAGAAACTAAGAACCAACTCCACTGAACCTATAGTGGCCAGGAAATGAATTGCTCAATAGATGTAATCCCCTTTGTGATAGACGCAACTTGTTGCCCTAAAGTTAACACAATCATATGCTATGATTCAAAAATGCTGGAGGGAGTTAGTTGCCTCTATTGGCGCAGCACCATGCATATATCTTTTGATGACAATTTCAACATATATAATTTATGTCAATTCCTGAACAGTGGAAAGACAATAGACAGCTTTTAGTGTGTCAACATCAACTTTAACAATCTCCTGGTAATATATTTTCTAAGAATACTGGAAATCCAAATGGACTTGATTATGGAACAAATTGAAATAGTATACAGAATAGCTAAAGTGGAAAATCTACATTTCTGAATGGAAATGTCTTCTACAAAAACAACTACTCCCCCTTTCACCTTACATCATGAATCAATTGCCAATAACAAAACTCTTATACACTGATTTATTGTTGTGCCAACAAGTGCCATCACATTGGTTAGCCATCCACCAAAAACTCATTATCAATGTCATACTACAAGCACAAACTTTAGAAGTAACAGATCTGCATACCCCATCCCTCCACACCATTACAGATATGTGTGTCAGTTTTGCATTTGCACAGAGCAAACAAACCCTTAACAAGATCAAAAACATCTGGTCTGATATCAAAGCCAACCTTAACCCTGAGTCCTAATGGCCCCAGTTAGACATCATAAGCCCATCACACCACTATCAACTCCTCCCTGATTAGTATGAGATGATTCATAGAGCAACTGCCTGGGTCTACCCACCAATTTTTAGAAAGGATCCAGAGGCATGATCTCCCTGCTAAAACCGAATCCTTTTTCAGATCACATCAGATAAGGTACCTGGAATGTGGTTATGGACAATTCATTGAGTCAGCTCAGCAAGTTAACAAGGAGGTGATGCAGACGCCCAAACAATTTTACAAGGAGGAAGAACTACTAGCATCCTCAGTGGTACAACTTTCACCCCAGGTACATGAGCTAATCAAAAGAGTGAATATGGAGAAATTTGGTGGCCAGGCACTATCTCCCAAGCCAACCCCTCAGTGGTTGATTACTGAAGATGAACAAATACTTATGATTGAACACAACCATAGTGAATTCCTAGAAGACCTCACTATCTAAAAGAGGATCTTATTTGACTGTCATGATAAAGATGTGCTGTCTCTCATGAAGTGGTGCCTCACTGAAATGTTCACTAAGGAGGAGCTGGTCATTCTACAATCCCCAGGGTGACACATAGCTCTGGAATTGGAATGCACCACCACTCATGTACGTATCTGCAGCAAACAGGTAGATAACTTGCAGCAGAAGGGCTTAAGATGCAAGTTTTGGGACACACTGAAAGAAGCAAGAATTAATTATCCTGTCATGATTGGAACCACTTGTTTGGAAGCTGCTGTAGGGTTTCATGAGCTTGAGAAGTACATAAGAATGTTGAATCTCCTGTGCATACTGCCACCCATGATAGAAATGCCTCTTATTCAACCAAAATGGAAGGTTCAGAAACCCAAAAGGAAGGTGGCAGTCCATTTATCCAACAAGATTAATTTTGTTAACAGCAAGCAGGACAGAGGAATACAAAGTGGCATAAGAGAAACTGATAGCTGGAGGAAATTCTGAGCATGTATTTATTGACGGGAAACTAAATATCAAGGACATCTTTAACCATGGCATGCCAGTGCACATACAACTGAAGAAAATACATGCAGAGATCTCAGCTCTACAACCCTGAGTTCTGATTCTCTTTCAAGCAGCAGGTGATCTCATGTGGATCAATAACATGAAAAATATAACTCAATACTATGACATAACCAAATGAATTGAAATTATAACTATGATCAGAGCCAATGTGTCTGATCCAGATCAGATGACTCTCAGCCAGGTGCAAGAATTCTGCTCATTATTTGTTGATCATGCTACCACAATGGGTTCCCTGAGGGAAGTGTTTGTCCATTTCTATCCAGACACAGAGATCAGTGCTGATGATGCCCATACTTCCTATACAGATGCTATGATGACGTTAATGATCACCCTCAAGGGCCTTAGGCTTTATGAAAAATTCTACAACACCTTCATGTGGTGTTTAAACAACCTGAGATGAAATTGTCCCATCAGTGCAAAGATGCCAAAAATCAGGTTCCTCCAGCTCAAAGATGAAGTGGTTATGCAATGAGAGGTGCTGATGCAGGTGACAAGAGAACCACAATGTGCTGAGGTCCAAATGTGGGAAGGCGAATTTTCCGTCAAAATGATAACAGCTACCCAAAACATTGTGTCTGGGCCTGCTCTCCAGTTGTTGTCTGAAAATTAATTTGAGCAAGGGGGGGCATGTAGAGTCATTTGGGGACTTTTGACAAATTTTCTAGAGCATTTATTTGATATATTTTGAATTCTACATCAGTGTGACGTCAACTCGATTATTTTGATATTAGGTTGCTATCATTAGTTTGTTGTCCCCTTGATGGTGCTTATTTGTATTGCTCAAAATAAATTTGCGATGGAAAACAAATTATCTTGCATGATTAAACTATGTTGACAACTCTATTGTAAACAAAGGCAGGTAATGAATGCATTTTTGTATAAAACAGAACAAGTGTAGAGAACTGTTAATAGATTTTATCTAGCTTCAACTACCTTTTTACCATTGTATTTTTCTTTTTACTATTATTTTGATATGAAAATAATTGCTTAAGTTCAGAGACAATTTGGGAGTACTTTCTCAAGTACAGGGCAACACATAGCTCCTGGAGGTCTTTAAGACTATTCAGCCCAAATTTTGGACCCATTAGGCTATGCATATGGTTAGGTATAGGGTAATAATAAACCTCTCATTCAAAGTTCAGCATGTACATGCACTTATACAACCTAACACTGTGATGATACTATGCTGTTGGCTAGCATGAATGTCTGGTAATTACAGACTATTTAATAGTGAGATGAGAGATAACAATGAAAATGAGATCCTTTATTTTTCAATGTGAGATAGAAATTAAAAGTGAGACAAATAGGGTAGCACCAGTCACTAAGGTTAAGCACTTTACTTCACTCTGGAGACTTTGCTTTGGCTGGAAGCCATACAAATTGGTCATCTTGGATTTACCTAAAGTAACTAATGACTTGGATGAATTACTGATGTTATATCTATAAGTTTATAAGTTCTTTGCTATTCTATTTTCTGGAATCATATCTGCTTTTGTATGAATGCTATTTAAACTTTCTGCAGAGTCAATTAGTTTTCTAGTTAAATTACCCTACCAGCCTGTTACCAATTGTACCATTGGACCTTTACTCAATTTGTCTCAGCCCAATTCTCCTACACCAATTACGCAGATGATGGATCAGAATGCCTCAACCATCCCTTATAGTGATGCCAGCAATGTGAATCCAGGATATCACTGAAACTTGAGATATATTTTGAATACCCAGAATGCCCCTCTGATTCCTAGTCGTCCTCAAAGCCATGTTAGTGCCATGAAACAGTCCATTCCACATTTTGATATTCACCATGCTGAAATTGAGCATTTAAAAGAGGCCTTATCTCAGCAAGTGGCATTGAGGATGGAGAGCAAACGCCATGTGGAGTCTCTTTAGGCTGAAATTAATACACAGCATGTGGCATATCAGAGAATGGAGAGGCAGATGCTAGAGTCAACCATTGCCTTGGAACTGCAGATTCACAAATTAAAGAATGCTGATAGTAATGCAAACCACTGAGATGTCAGCAGAATATTAAGCATTCATTATCACAAAATACACAATGATACCTAAAAGGGGTTAGTAATATTAAAGAAAAAGCAAATTCAGTTGAGTGAGACAAAATTTATTTTGTGTCCTCACTACATGTCTCTCAAGTATTTATACAAATGATCGAAATATTAACTGCATTGCTTACACTTTTTCTGATCATGAGTTCCCTTGCAAAATTAAAGAGCAATAACACATTTACATAATTTCAAGGGGACAAATAAATCTAATATCAAAATACTACACTAGAAAATTAGAGATCAAAATTAGTTAAGTCACTAACTAAAATCAGAGCAAGATTAAGCTTGAAATTACAATGGTTAATCAAAATAATAAAAGATGGGCCCCAAGTGACTCTACATTATGTTATACCTACAAAAAATATTATGCATAGATACAGTATATTAAAAGTCTCTAATGAGCAAAGGTGCTTTGTATGTAAGAATATTGTTTTGATAGTGTAACATAGTGATAAACAAGCTAAAAACACCCAAAAAATCAGACCAATGCTCACAGAGTAGTGACTACATAAATGTATATATTGTAGAATCATGAGTACATCAGGGGTAGCTGTAAAAACAACAGTTTTCCCTAATGTGATCAAAAAGAAGTTTGCTTTGTAATTTAATCTATTCAAAAACCCTGACACTTTCTAAAATACAGTAATGATTTCTAATTATCCTGATTGTCTTTAATAGAAGAAATAATGCTAATGCTATTGTTGGCACCCTCACTGCCATGCATGAAATGAGGATTGGAATACAATTATTATCACTCTAATTCCTAACACCATACACATTCAAATGAGAATCCATCAAGACAAAGAATCAACCACTAGTGTCTATAAAATGAAAATAATAAACAAAAAATGAACATAATGAAAATTCAATAAACAATATAGCAATAGATCTAAAAATGTATTGTAAGTTGGCAAATGGGACTGTAGTAGTAATTGTAGAGACATTATATGCAAAGTAAAAATTATGTTGCTAAGGGCATGGAAGAAATGGCAAACATTAATGTTAACAAAGAAGATTTAAGTTTAGAGGGATGCCATCAACAAATTGAGCATAAAAAGTATTTAGTGGTGCCCACCCAAGAGCTAGAAACCTAATACTAATTGAAATATATGATACAAAAATCAATTCTTCAGTCAACACCAGTGCATAATGTAGAATCATGGGGAGCTCTGACTACTCCAGCAGTACTAGGTAACTCAATTAATAGGTAGAAGGTTGCAAGGCTACCATTATAGAGAGTGACCTGCATTCCAACAGAAAACAGAACATTGGTAGTTTGCCAGTTCAATAAAGAAAACAGAAAAATATTTCACCAAGAATTATTCTCCAACAGCAACCAATTCACATGGCATCATGCTGAAGCAGTATCCATGAATAGATCCAAGCTCACCAAGGTGCTAATTGTGTGTCTCTAGTTGTTAATTTCTAGCTCAATTAAAACAGATCTCAATTGTTCTTATTTCCTCAGCCTATGTAAATACATAATAAATATCACATGCAATAGCCATGCATTCACATTCACCAGTGGTATATTATCATCACAGTGTAAGTTGTTAAGTGCAATGTACAAAGAGAAACAATCAAATAAAGTTGTTATTTCCCTATACTTAATTGTAGTCATAACCTAATGTGGTACCATGATTTGGGCTGCCAACTGGAAGAGAGCATGTTGTCACTCTAAACACAGTGGAGTAACTCCTAAATTGTTGCCAGAACTTAAGCAATAATTATTACACAACAATCCATTGAAGAATATAAAAGGGTTAGCTTAATAAATAAATCAAAAATGATCAAATATGATTGAAGGGAGACTAATTATATTGTGCCATCACTCCAGGTCTCTCAAGTATTTATAAAAAATTGAGTATGATTACCTGTTCAGGATTTACAAATTTCACATTCAAGTTCCCTAGCAAAATTATAGAGCAATAACAAGTTCATCTAAAACAAGGGGACAGATAATTATAATTTCATATAACTGCACTAGAAAACTTGATAGTGAAGAATCACAATGTCATATTGATGTAACAAACTAATTTAACTAATTTTAAGGCAGTGTTTAGCACAAATACAAATGAAAAATGATAAAAATCAAAAAGGGGTCCTGAGTGACTCTACAATAAATCATCAATATGGCTGAGACAAGGGCCAATAAAGTAGGTCCAGAGAAGATGCAAAACAATAGCAGATATTAACAGTTATTTATTAGAAGAAAAAATACTAGCTAATAGTTGTTTGGGGGTCTTTTTTGACCCCAGTCTGTCAAGCATAATGCAAATACCAAATAAATGTTTTATCTGAATTTTTTTGTTTTGCATAAGGTTAGTTATACAGCCTTGGTTAGTTTACAAAACTTGGCAAATTCAATTTCATTCATATAAAGCAATAAACAATTACACTGTGGTTAATTCAAGCCTTTGGTGTACATAAATTCATGACAATTACATGATTAACTATAGGTGCAAGGAAGGAATTCAATTTACTCAAGAAATGTGAACCCAATAGTCATCTCAATTTCCTTGCTCTCCAAAACTATCAATTACATTATTAGTCTTATGCTTTCAGATCTTTTTCCCTTTGATAATTCTACTCTTTGAAAGTTTTCTTCACCTTGCTTCATCAGATATTATTTTCTCTTTCAACAATGACATGCCTATGGGATCACCCCTAAGCCCAACATACTGTAGAGTTGCTCAGGGCCCTTTATTTATTTTATTTTTATTTATTGGCACTCTCTTAATTAATTTGGTGCTACTACCATCATTTATTTAGTGATTTTTATTAATTTTCAATATTTCGAACTTAGTTTTCAAATTTAGTGTTATTGTCCCATTGATTAGAGATTACGTGTAATTGCTCATTTAATTTGCGAGGGAAAAAGTGAATTTTGTAAAACAGTAAATATTTACCTTTTCTCTGTATAAAATAGGGAACTTATTGTAATCATTGTCAAATAAATCCCATTCTCACTGGATAACATTTGCTCTTTTATCTTCTATTATACTGCTAACCTTTTTAGATTTGGTATTAATATGATAATAAACTTATAAGATCCAGTGATAATGTGGGAGGAACTCCACTGTGCCTGGGGTGATAACTCACTCCTTGACATGTATAGGCATAGGGAATAAAAGAACTTCACTCTTGATTGACCATACATGCACATAACATCACACTATGCAAATATATTATGCTGTTGGCATACATGAATACATTGTAATTACACATTATTACTATCTATTACATGAGCTGAGATAACAAGAACAATGAGCTAAATTTGTTTGATTGAGCTAGAAATTAAACTTGAGACACACAATTAGCACCTTGGATGGTAAGGATGGATTCTAATGATTTGGCTTCAGCAAGATCCCATGTAAATTGATTGCTAGCTGGAATGCCTTCTTGGAAATGGTATTGGTTCTTTTTTCTACAGTGAAATTGGTGAACTACCAATCTTCATTTGTTTTGTTAGAGCATGGGCCACTCTCAGCAATTGTAATTTTTTGCAACTTTGTACTGCTTGAGCTGCTAGATACGCCCCACAATTCTACAATACACCAAATTTGCTATGGACATCATTGAATCAAAATTCTCTACAAGTAATCTTCCTTCATTCTACATGGGATATGTTGACAATATCTTTTGTCAAATGGACAATCAAAATCAAGCTGAAAAATTTCTTCACTTCCTCAACTCATTCCTTCCTTAAATTCAATTTATTCAAGAAACAGAAACCAATGGTCATCTCAATTTCTTTGATGTTTCTCTTCACTGAGTTTCCTCTTTGTTTGAAACTTCTCTCTACATCAAACCCTCAAACACTGGGTTATATATCCCCTTCAATTCCTACTGTTCTGAAAAATATAAGTTATCTATTCCTCATAACTTATTTTCCCAAGCTGTATGCCTATAATCTTCTTATCAAAAAGTAACTGAAGCTTTTGATACAATCTTTTAAAATCTCTACCAAAATGGCTATCCTGATAATGTTCTCTGTCACTCATCTAATGCTGCCCTTAATCCATTGCCTCAAACTGAACTTTGTGAAAAAAAGTCAATTTATTGGAAAGTTCCCTGTATCACTAGTCTTTCGAAAAATCTCAAAGCCTCAGTAAAAAATCTCAACAAGAAATTAAATTCAACTCAAATCAAGTCTGTCTTTAAATCATTCAAAATCAGCAACATCTTTTCAAACAAAGATCCCATTCCAATATCTCTACACTGTTCTCTTATTTATAAATATCAATGTCATAAGTGTGAGTACTTATACATAGGAGAGACTAGAAGAAATTTTCAAACCAGAATATGAGAACATGTCTATGGTCATCTTTGCTCAGAAGTCTTCTACCATCATCAAAGCCATGCCACCACTTCATCTAATTTTTCAGTCATAATCTGCCATCCATCTTCAAAGGTAGCCAAACAATTGCAATCAAAGAAATTCGCCCATCATTTAACAATCAAGTTGAATTCAAACTTCACATCTTCTAAGCTGTCAATCATCCTGACAATCATTCAATCAATCATTTCATTGCAGTATATATAAACTTTATTTTTGATAGTTGTGTATTCTTGCTAATGAAGGTTAATAACATAGCCAAAAGTACTGCAAATATAATTTGTCAATTCTTCATTTTTATGCAAATATATATATATATATATATATATATATATATATATATACTTAGCACATGTGAGCAGTTTGGCCAGTTAATGTAAAAAATCACATATTGAGTGTGTGTGATAGCTTTAGGGTTAATTTAATAGCCACACACCAAATTTCATCTCAAGGGGAGAAATTCCCAAAAAATATATAAAAATTAAAAAAAGTGAAAAAAATTGTAGAAAAATGGGATATATTGGCCACTTCAAAAATTATTAATAAGTTTTTAAACTAATTTTTACATTTTTATAAAATTTCAGTATTTTGAAATATCTGTTAGTATTTTCAAGTCAATATTAGCAGTTTTTCTTAGTAAATAAGTGGACTAGTTCTGGCCATGTCAAAAAATGCTGCTTTCAGCTGGAATATGTCTGATTTTTTATCAGTTTCAGTAAATTAATATATGTATATATATATATATATATATACTTAGCACATGTGAGCAGTTTGGCCAGTTAATGTAAAAAATCAC
>CABFPE010000237.1:476644-489645 GCA_900660155.1 Hofstenia miamia
ATATATATATATATATATATATATATACATATATATATGTTAATGATTTGCTCAATTAAGAATCGGTAATTCACAAAGTGTTCAAATTACTCTTAGAAACGTAATATTTTCGCTCTTTACTTTGAATTTATTATGATCAAATTGCAGTTATATTTTAATTGGAAATAAATAAGGTATTTAATTAGACGTTGAAGTTAGCATAAATTTTTGAATTAATACTGACGAAAATAAAATCAAAGAGTTGAAAAAATTTTTGAAATATGGTTGCAATGCCTTGCAAATATTGGAAACATTAATGCCTGAAGGTATGCTTTCTGAGTTCATTCAGATTAAAAAAGTTGGTGCTTCTTTGTATATAGAATCAGAATTTCACATTTTGAAAACACTATATCTGCAACAATCCATACTTCATATAATATTCAGGTTATAATTTTCAAAATCGGATCCTTGTTTGGTTACATAAATATTCACGCGTGAATTTGAAGCCGATGTTCATTGTTCGTATGATGAGGTCAAATAATATTTCAAAATTTTGTGGCGTTGTTCCATGTTGTCAATATTAATATGTTAAAAATACATACAACAGATAATCATTGCTTATATATGGAGTGTACACAAGAGTTTTATAGCAAACGAGTGTCACCATTAGTTTTATTGGAGTGTAATGATTTTGAGAAATTTCAATCTTTCGAAGTTTTTGTTTCTACCAATAGCGACCTTGATAATCGCGTTAATCTACAACTTGTTTTCACAGTGCGTTCAACCATTTTATTTGATCGTGGGTAGAGCGCAGTGTTTAGACTTTAGACTATACTTGGAATCGCATCCTTGTGAACTGTCTAAGGTCCATAGTCCATAGATCCAAATTGATTAGTGTAAGAAACAATTTTTTCACGTATTTAACGTAACGTTAGACATATTCTGTTTAGCCTTCCCCATGATTAGGATAGAAGTTCAAAGTATTGCTCTGATCAGTAGTAAATGTAGCATAATCCACCAAAATAATCTGCCAAGTGATTAAAGAACTAAGATCGAAAGAAAATATAAAAGAAGAATTGAATTAGCATTTATTGTGATTGATTAGCTAACCAAGTTTAATATGCAAATGTACGAGCAAGTGCCTATCGGCAAATCATTTACAAAAATCTGAGGACGAATCGCTCCTCGTTAATTTAACGAAAACATGCAGACCAGTCTACCTGAAAATAAATTTTAAAAGCGACAGGCGCTTGTTTTGATTGATAATATAAATAGCAGTAACTCAATTTTATTTTGATGAAGTATATTTTTCGGAAACAGTTATTTTACAATTGTTTACGGTTTGATTATTTCATTGTAATGTATAGCTAAGTGATTCATGTAAAGTAGTGGTCAGGATTCCACGACAGGAATGATTCAAGCTTCTAAGCCCCTGACCACGAAATACACTTAAGTTAGGTGTACGATTAAGGTCCCCCCCCTTTTTGCTTAGCTAGCTACCTTTCGTTTTCATTTATAGATGTAGTAACAAATTTGGAAAAAGCTAGTTAGCCAAATGTAGGGTATATCTTAACTTTTTAGATACAAATTGTTGACTATAAATTGACTGATAATGTGAACTTAGATATTACCAACTGTTTATTTATTATTACCAAATGTATGTTAGGAAGCTGCTCCTTATCGGTGATGTATACAATCATTTGCTGATGGTTTTTGGTAATGGTGACTTAAATATCTTTATTTATAGAATCTAACCATTTATTGTGTATTGAGCAGCTAGTATCATTCCTGGTTGCATAACACAATGAAGGTTTCATTTAATCAGTGACATTGTACACAAATAAAAAATCACTAGACAGATAAGTCATGTTGTGTCATGCATGTTAGTAGCACCACGGTAAGCTAGGTTACACATAATAAATGTTCATTGAGCTGAGTGTCGGTGAATCATCAATGTAGATATGAAAGTGTATTAATTGATGACATGGAGAACAGCGTCGGGCAGATGCCCATTGGAGAGGAACACTGCATGGAGACTTCACCTAAATAGTGAATGGTGGTTAAATCGTTGATTACATTTAAGGAGATACAAACATTTACAGTTATTTGTTAGGTCCCTTCTCGCCGAACACATCGGAAATTAAATTAAAGATTTAATTCATTTGTAATTGGGTCTGGATGGAGATTCTACAAAAATATATCAGATGGTGTCACATAAAATGACACTTTTGAGCCACTGTGAAAAACCATGGGCGGAATGTTACTTGCCATTTAGTGCACTATGCACAATGTGCACTTTTTTCATAATCTTAAATATCTTTTGACATTTTGACTAAATGACATCTGTCAGACATATGATTTAATTTTGGTTAACCCAAATTTGAAGGTTGGCGCGTATATTCACCCAACCNCGGAATGTTACTTGCCATTTAGTGCACTATGCACAATGTGCACTTTTTTCATAATCTTTGAAGGTTGGCGCGTATATTCACCCAACCAAATGTCAAGCCTTCCAAAGTTATTTTTAATGGAGACTTGCATTCGTTTTTCAAAAAGAGAAGAGTTCATTAAACAATAAATTTGAGATAAATAACAATCATTTGAAAAAATTGGAAAAATACTAACTATGCTTACTAGTGACACCTAGTATTAAAATTTCAGGACTTTGTATTGAAAAACATTGAAAAAATTGTATTTACAAAAATATCCTAGTATATGTTCTGAACCAATATGAGAATAATTTAAATATCTTATATATACTTAAAAGTCATTTTTCAAAAGAATATGGAAAAATCGGATGTAGTATTGCTAGCTTTCCATTCAGGAAAAACGTCCTGTTTTAACAGAAATTGCAATTTGTTACTAGAAAATGACTAGCCTATGAGGCTGTAATTTTTTTAGCAAATCTGGGTCTAGGTTTATGTAGCATTTACAATAGTATTTTAAATCGAATTTGGAACCGAACTATTGGATCAGTAGTTCGTTCAATAATTTCTAAGTGTTTTTAATTTTCTACATTTTAATTACTGTTACTATTCCCGAATTGTTGCAATGGCTGAAAATGCTTTGAATTTAACTAAGGATTTAATTTAATTCAGGATTTTGAAAATAGGCCATGAATTTTCTTTCTGACTGGACTGTTTTTTCCTTATATAAAAGCTTGACTTTAAATTGTAAATATTGTCTAAGAATTAATGAAAAACTAAACTGTCATGAAATGATCGTCAAATTGTTGCATTTCCAAATGGGAACAAATTACCGTTTTCGCTCGTAACCATCCTTGGCTATATGCCTTCTTCTGTGACTTAATTAAGCAATATATCAAAAAATATTTGTAGAAAATCTGAAAAATTAAAAATCTTCCGCTTGCTCTTCATTTGGACTCCGTTATTTTCAGTGTTTAAATATTTCAAATTTAATCAAACAACAAATAGAAAAACATGAATGAGTGTTCTTACTTAGAACTCCTTGCCTATAAAAATATTAAGGCTGGACAGAACCCTTTTATGTCTCTGGCCGGAAGAGTTACAACGCAGCTTGTCAACTCCATTCCCATTTCAAGAATACGGTACCTTATTTCATTTTTAGTTGGGCAATCTCCAAGCTTATCCATGGGGCGAATTCGATCCCCATTAAAATTTCAGTGGGGTCCCCACGGATTCCCACGATAAAACAAGATAGAAAACAATGCGTATATCCTGGGTACGGTTACAAAATCAGACCCTGTTGTCTAACTTATTACAAATGTATTATATTTATATCATAGTTATAAAATGATCAGGTCAGGCTGATGTAATAGTTTTTTCCTAAATATTTACATGTAGAATTAAATGATATTTAGGTAAAATTTATGTATATGAAAATGATATTTCTTAAAGTTAAAAGTTATTTAGAATAAAATAATTTATAATCAAACTTTATTTATAGATTTTATTGATTATTTGAAATTCAATACTCCATGTATATATATATATATATATATCATCATCAGGGTTAGCATAACCATAGAGTAAATAGAATAAACAATAGAGTTATAGCATTCTGAAGGCATAGTAACTACTATCAAGTAGGCAAAGAAATTCCATACACCAAAATTTAGAACGTAGTTAGTGTGAAATAACAGCATTAGCACTTTCAGCGAAACAATGTAATAGTAACTAAAGCTCGAGAATACATAGCGTTTAAAGTTGTAAACACGTAACTGCACATTAGTGGAAGCGTGAGAATTTACGTGGCAATTACTGCCAGAGCAGTACACGCTAGCAGTCATCAAATTAATAGAACGAACATCACTGGATCAGCTGAAACCCCATAGAGGAACGGGCTTGCATAGGGTTTAGACTCCCGAGACACATATGGAGAATACCTCACTACGCAAACCCTCTCAACTCTGTAGCAAGTTTAGCTGCTCATGACCATTTAATAATATATCAAGGCAAGAGAGAATAATGACCATATTGAGCATTAACTAAATTTTTATTGATCCCATCGCGCACAATGTTGCCCTTTTTATACAAAATACTAATCTACTAACTAAACATGGTTAAATAATACGCAATAACCTGCCAATGGCAGAACTAAAAATAATGTCTGTGCATGACGTCGCAGCATGATGAATCTCACACTGGAGCCAATGGATTAGTCTCTGAGACGCCTAGTGGCAATGGAGTATGTGTGGCAGGAATTACAACTGATGAAATGAAAGCAAACAAAAACCTTTGGCAGATATAGCCCAAGCCACATGCCCACCCAATGCTGTCCTGAGGGCATGCTGTAAAGAAAAGTTTTTAGTACGAAGGATTTTGTAAGAGTTTGTGGGTATCATCCAAGAGTTTCAAAGTTCTGGTGTCTTCCCAAGTAATATCAGCAATCTCTTCTTCTCAGCTGAGGTAAGCAAGAGTTTCAAGTTGTGTAGTTTCCATTTTGTGGTAATGGATATATTTTAGGTTTTTCACCATGCCAGAATAATGATGGACTGGCGCAGGTTGTTTAATCATCATTGGAATAGATCATAGAAGCTATGGTTAGAGTTTTTTTACCTTTGAGAGCTATCATGAGGTTCATTTTCGCATCCACATTAAATGTGTGGGCCATTGAGGTGTCAAGCTTAGCATCAGGAAAATAGAACTGGAACATTGAGGTAAGTGATTGATGATGGTTTGTGTTCTTGTATAAGAAGTTTATGTTTTTTCGGATTAAATCTTCCATCATTTGATCTGGATCGTTAACTTCAGCTGAAATCATTGTTACAATTTCAATGTGACGTGAGACATCATAGTAGCAGAGGTCTTCTTGAAGGAGGTTTGCCAATACAATATTGTTGATGCTGGTGAATAACATAAGTGATTTTAGCTTCTGTTTTCTGATTTTTGTCTTTAGATTTTGTATTTTTTGCCTAATAAGTAGCCCTTTTTTAGACACCCTCAGGAGGATTTTTCATGTTGATGAGGAGTCTATATCATTGCTCTCTGTTTCTAAGTGTAGTGGCAGCATCTTTAAACATTTTTGTACATTTGGAGTTCATTATATCTTGGGCAGTGTTATAGTTAAGTTTGTAAAGTGGGATATCATGTTTCACAGGCTTTGTTGATTTGTTCTTAATGTATGGGATGATTACTGGAATACCAATAATTAAGGGTGGAACACAGAATTCATTTGATTTGGCCATTTGATTTTCTAATTGATGCCAGTGACCAGTTGTCTCTGTAATTTGTGCAGTACTGAATGTTACTGGATAATTTAAGGATTTGTGATCAATTTCTGGAAGAACATCAAAGTTGGATATCTTGGAGAGAGATTGTTTAACTTTTCAAGGAATTAAGAAGCAAGCTGAGGTGCATTTGATGTTGAAGGTGATTTGTTGGTTAGGAGACATAAGTGTTTCCAGTTCACTTTTGGTATATGACTGCAAAGAGGTTCATTTTAATCATTTTGATGTCTGATATTTTTTCAGGAGTGTAATCCATAGGTGTGATTTTTATCTTTGTTTTATTGTTCAGGATTGACTTGTCAACCAATAGGTTTTGGTCCTCTGCTCTGATCCATGTTGGTGTTTGTATAATTTCTGTTTAAGATAATTTATCATGCATGATTTGATCTATCTTTGTGCTGTATGCATCCAGAGAGTTGAATAGCAGATTTAGGGGGGAATTTTTCTTCTTCAAGTATTATTGTAGTTTTAGGAAAGAGTTGATGACTCTAATAGGTTAAAATTGTCAGTGGATGTTGGTTGTTTCTTTATTTACAGAGATGATGCTATATGTAATTTTGAGGTAGGTTGTTTGCAGGTATTGAAATAGATCATGGTTCCTTATCTTGATGTTGTGGTTGTGGCAGATTTGGAGATATGATTGCATACTGTGTGGGATCTGTTCAATTAGCATTTCTATGTTGAGAGGAGCAGTGATGTTGTTAGAGTTTTTGTAGTGTGTTCAGCAGTGGCACTCCACATATATTTGTGTGTGTGTGTGAGGATGGAGAAACTCCAGATTGCTCTCATGGATGCAGAGATTGGTTTGTGTAATGATAGGAGAAGTTCAACCAACTGGTTTTCTTTGTTAATCATGCAGATGAGGTGTTTCTTATACATGTAGCTGGCTTGTTGGTGCTGTTTAATCAGGGAGGTGATGATCTGCATTGAATGAAGAAGCCAGTTCTTTACTTTTCATACAATTGGAGTGAATGCAATCTTGTGGCATTTTTTTGTGCCAGTAGTGTGCATTTAGGTTTTATTATTAGAATATTGAGGTTGTAGTTGTCTATTAAGAAAATAGTGAGTATCCAGATTGCAGATGCTGTGTTTATCTCTGGAACTTGTTTGCCAATGAATAGATTGTATCTGAAGTCTTTCTTGTAACTGTAGTCTGTGGCTTGGCTGATGTTGTAGAACAGTGTTTCTATTCATGTATTGTAGGTTCTTGGCAGAGACTCTCTATTAATCAAAAGCCACTGTTCATGGTGATGCTGAGTTGCTTTCAGAAGGGACCATCATTCATTTATATTGTTTATTGTATCCTGATTCTGCTTTGAAGGCAAATCATGCTTTTATGTTAGTTAGTGTGATCACAACATAGTTGGGATTGATGATTTTAGACGTCTGTGCTTGGAGCATTTTGTCAATGTATAGTGAACTCTGTCTAATAGACCCCTTTATATCCTTGTTCATGTATTTTCTTAACAACTTTGCATTTATAATACTCTGGTAGCACAATTAGGTTTTGTGTTGTTGAGCTGGTGTAGAGTATTCAGCTTTCTGTGGTTTTCCATTTGTGTTTGTGGAAATAGCAAGTCGCCATTCTGTCCATTAGATATGTAGGATCTTTTAAGCACTCAGTAATTAGTTTTAGAATGATATTGTTTCTTTGAGCAGTGGCAATTTATTCAGCAGTTATTTCTTCCTTTATCATTATAGACAAGATGAGGATGATTGGATGGCCATTCCTATCAGTATTTCTATCTGGTAGACTTTTGTACTGGCATGCTGGGTGAAATGAGAAGTCTCTAGCTTTCCCTAGTTCTTTTTTTAGTTTGCATTGGTACTTTGGCAGTGCAGTCCATATATCTGCATTGGTATGCAGTATTCCTTTTCAGTGTTTGATGTTGAAATGGAAATTGTTTAAGTATTCTATCCATCTTGCTATTATGTTGGAGTGATCACCAGCATATTTCTTTAACCAGTGTAAGCTGCTGTTGTCTGTTCACACTGTGAATGATTTTTTGCCTATTAGAAAGAGGCAGAATCTCTTGAGAGATTTGACTAGGGCCAGTATTTCTAATATAGTTGCTCCATAGTTGAGTTCACTTTGTTCTAATTTTTGACTAAACCATTGAATTGGTTTCTCTTCTCCATTTTGAATTTGACAAAGAGTTGTGCCAATTGCTACCAAGCTTGCATTGCAATGCAATATGTAATGATCATTGGGTGTTGATGAATTTAGCAATTGAGTTTTTTTATTTCAGTTTTCAATAGATTGAGTTCTTCCTTGTGTTGAGATGTCCTTGTGAAATCATTTTTCTTTTTCAGGATTAGAGATATGAACTGTTTTCTTGGCTAGATTACTGATGAACATGTTATAATAGTTTTAGAAACCCAATATTTGTTGTACATCTTTTGTGTTTTGAGGAGCTTGTATTTCATCTATTAGCTGTTTTGTGCTGTCTTTTATAGTAATGTTTTCTGATGTGATATTTCTGCCAATGAAAGTTATTTTGTGTTTTGTGATATTACATTTGGTAGTGTTGAGGCATAGTGCAGCATTGAATAGAAGTTTAAGCATTTTGTTCAGTTGTTCTGCATGTTTGTAGATAGTTTCCAAACCAATGAGAATATCTTCTATAGGATTCAATTCCTTTTGATAATTCATTCTGTTGTTTAACAAAATTTTTGTGACATAGCATTGGAATGTGGCTGGGGTGCTACATAATCCAAAGGCCATGTAGAGCTATTTGAAGATACCATACAGAGTGATGAATGCAGTTTTTTCTATATCAGTTGAATGCATTGGTACTTGCAAATATGCTTTACACAAGTCCAATGTGGAGAAGATCTTAAATTTTGCTGAATCATATAGGATGTCATCTACTTGTGGTAAAGGATATGGATACTTTTTGGTTACTTTGTTTCATTGGGAGAAGTCTATGCACAATTGATGTTTTTCTCCTTGTTTGATAAAAACAGTTGGAGACATAAAAGGACTTTTGCTTCTTCTAATTATTCCATTGTTGAGGAGATCTATTTATGGTCTTCACATATTGTTTTTGCAATTGATGTGGCACACATCTGCATTGTTATTGTATTGGTTTAGCAGATGTACTCTCTATAGCATGTTCAACACCAATAGCTTTACTGACACTAATTTAGTCTTTGTTGAAGATGGATGTATTTTGTGTGAGTGTATTGTTGATTGTTTTTCTTTCCTCTGCTGTTAGGTGAGGATGTGACTCTGCAGTTAGAAGCAGAATGTTGAATTGATTGTTTTGATGGTATTCTTTATCAGATATTAGAATGGGTTTATTCTGTGTTACGAATTTTTTAAGTGGGACTCCTGTGATTGTGATGTCCTTAGTTCTTAGTGAGACATGTTTATTTCAGTTATTGATTACTGCCATGAATCCTTGGTTTATTGTGATAGTGGCAAGGTTGTCAATACAGTATTTGTGAGAATCATACACCATATGTGTTTGTTATTATGACTTTTCCTGATATGGCTTTTTAGCTGATATTTTTATCAGTCTCCAGTAGATGTGTTAAAGTCTTAAATTTTCCACCATAGAGAATTCCAAAGTGCTGATGCCCTTTGTAGCTAGTGAGACTGACATTTTTGTCTTGTTTTATTGTTAGTGCGCAATTTGAGTAATCAATAAGGCAGTTATTTTCTTTAAGGAAATCCCTTCCTAGTATTATCTTGTATGGCAGTGGTTGGTTTCTTGTGTTGATTATGTAGACATCTTGATGGAATTTGACGTTTTGAATTGCAATTAGTGTGTGTTTTACCATACCATTCATGTTAACATAGTCCCTTAGGCACTTATTAGATGAGATTCATTTTTTGTTATGTCTTTCCATGTCTATCCAATGTTTTGCAGACATGTGTCAGCCATGATCAAGATCAAAGCACCAGTATCGACTGTGGCTTTGATGTTACAGCCATTGATAGTAATGGGATTTAAGTTCCTTTCCAGCAAATCTGTCATGATCAGCAGCACTTTGGCATGGTCTAGGGCCAGCACCCTTATTTGTTTAAATTATTATCACTATATTTGTCATTTTCAATAATATCTAAGTCTTCTGATGTGTAAAAACCTTCATCTTTGATAGCATAAACTATAGTTTTGCAGTCTTTTTTGAAATGTCCCTTTTCTCTGCATTGGTGACATCTAATGAATGAAAAAACATTGGGTTTATCTTCAATGGCTTTCTATAGAGCATCTTTTTTAATAAAGGTATGACATTGTTTAGGTTTTACTTGTGGTGTTCCTTATTGTCTGTATACTTTTTCATTGTTTTCTATCATGATTTAAATATTTATGGCCTTCTTTATTAGCATGTTAATATCATCATTAATGTCACACTTGTTTTCAAATTTAGTTTTCATTGAGGTTGGCAGACTGGCATGTACATAAGAGTAGAGATCTTGTGCATAGTAGCATTCTTCTTCTTGCAAAAGGTCCAGGAGTTAGTAGACTATAGATGTAGTTGATGATGTCCTCATCCTTTTCTAGTCTGCATCTGTAGAGTTGCATTTGATATTGTTTTCTTGTACATTCATTATTGAATTGCTCATTCATGGCTTTCACTAGTTTGTCATAATCAGTTTTTACTGTTGCATCAAGGTTAAGATAAACCTGGAGGGCTCTATCTTTTAAGAATAGTGGCAGTTGGGTAGTGCCACTTTGCTTCATACCATGTTGATGTATTAGGTATATTTCAAATAGGATTATCAACTCTTGGAATGTCTGACCCTTGATGTTGAATTTTCTGGTGAAGTACTGTGGTATCTTAGCAAGCTTAAGATCTGTTTTTAAAGGCTGATCTGATAACATTGATATTCTCTTTTTAGATTTAGTATCAAAAATAGTGTGTGGGCTGACATCAAGCAGCAATGTTACAGGAGGTGTAATTGGTCTGAATGCAGATGGGCTTGGCAGTGGTGATGAGGGGATTGTTCCATGATGTGCATCTTGGTAAAGATTGGTGGTTGTTGCAGGTGGATTTTGATTAAGGTTAGTTACTGATTTCATTAGATTGGTAATAGTTTCTAATATATTATTTCGAAATATATTTAGATTGTCTCTGATGGAAGACTCAAAGGTGGAGAATTGTTCCAATGAGACATAGTTGGTATCACTATGGGATTGATTCAATGCAATCAATTGGCTTTCAAGAGATCGTATTTTAGATTACATTTCATTTAGATGTTCAGCTTGATTTAATTCAAGATCCACAAGTTCTGCTTTATTTTGGGTTTTCAAGTTAGTAGCTGTGTAGTTAATCATTGTATAACAGATTGGAGAGGGGTATGTAGTGGTAATTAATCTATAGTAAAATAAGAGAGTTAAAGTAGACCAGTTTAGTAAGTAATAAATTCGATGAGGCTTTGCAAATAATGAATAACTTATGATTTCAAATAGGTGTCGAAGTTTTCACAAAGAGTTTAACCAAGAAAAGCTTAATAACAGTTTTGAGGGTTGGTTCTTTTAACAGTCATGGGTCACCATCTAGCATCATCAGGGGTTGCATAACCATAAGGGTAAATATAATAAACAGTTGAGTTATAGCATTCTGAAGGCATAGTATCTACTATCAAGTAGGCAAAATTTAGAAAGTAATTAGTGTGAAATAACAGCATTAGCACTTTCAGTGAAATGATGTAATAGTAACTAAAGATCGAGAATACATAGCGTCTAAGGTTGTAAACACGTAACTGCACATTAGTGGAAGCATGAGAATTTACAGGGTAATTACTGCCAGAGCAGTACAGGCTAGCAGTAATCAAATTAATAGAAAGAACATCACTGGATCAGCTGAAACCCCAGAGAGGAACGGGGTTGCATAGGGTTTAGACTACCGAGAACACATACAGGGAATACCCCACTACACAACCCCCTCAACTCTGTAGCAAATTTAACTGCTCATGACCATCTAATAATGTATCAAGGCAAGAGAGAATAACGACTGTATCAAGCAGAAACTAAATTTTTATTGATCCAATCATGCACAATGTTGTCCTATTTATACAAAATACTAAACTACTAACTAAGCATGGTTAAATAATACGCAATAACTTTCAAACGGCAGAGCTAAAAATAATGTCTGTGCATGACGTCAGCAGCATGATGAATCTCATGCTGGGGCGAATGGATTCGTCTCTGAGATGCCTAGTGGCAACAGAGTATGCGCGGAGGGAATTACGTCCAATGAAATGAAAGCAAACAAAAACCTTTGGCTCTAATATTGCCAATGCCGCAATATATATATATTTTTTTGAGCTCAAGCATCAAAAGGCTTATCATAACGTGATTTATCCTCCAATAGATTGACGTGTGATTACGTTTTGCAACAGAAACACTTGATACATTGAATTGACATATTTTGCATTTAGTAATGCAAATATATTTCGATTTTTTTACTTTTATCACAAAACGTTTTAATTGTTTTTAATCAAATCCCAAAAATCGGGTTAATTTGAAGTTTTTGGATTCAGTTTGGGTTTGAAAATCTTAACCCAGTTACAACATCGATATATATATTTGAATAACTGTAAAATTGTTTGTAAGCTAATTTGTCATGTGCATGCAAGTAACCCTTTTGTGAGGGATCCTTTGCCCTGACCCAGTTGGGCAGTGTGTAAATACATCATGGCCTACATGTATGCTTAAACTAAAATTGTAATGTTCAATAGAAGTTGTCAATTTATAGAACAGTACCAATTGGAAACATCTTTTTACAAAAAAGATAAAAGTTAGCTATAATCATATGATATAATATTGTAGAATCTGCACCTGGCTGAGATGGACCTAATTTATGTAACACTTTTACTTATCTAGGTTATGATGTCTTCTTGCTGCTTTTCAATTTAACTATACTTGCTTAACTTAGACTGTTTTCTAATTACAGCTCTATTGTAATTGTATGAGTAATGAGAGTTCTTTTAGATAAATAGCAGATCACAGGGCAAAAACCTGAAGTGGAACTATGCAATGAAGGATAAATCAAACAGTGTATGCCAATCACCAGTTACCAAGCAAATGTTATGACTCATGGAAGGCTCTCAGTGACTGTACTACATGAAGTGTCGTGTTCTGCTTTTTATCTTACCTTTGATAAATTTTTAAACCAATTGTTTTTGTTATTACTAGTATTAAGTGAAGTTCTGCAACCGGGCTGCATCAGCATATTATTTTGCCTAGATATAAGTAACCCTACACGTAAATATATACATAACCTTTCATATATGTGAACGTGAACCGATTTGGCCAGCCAGTGGTGCGTTTAGGATTTTTAAAACGGGGGGGGGGGGGGG
>CABFPE010000237.1:489788-503420 GCA_900660155.1 Hofstenia miamia
TGCGTTTAGGATTTTTAAAACGGGGGGGGGAGGGGGCTGAGACCTATTTTTACAGAAAAAAATTGCAAAAATTTTTTCAACGGAAATAACCGTACACAAAATGTAATCGTCTGTTTTTAGCAGTAAATCAAATGATAACATCTTGAGTTAACGTAAACTATTTTCAATTTTGAGGAAAATAGAACATTTTTCTTAAGTGTTTGCAATTGCCCCCAAAAAGGGGGGGGCGGTCGCCCCCCTAAACGCGCCACTGTGGCCAACAGAAACAAGAAGACATGAAATTCACAAACAATTATTAACACATAATATACTAGGGTGTTCATAGATACCTCGTATGTATAATAGTTGTTGTTCCCTACAAATTGGGATCTATAATATGATGTTAGCCTAAGGTTAGCTATCCAGTTATTTGGGTGCATTTATTGTATGTATGAAGGATATGATAGCAAAGCTATATGAAAAAAACCTCTATTTGTAAACCTAACCTATAAGTACAATTTCATAAATAGGACATCTGCTCAAACTAAGTTCACAGGGTGTAGCCCAATGCAAAACCTGATAAATGACTTTAGGGTTCCTGAGAACTACTTGTGTGCTTAGATGTTTAGCTTTCCATTTGCATTATTAATCAAACCTGAATAATACACAATAAATCCAGAGTAATTTGATTCATCAATCAAAATTATGTTCATATGGTATTTATTTCAAAATATGCCAACAAATCACTATGTACCTGTCCTTTATAAGTAAATCTTGTTCATCTGCCATTTGTCACAATTTTACCATTAATTAGCTGAGTGATTCTGTCCTCTGCAATTAGTCACCAGCAGTTTGCCAACAGATACTATTTCCGTAACTAATTACTCTTTGTACAAATTGTTGATTTATAAATAGGTAATAATCAATAAATAATATAATATCACTAAAAGTGTTTTTTAGTTTTTTCTTCTTTTTTTCTCATCAGTATGAGCTTAATTTTAATTATTTTGCCAGTCAAATGCATACGATCTGCCCTCGGAATTTCCAGTTTTACATATATTTTTGTTATTGTTTATATGAATTATCTGTACTTTTGATTTCTAGTAAAGTCTTTTTTATGTATAATAAAAATTTTTAGGGTTGAAAAACTTCGCAGTTACTTAATTACACCAAGTACAAAATTTCGTAGGATTAATCTCTAAAATGTGGTTTGAAAATATATATCCATACATTTCATCTGGCTTAACCTTATTAAGATTCATTCCAAAACAAGCATAGTGTGTTCAACTGAATTTAAAACTGAAACTGAAAAAAATTTAGATAACTTTTGACATAGGTAATTTCATATCTCTGTTTATACCAATCATTACTCCATCCTGAAGGCTTTCATTAGATATTCTCTACTACATTAATTACTATCCTTAAAAAATTACCCCTGCATGTAATATTAACATTGTTAAATATACTAATGAAATAAAGCTAATTTGCCATTGCAGTTAATAATTGAACATAACAAACATGTTTAACAAAATTTTCACATAGACACAATTTAAATATTAAACTGAATTATAAGACTGAAATTCAAATAGGTGGACTTTTAAACTGAAACTGATGTTGAAGCAAAAATTCCTCAAAATCCAATTTAAAACTGAAATTGTTTGTATTTTAATTCAGTTGAACACACTAATCAAGCCTATCAATTCAGTCAAAATCTAGCCCATTGGGTATCCCGGCTATTTACAACTCTGCCTAAGCTAAAGTGGAGAAAATGTATTCAACTCTTTTTGAAACTATAGAATATTTGGATTATTTGTAAATTTTGAAACATTTTAGTTATCAAATTTAGACTGTCAAATAATCTTAAGTATTGTATAAAAATTCATTAAAAGTACGTGTATATTGAACCTGGTTTTTCGAGAATATTGAAATTTGCATTCATACTAAAAAACAAAAAATAGTATAAAGAAATAACACAAATTTGTAATTAAAAACATAATTAGGAATCATACTTTTTGGATAAAAGCAAAATTTTAAATTTTTATGTGTCATGCAACATGTTGTATTGTTTACACAACAAATTTTAAAATTATGCGCAACATTGGAGATGCCCCTATAATTGTTGATTATAGATTATACTTCATCTTAACTATAGTATTCTTGTATAAAAAAAGTTAAGTTGTCTTAAAAATAACAAAATAAAAGAAATTTATTGTTCAGGGATGATACAATAAGTCTGGATTTGAAGTTTCTGATAAGACTTTGTTTCTTCTAGATAAATAAAATATACCGCTTTTGAAGAAATAAGTTCAGCCATTGCTGACAAAGACAAGACAATATTGACCATTTAACTCTGCTCACACTGATCAGTGTCAGTGACGTAATGCTAATAAATTCATATGCTCATGATATTATTCTATAATAGAAATGCTATTAATACTATTGCTCTCATTATAGCTATTATAATAGTATTGCTATTATAGACTAGGGCCTGGTGGAATACCGATACCAAAACTGATACCGCGGTACTTTTAACACTAGAACTACCGCAATTTTTTTACCAAGAATACCCAACACCGGTAACAATGACCGTTGCTAAAATAATCTATTAAAAATATTAATGCAAAGTGATTGCTTCACACATATTTATTGCAAAATACCTTACAGAATTCAAATTTATCTAATTTTGACAATCATGGGAGCTTCAAAATCCGACAATTGCGTTCATCTGAATCATGTGAGTCGAGATAAGGAATTTGATTTAGACCATATTTTGGTTTACATCTTTGTAAATCCATACTTTTAAGCAAAATGTATCTATTTTAGAATAAGTATACTATCTGCAAGAACAGCGATTTTTTAATTCATGAGTTTTAAACGTAATATGATGCAATTTGTTATAAAATCTTGAAATTTCTCTCGGGCTACATGGAATTTAACAGATTATATCGGAGATGATCTAGGTGAAGTACAATCAAATCAAGAGAAGGTTATTACACCAAAATTGATTTCTCGACATAGCATATTTTATGAGAACGATAACAAAGGGTGTGAACTGGCGCAAGCCTCAGTCCAAGAATAGCTCCAAGATAAACAAATCCAATAAATTTTTCAGTTTCACATATTGATAAGTCTGACATTGGTTTTGAAAGGTTGGATTTAACAATTGTATTATTTTGATTTTTTCTTACCATAAAATCACTAAAGATGATTCTTCATGCAATAATCAGATTTGCTAATTTTCGTTTTGTTGATAGTTAGATTTCTGGTGAGATCATAATGATATCATGTTGACCAGATTTTACATTATTCCATACTGTATTTCCATGTTTTTATTCCTACAATAGTGTCATATTTAACAATGAGGTCTGATATGGGTTTATATATTGAACTACAATTTTAAAATGACTAAAGCATCATTTTCGATAAGATTTTCAAATATAATGCCATCAGAATCAATTGAATCATCATCCTCTTATTATTTCTCTGGATCAAGATTGGCAAAATGCTGAAGAACATTTAATGTTGAGAATCGCTGTACATTACCAAGAAAATGTTATAGATTTAGATCCATTGTAGTTCCTACAATAAAATAGGTCCGTTAAGTGATTTGAATGATCACAGCACTTACCGGTCAAAATGAACATTTTTAATTATCACTAAAAATAATTTAGCATCATAATATAATAATTGTATGAAAATTCCAAAATCATAAAGTTCACATGAAAATTTTTACAAGACAAAAACATTTTGTTTCCGTTCAAAAAGACCGGTTTGGATATTCTAGTGTTAATACACCGAAAAATACAAATACCACTTTATTATGAGAATACCGAAAAACACCGACACCACAGAAACTTACCTAAAAAATCGATCGGTGTTTTAGCTAAGAGTATTGAAATACTTTTGTCCGAGTTTAGGTCCATTAACAATGCAGTTGCCATTATATGACTGATTAGCACACAAAAATTGTTTATAAGTGCCTTCACAAAATCGAGCTATTTACATATTTTTTGTTAAAAAGCAGATTTAAAAATGTGTCAATTCGGGTTAAGATGGATTATTTCTTAGTAATACAGTAATCGTGATTATGAATTTTAAATCTTTTAAATTTATGGTCAAGGTCACCATAAAATATAAGATAATAGAAATTCCTGGAAAAATCAATACTTCTTATAACTAGAAGCTGGTAGACATGCACAAATGATTCTTTTGTACGAATTTTAAAAAAATTACAAGACACTCAACGTAGCCCATTTTATGACGTAGTTGATAATGTTAAGAATATACGACCCGAAAATGCGGGCCAATTTAGTAAAACTGCAGGGATACAAGCCAAATGTTGTGAGCCTGGTTTGAATTGCAGTTCTACTGATTGCGGCCCAAGCAATGGGTAAAAATGTCGGCCTGCTTGTACCTCTGAATCTATGGCAAAATCAAGTCATGTTGATTTACAGAATTAGTTTATCCGGGATGGTTAGATACTATGTCGCCAGTGTTTCGGATTATTAATAAGAATACACAGGAGAATGTAATTTACAATATTTTAACGTGTGTATCTAAAGCTTTAATAATATTACAAGTAAGGTAAGAAGTTTCACCACATATTGACTTTTTTGACCACACTTATATGAAATGCTATGCTCTCGGAATTAACCGTAACCTCACTTATTGTTAAATTTGAATCAATATTCTAAAATTCTAAATCATTAAATAAAATGCATTTAGCCATACAAAATTGTGCTTCTCGAAAGAACAGCTGTGCAATTTTGAAAATGATTGTGATTCTGGAGAAATTGTCGATAGAACAGATGAAAACACGTACTGTGACGCAGAAGAGAATTGCTTTAAGTGCGATAAAACTTTAGAATGCATGGCCAACAATGCAATTTGTAATGACAGTCCCGATTGTGAAAATGTAGCGGATGAGCTTTTCAATGTTGGTTGTCCACGCTATCCTAAGTATTGTCACACACTTGGTACCTTTGACTTTGAAATGCAAGCTTACTATGAGGTATCAAATTATTTTAAATTTTAAGAATTTTGTGAATACTGGACATTCTCATGTCCTTGCTCCATAATATAGTAAAAAACTGATAGATAATCATTACCATCAAAATCATGTAGTCAATGATATGATTACTATTTAAAACTTTTTACTTAAATTGCAATTAAAATTTTCAATTATCTGAAAAATATAACTAGCTGTATATGCATTTTGATGTAAATATCTTAATTTATAAAATCATTAATTGTTACTTTAATAAAATCTTAGAGCGTACATTCAACAATGGTGCGATGTGTTTCGTGTAAGAGTTTTTAACATTATGTGGTCTGGTCAAGTCATCTTTGGAGCAAGCTGATGAGTTAGAGTGTGACAATCCCTTTATCGTCGGGCCTCGCGTGCGCCCGCTGTTCAACACTGAGTCTGCCCGTTAAAGTTTTAGCCTGCCCAAGTACAATGCACTTGCACGTTAATGACGTGATTTCATTATGTACCTGTAAATTACTCCAGATCCAATAAAAACATTACTATCAGCTGTTCACTCATATGGGATGACATAGCATTTAACATTTGCATCAGTAAAATGCTGGTCCTTGTGAAAAGCTGTTGAAGCTTCAGAAGCGATCTTTCCACAATGCTGTCAGAGAATTTGGATTTCTGCATATTCGTATAGTCACCTGGAGATAGATCACCAGACCAAATCAGAATCTCCAGCAAGTCCGACATGATCACCACTTGCTTGAATTCAGCATTTCTTTTGAGTGATTCTGTGAAGTTCTTCAGCTTTTCAAAGCCTTGTATGATAGAGAATTGATTTTTTCCAGCTCTTTTAGAGAGAAAGCAGTTTTGAATAGCTTAGTTTCTCTAAATAGTTGAAAGTTGGTATCTTAGTGACAATTGCCTCTTGGTTACCACTATCCCGTATGTTCTGAAACTCCGAATAATCTCCTGAACGCTGTTGAAATGTTCTGCATGCGTTGATCGATGTCCAATAAAATCGAATAACCCCCATCTGTTCTTATATTTGCTGTAGTCGACATTGTTGAGGAAATTAAATCACTCATATTGAGGAATTCAGCCTTCACTCTCATTGAGCCATTATGCAGAAGATGACATAAACAGGTAATGTGTTTGAGTCTTTGAAATTTTTCCTAGGAAGACATGCTCGGGTTTCTTTATCTTGATCTGTGCGTCGTCAATAAACACGAATACCCTTTGTCCAAATAACATTTAACTTATCAACTATAATTCGCCTTCCGTTTACAAGCCATTGTGCAGTTCTCTTACTCGGTAGTTCGTATGCCTACGTTCTAAAAAAATTTTCCATTATTGGAACTCAATGAAGTGGGATAATTACTTCCAAGAACATTTTCATTAAGTCAAAATTAAATTTCTTGAAACTCCCACCTCAGTTATCTCAGATTGTAGCGTACTGGTAGGTTGCAAAGTTGCTATTACTAGAGACGTTGAACTTTTTATCATATTTGACATCTTTAACGCGCAACTTACATTTGAACCTTGATAGTCAGTCTTTCAAATAAATTCGCACTTCACAAATTTAGATCTTTCCACCTCACATTCCTAACAGAATTATTATTTTAGAGAACATCATGCAAAATAAAATTAAGTTTAAAAATATGTCTGCAATTGCATTGTCCTCTATCAAATTCAATAATAATTCTAGTGTATACCAGTTTTTGATTTCCTTTCGAATAAACTCATATAAATCAGGTGCGGATAAAGATTCTCATCATTATTTTGATTTAAATTAACTATTATATTTATTAGCAAATTATTCATTTTTTTCCTATTAACATGAGTTTCAATTCCATTCAATAAGTACAACGTTAATGTTTTGCAATACTTAACAATGTTTTAAAGCTTGCAGGAAACCGAATGACCTTACATGTATTGCAATACTTGCGCTATTTGCAAAATATTAAGCTTCCCTTGCAAGTTTAAATACATCATGTATGCTGTGGAAATTTCATTTATCTGATAATGTCCTAGAAAACTCGTATTTCCAATAAATTATTTTAAGAAGCATTAAAGATCACTGAAAACAATTCAAGAAAAATTTTTTATCTAGGTCTTTTATGAAATGTGTTCAAGATCTTTGCAAGAAATCCAAGAATAAACTTCTTAACAAATTCTTTTAAGAAACTTGGAAGATATTTGCAAGAAATCCAAGATTCAAGATTTATTCAAGAACTTTGCAAGATTATCCAAGTTTTCAAACTAGCTCAAGATCATTTATCAATGTTTCTTTCTTAGAACATTTGAATTAAAACTAGTTTTAAAAATTGGAATTTAATACAAAATTAGGCATAACTAAAACAACTTAAGAATTAATAAAAATGAATTGTTGAAATGAAAAATTAAAATTGGTAAATGTTTGAAAAGATTTGCACACGCACTAATAATCATTTAAAAACCTTAAACTTTCTNGCAGGGGAAGCGTGCTGGGCCCATAACCCAGACGTCGGTGGGTCAAAACCACTCTCTGCTAATTTTTTTTCAAGTTGATTAAAAATTGAAATTCAAAGTAAACTAGATGAAATTAAAATAACAAAGCAAATGAGTAAATTTGCTCATAGAATTGGAGACGATAGAGTGAATAAGAGTTAAATTGTAGAAATTGGATAAAAACTGACCAAATAATAGGCCTTGAAAGTAGATGTATTTTGAACTTTTGAAATGAGTTGAAAGCAAATAGCAATGAATTTGTCTGTTGTTAGAGGTCGCAGACAGAAGAGATTAGAAAACCCACTTGAGAGAGGTTGAATTTTGAATATTTTATTCGAGATAATTGCACAGAGATAGGGTTTGATTGTAGAGTTCGAGGTATTGAATGAAGAAATGAAAGTTTGAAAAGAATTGAGATAATGTGGGTTATAGAAAATGGAAAAAATATTGAATTGGAAATAAGTTTAAATGGTTAAGATTGGAAGCTGAAATAAGTAATAAAATTGAAGATAGAATGACCAGGTTCGTGGGTGGGTCCCTGCCCCATGTCAGTCGGAATTTGACATAAAAGTTGAAAATTGAGGTATTTGTTTCATAAAGAACTCATATCTCTTTTGCAAAGTCGAATTCTTACATTAGGGACTTTGAACATGCATTTCTTGTTGAATATATTGGTCGGAAACACACGTTATAAACACGAATTTGAACAAACAAAATTGGAATTACAGACATTTACTATAATTTAATAGATTGAAAAAACACCTACGCCAATTTCTTGATTGTTTCTTTGAAATATATGCGCGCAATATTGTAAATATCGTTTTGCCAAAAATAAAAATTCAAATTTACACAGAATTACCATTGCCTAATCTCTCCTGATGAGATACATACAGGAAATTTAACTTTTTTGTTTTAATGTATTCACGCTATATGGTTAGTAGAGTTCAGAAAAACCCATTTTAGGTTGATTCCCTTTGACAAAAATGCACTTTTATAGGAAACAAAAAATAATACAGGGTTTTACCCTTTTTTCGTTTTAATGTATTAGCGCTATATGGTTAGTAGAGTTCTGCCAAATCCATTTTACGTTGATTCCTTTTGCGAAATTGCATTTATTTAGCTCTATAAAAAAAGACATATGTAATTTCATTCTTCTAATATCTTTACCAAAATAGTCTGATTTGGAAGTTGATAAAACGTCTAACTATTGCTCAGAAAGTAACGAATCTATGTGCGCAGTTTAAGCAATGAAATTAACTTAATTAAGTGTGCAACCAAGGATGAAATATAAATTGCAATGTAAACAATTTGTTTTCATATGACTACAGCAATATGCGCATTTTGTTTTTATCTATGCAGAAACAATAGAAAACAGAATAACACAAAGAATGGCAAGTAAAGTTCACAGTAATAATGCATTACATATTCAGCCTGAACCCGGCATTCTGATATTGATTTGAACAAAAAATCTTACAATTCTATCATAATCTATTGAATATTTCGTGAATTCACATTATTTCTACATACATTCTATGATATCCTGATATCCCGTGACCAACTCAAACACTAAGAAAAATTCAAAATTTTTATTTTTTTTAAAGGTTTCTCGTTTTAATATTATCTGTTTAACATATTCAGCCTGAACCCATCATTACAATATTGAAATATTAGCCAGATTCTACATTTAGATCACTAGTTAGTGAATACTTCATGAAGTCATATTGTATCTAAATACATTGCATGATATCCTGGCAGCTTGTAACCAACACAAGCATTTTAAAAAACACAAAATTTATTTATTTTCTAAACCTTTTCAGATGTAAAATCGTATAAGAATACGATTTGAACTGATTTTAAAACTCGGCAATCAGCAATTTTTTAAAAATTTAAAGATTTTTTATCATTTCATAAACACATTCTAAGATACATAATTTATATGATTCTAAAAGTTTTTAGATGTAAAACGATATTAGAAAGCGATTCCGTCTAGTTTCAAGATCAATTTCAAATGCAGTTTTTGAATAATTTGCAATTTCTTACCTTGTTCTACCCACACTCAATCAATAATGTATCTCTTTAACATATTTAGGCTTAACCCGGCATTCCAATATTGATTTGAAAGAAAAATCTCATAATTGTATCATAATATATTGAATATCACATTTGTCACTATTTGACACAATAGGATACATGATGTATATATATTTCTAGATATATATATATATAAATATATTTTATTCTTACGTATACTACATTCAATTGCTTATAATTCGCAACTAAGAGAAATTGAATTTACTTGTGAAAACAAAAACGAAAATTCTATACATTTTTAAGTGTAACATTGAAAAAAGCATCACTGGGACTGGGATTTGAAATATCTGCTCTTAGAAAACCTAAAAACACCGGATTATGCATGCCATTTCCATCATTAAACATAAACATTCACTTGCTAAAAACCTGTTTAGAAGAGCTCTCTTACTATCATCCAATTACAAAGTACTTACAAACGCTTTTGACAAAATATTTGAAAATCTAAGATCTAATGGGTATCCTGCAAAGTTATTACTAACGACCTCAAAAGAAGGACTTACATTTTCTTCATCAGGACAAAAGTCACAAAAAACAAAGATAATATATTTTGGAAATTCTCTTTTATTAAACCACATGAAGTATATCTTAAAAAGTCTTTATATAATTAAAATAGAAAACAAGAAACCAATAATTATACCAATTTTAAATTCGGCAAAAACATCAAATTTAATTCGTAACAAAGATCCAATTCAAAAATCTTTGATTTCATCTATTGTTTATAATATACTTATCAAAAATGTGACAGCTTCTACATTGGCGAATGTAAAAGAAACATGAAAACACTAATCCAAGAACATCTATATGGAAATTTACATTCCAAAACTTTTATGAACTCAAAAATCCACAAAACATCAGCATCAGACTTTAATATTTTAGGAAAACACAAATGCACAAAGTTCTCAAAATCAATTTATATTAAGAAAAAGAAAACAAATTTAAACCAAAAATGTCATCAAACTTTCCATTTAATCTTATTAATGAGTAGTATTTTGACTGACGATGGTAGAGTAAGTATCATAAGTACTCAAAATATAATAAAATATAAATACTATGTACTTTATATATATTTTTTTTTCTTGAACCAAGAATAGATTTATTGTAAACAAAAATTTGCAGCTACAATACATGCTGCAATTACCCACCTATGCTATCATTTTTTATCTGATGTTGTTGTTTAGAATATTGAAGACTCGGGCTTCTATAATGAGGTTTATAGATCCAGATTTGACTACAATCCTCCCTGTGAACTACCCAATTGGAGAGAAAAATATGAGTTAATCAGGTACAAATATCAACACATGTCTCAAGAGTCATATGTTGCTACAAAGATTACAAACATCATTTTTTGCATACTGGGTATTGTAATTGGAATTCCATTGAATGGCTTCCTGGCATACAGGTTTTTCTTTGAATTATGGAAAGATAACTTCAATTATTTATTTATTTTTGTTGGAACAGTTACAGATCTTATAAATTTAGCTATCAGGATAACAATAATGGCAATAGAACTGGTTCATCCAAAACTAATTTTTGATGAGTTAACATACACATCTCACACAAGGCATTTCTACTTTCCAGAATATTTCTATTTGTGCAAAATTATCAACGTAGTCAGAGCCTTCAATCAGTTTATTTCTCCCGCAATTTTGGTGATTATTGCAGTTGAGCGACTGATATTTACGAAGTTTGCGAGTAAATCTATGGTGATTTTGACTAATAAAAATCGGATAATTTGCCTAGCAATTATTACATTTCTGACACTTGTATTGTGCGCAATCTATTTCGTCAATTCCTCTTGGGACTTTATGGATTTTGATTCACGATGGGTGATTTACGATTTATCAATTCATTGTATGTTTGGAGTTTCACCCATTTATAAATCCTCTAAAACACAGTCTGGTATTAAAATTTTCATGCTGAGCAAAAATAAATTGCTTAACTACACTTTGGAAATATCATTTACTATTGTATTTCCAGTTGCTTTGCAAGTACTTTTGTACTCCTACATTCATGTTTTGAAAACACAAAGTACGTTTGTAGACAAAGCAAAAAAACGATTTACAAGAATATGCTTGACAGGAAGTCTGGTTTATCTTGCTTTGAGTTTTCCATTGATTTTCGCGAAGTTCATAGGGATGCTACACAGTTTTCAAATATTTATATCGTCTGGGCAAGAAATAGAGTGTTCTTCTTGTATTAATGTTATGCATCTGTATGCTCATTTTTGGCATCCTGCAGAAAATGAGACTCGTTTTGCACAGCCTAACTCAAGGTACAATTTATCTTTTAGTATAATTTTCAGGAATTCTTTGCAATTGTATATGGAAATTCGTACACTGTGATGTAAATTAAGTATATTAACAAAGGAAGTTTATATTATGATAATATTTTAATGATCTCAAAAATTAGAAAATTTTATTAAGGAAATTGCAAATTATATATTTTTCAATATAAAGTTCGTTTAATTAAGTAATCATATGAAGTAATGGAAAACTCCGTTTACTATGAAAAGCTTCCGCGATAGTAGGGTCATAAAGGATCCCAACATTTATACAGTCGAATTCTTCCATTTTCATTGATAACTTGAATAGCAACTGCGAGACTGTAAGAATTTCATTATGGAAATTTTAAAGAAGACAATGAAGTAGTTCATTGAGATTAAAATAAACCTATTATTGTATTGTAATGTTTCTAAGTTTTATTTCCCATGCATTCACAAAGTGTACTGCAAAAAGATAAATTAGAAAAATTGAATTATTCATTGTTATAGGAACCGGTGGAGAGAGCCATCATTAATAATTTCAAAGACCCTTGCTGAAAGCTTTTATTCTGCTTTGAATCGTTTCCCTTGCAAGCATGACTCTCGTTCAACTGTTACGAATTTATATATTTACTAATTAATATTTTCTGAATTAGGATACTTTTCATGAAAAAATTATTCTAAGTTTCCATTATATTTACATATTATATATTGGTGCTACCAATATTAATCACGTGATCGTGAGCCACTGGTGGATACTTTGCATTTTAATTTTAAAAATTTTTAACTGTATTTGAGAGCTACACATTTTGAAATCATTTTTTAATTCTTAGATTAATGCAAAGTCTGTCAGATTTGTTAAGGCAGATACATTTCAGGGAAAAATCTATTTTTGGATGCTCAAAGAGTGTGGAAATGACATAAACTTAAGTAGTGAGTTTTCAGTAAAGAGCAAAATTATTTTTACTGGTGTTTTCGACACTAATTCACTGAAACTGAATTATCACATGTCCAGTTTGCTTAAGAAAATTGTAGCTACAAACACTTAACATTTTATTTAAAAACTCGAATTTAGATTCGAATATGTGTACATTTTTCTTAAAAACTCTAACGATGCTTTCGGCAACAGATAAAGTGAATTTCTTGACATCATGGGTTTCACTTGTGCACATGCTGTAGCAATTGCCGATTTTCCGCTAATGTATGAGACTTTATAATTACCCACAAGTTTTCAATTGAGTTTTGGCCAAAATTACGCTTCTTTCTTTACGACGATTTTGCTTACATTTCAGTTAAGCATGCCTAACAAATGGTAAACCGACCCGGGATCCGGAACCGAGGTTTTTTGCTCAAAACCGAACCGAGGCTGAATTTCATAACCCATCGACCTCTATTCCTTTGTGTTGGTTTGTGAATGTTAGCTGTTTCCAGCCTTCTGAGAATGCGTCAGCACGTGTCACGTGAGAAATTTGGCAAATTTGCATCCCTAAAGAGCTTTTTACTGGTTTTCTGTGGTCTTTAATCAAACATACAAAAAGTTTCAATTTACAACGTTTCGTAATAATTAAAATATTTTGTCTTCTACTAGTAGTATAACTTCGAGTGAAGCCCTTCTCACTTTTTTCTGATTGGTCGAGAGGTGGGTTCCAGGAGATCTCACTTTTCGCTGATTGGTCGAGAGGGGTGGCCTTTGACCTGAGGCGTCGTGGATATTGGCGGGGGGTGTTTTACTGACGTCATGAATGTTTTTTTACCAGTTTTTGTGTTATTTATGTGGCCTAATTTAGTTTGCATTTTTTTAGTTTCTTTTACTGACGTCATGCATGTACTTTTA
>CABFPE010000237.1:554876-571479 GCA_900660155.1 Hofstenia miamia
CAGTATTGAGATATTCGGCAGGAATAGTTAGATGGAACAAGAATGAATTCAGGGAGCTAGACAGGGAGACAAGGAAGATACTAGCAGCAGAGAGAGCTTTCAACTTAAATGGAGATGTAGATAGGCTGTACATGGCAAGGCATAAGGGAGGGAAATGACTACTAATTGTAGAGGAAACTGTAGAAGCAGAAGCACTAGGGCTAAAGGAATATGTAGAAAAGTAACCTAAGGGGTCACTACTGGAGGTCACTAAGGAGTTAAGGAAGATAAGAGCTGACAGTGAAGGAAAGAAGATATACCAGAGTAGGATGGAATCAGAGAGACAAACAAGGTATAGGCAGAAGGCAATGTATGGAGACTACTGGAGGAACACAGAAAAGTGTGACAGAAAACAGAGCAACAAGTGGTTAAAGAAAGCAGGACTTAAAAGAGAAACAGAAGCATTGATAATGGCAGCACAGGAGCAAGGCATAACAAGGTAGGACGAATTGTACATTGGAGCTTGAACAGGCAGCATGGGTTAGAAGCAGGAGACAAGTGGTATGATAACAAGCCACAGGGCGTCATAGAAAATGAGAAGGTTAAGATACTGTGGGACTTCAACATACAGGCAAGCAAGGTGATAGAGGCTCGGAGGCCAGACATAGTAGTTGTAGACAAAGAGAAAAGTTTAGGAACAGCGATAGACATAGCNTGAGGTTTAGGCGAGGCATATTCCAGGGAGACAGCTTAGCACCACTACTGTTTGTAGTTAGCTTAATCCCTATCACAGAAAAGTTAAAGGAGACAAGCATAGGGTATAAGATGGAGAAGAATGGTAGAGCAGTGAGTCACCTATGGTACATGGACGACCTGAAGATGTATGCTAGTTCTAGGAAGATGTTTCAGAAGCAAGTGGAAACATTGGAGAAGGCAAGCAGAGATTCTGGGTTGGAATTTGAATTAGGAAAGTGTGCGACCGTGATAATGACCAGAGGCAAGTGCATAGATGGAGATGGTTTGAAGACGAGCAGTGGGGATAAGATTGAGGAAGTCAAAGAGGGGTACAAGTACTTAGGTGTGATAGAGAAAGATAGAACAGATCATGAGGAAATGAAGACAAGGTTAAGAGAAGAGTACAAGAGGAGAGTAAGGAAAGTACTACAAAAGTCAGCATTAAATGGGCAGAACAGTATAAAGGCAATTAATACATGGGCAATACCAGTATTGAGATATTCGGCAGGAATAGTTAGATGGAACAAGAATGAATTCAGGGAGCTAGACAGGGAGACAAGGAAGATACTAGCAGCANTGAAGATGTATGCTAGTTCTAGGAAGATGTTGCAGAAGCAAGTGGAAACATTGGAGAAGGCAAGCAGAGATTCTGGGTTGGAATTTGAATTAGGAAAGTGTGCGACCGTGATAATGACCAGAGGCAAGTGCATAGATGGAGATGGTTTGAAGACGAGCAGTGGGGATAAGATTGAGGAAGTCAAAGAGGGGTACAAGTACTTAGGTGTGATAGAGAAAGATAGAACAGATCATGAGGAAATGAAGACAAGGTTAAGAGAAGAGTACAAGAGGAGAGTAAGGAAAGTACTACAAAAGTCAGCATTAAATGGGCAGAACAGTATAAAGGCAATTAATACATGGGCAATACNACTTCAACATACAGGCAAGCAAGGTGATAGAGGCTCGGAGGCCAGACATAGTAGTTGTAGACAAAGAGAAAAGTTTAGGAACAGTGATAGACATAGCAGTACCAAAAGACAGGAATGTAGAAAGCAAGGAGAGAGAGAAGATAGAAAAGTACAGGGAGTTGGCAGAGGAAATAGAAAGGCTGTGGAAGTTAAAGAAGGTTGAAGTAGTCCCGGTAGTTGTAGGAGCACTAGGAGCAGTGAGTAAGAAGCACAAGAGATACTTGGAGGAGCTTGGAGTACCAAAGTGGGGAGGAGCAGTAGCACAGAAGGCAGCATTGTTAGGAACGGCGAGAGGCCTGAGGAAAGCTGTCAGACTCCCTGGGAACTGGTGAGTTCCCCGAGCTGAGAGGGATACCATCATGAATCTGTGGGAAGTAAGAATAATAATAATATAGATTATTATTATATGCTTTAGCTTACTAAGGACGCCAGTAGAATTACTATGGTGAATGATGATATTGCTAATCTATTTGGTGCCTCAACAAGCAGTGCGAGTGCGCATTAATTCTTAAATTTTCCCCCAACACAACATAATTCTCAAACTAATTCAACGCAACATGATGTTGATGTTGAGTGTGAAATATATATAAGCGATGCGAGTGGCTTAAACATTTTTCCTTGTCGCAAGGGGAAAATCAATTTGCATAGCTGGTGGAGAGTATGGTCGGAAAAATACTCCGTATTGTCAAGCTGAGAGGGATATCAGCATGAAGCTGTGAGATGCAAGAATAATAATAAAATTGAATTTAACCATACAAAGTAGGTATAACAAAAAATAAAATTAAAAATTTTACAGAAGAGTATTGATGAATTTGATGAATGACACGAAAAACATTTACAAAAAGGAAAGGAGTCACATTTAAAAGATATTCCATTAATACATATAGAGCTTTGGAAATAAGATGAGAGTTGTAGCTTGAAATAATAAGGATGTACCATAGATCTATGTTAAGATGTTAGATTATAAAATTAGCAGGAGAAATTATTCGGTAAAAGAAATTGGGAGTGAAAATAGATTTTTGAATTCTGGGAAGATGAAACGTAAGATTAGAAGAGGATCTATTGCCACACACTGAAAAAGAGAATTTTATATAATCAAATATAATAAAAAATATCAAAATCATAGCGTCCTATGAGAGGTTCATTGAGAAATATTAAGTCAAGAAATTTTAGATAAAGTGATATTAGAAGGAGTTTTGAATTCAGTAGAAGATGTAAGTAAGAATTTCGAAACGAAAATACCCATTTGAGAGCGCGATACAAGATACGATCAATTTTAATTGCAGAAGTGCGATTGAGAGACCAGCATTGAGAACCATAACAGAAACTAGAAAGACAATATGATTTATAGAGTATTAATTTTGTGTGACTATTTGAAGAATTTGGGATGGAAGATTTGAGTAAATATAATGTAGATGCGAATTTCTTAATCTTAGAAGGTGTGTGAATTGTCCATGAGAGTGAGTTTAAAATTTAAATTCCAAGATCACGTACATTGGGTTTAAACGCGACTAGGGTATTGTCAAGAAGAATATTAGGAGGATCGTAAGATTTGGTTGAATTGAAAGGAAGAGCTTCAGTTTTAGAATAATTAAATGGAAGAGAGTTCAAGGAAGACCAATTCATGGCAAGTAAACAAGAATTTTGAATAGTTATAGAAGATGAAGAGAATATGCGCGTATCGTCAGCATACAACATGCCGTTTGCTCCGCAAGAAGTAACTGAAGGCAAGAAGTCGTTGATAAATAGAGTGAATAGAAGGTGACCGAGAATGGAACTTTGTGGTACGCCTGATGAAACTGAAAGTTTAGAAGAGATACTATTTTGAATTCTTACAACTTGCTCACGGTCAGAAAGATAGCTAGATATAAGATTTACAAAGGAGGAATCAATACCAAGACCTTTTAGTTTATTAACAAGAAGTTGATGAGAAACTTTATCGAAAGCTTTTTTGAAATCAAGATAGATAGTGTATAGTGGAAGTTTTTTATCTAAGTGAGAGTAAGCAGTGTAAGCAGTGAGCGGTGAGACATAAATCATAGCTCGAATAATTGGGTAACTGGCATTGAAAATAATTCTTTCAAAAATTGAGGAAAGATGGGAAAGAATGGATATTGGTCTGTAAGATGAACAAAAATTTTTAGGGAGGTTTTTCCACTTTTAAAGATTGGAACAACAACAGCTATTAGAATAAAAGACATCCAAGATACTACCTGAGTCGTAAGTTGGAAAGGTTACAAGTTGTGAAAGATTCATATCAGTTAAGAATTCAATTAGTTCAAGTTAATATCGACCATTAGAAAATGGAAGTGCTTTATCTTTTGTAATTTTGCCAATTTGTCTTAGATAGTGTTGCTATCTGCTTAATTTTTTTGGATGAAATTTCTAAATATGAAAGTCTGATCAAACACTAAGCCGAAATATTTAATCTCTTTTGCATGTTCTATTGGAGAATCAGTGCCTTCTACTTTCAACTTGATTTCGTTTGCAATTTGCTTCAATTTATTGGGATGACATTATAAGAATAATAATAATTATCATCATTTTTTATGAATCGCCGCACACTTTAGCCTCGCATTAAATACACTTATGGTATCAGACAGCTTAATATTCAGGGGTAGATCATTCCATAATTTCTGACCATCAACCGATAACGCACCTGAATAGGTGGACAAAGTAACATAATTGTTTAGACTATCATAATTCATAATCCTTGCTATCCTAGAGTTGAAAGCGAATTTAAGATAGACAATCAAACCGAATTCATTAAATGGAACATTTTTTCATTTCCATTGGCACTCAAAATACCTCTAAAGCAGTTTCATATTATTTTATAATCATTACATGAAAACATGTTATTTCTTTTATAGTGCTATCAACTCCATTGCAATAACAAAGAGTTGCTCATTTCGAACAAGTTTCGACACGAAATATTTTTCATTTGAATTTACCAAATCAAACCAAGGGATGATTGTTAAAGGCTTTATCAGCAGATCAATTACAACTTTCAAAAGTTGTATATTCAAGCAAGTTTTTCAATTGCGAGCTTATTGATGTGTTGCAAACTTTTCTTCTTTAAAAGTGCTTCGAGACAAAATTGGTGAGTACGCTTTTCTTCGGACACTCCATTTTTCTAAAAATAAGTGCAAATTATTGTGGTGCTTTCTACATAGTTTTACATAAAAATGATCTAGTGAACATATAAGTTATGGTATTCTTCAAATCCTAGTTAACAAAGTATTTCTTACTTGATGTTGTCTGGCCAAATCATCCTTATTTTTACGTCATTGACTTCTTTGATCATTACTGTTGTAAAATTTTAAAAATTTGGAAATACAAAGTTTTCTTTTTTAGAGAATTTTATACTACTTCATCATCAAGTGAATAAAAAGCGTATTGTGATATTAAACATCACTTAGATAGGCAGGAATGAATACAAAGATGGTCAATTCAACCCCAATGATTCTTTTTTTAGAACTCCGAAACTTCGTCTTTCATGAGTGGTTAAATTGAAAAGATTGAATGACTTCCAAATTCACAATGGGAGTGGAAAAGCGTAAACTTTTTGTTGGGCCCACGCAAAGTCGAAGGTTGTTTCGTTAAAACGGGTCATGTCGGATTAATCAATAAAGTTGAAATTAATTGCCGATTAGACGAATTGGAACACGAGATGGACCACTACAGGACCGGTACCAACTATTCAATTTCAATAGGAACAAGAAATCAACATGGGGTTGTTAGATTTAATTTTTCGTGGTCAATTGAATCATTTCTCACTTGATATCTGGTATAAACGACGCCAGCGGCTTCCAATACCAAGCATTTTTATAAAATAGATGTTCATATTTTTCTCTAAATTCTATAATAAAGTAATAAAATTCATTACAAAAATTTTGAAATCTCATAAAGTAACTACTTCATTTCAACGAAATACTTTAAGTATGTGTTCTGTTAGAAAAATTATTTACATACAAATACATAAGAATTATGCTCATATAACAGTTCTGAAAGTATATAGATAAGCACAATATTTCTAGATGCCTATGAAAATTCATTTGATAAGCTAACCGGTAAAAACATATTATTTAAAAGAATATATTATTCTATAGCTTTGATGTAAAATGCCTATAAGGCCTGGAAAAGAACGCAGTACTCATGATTTGATTTATGGACATGAATGCCCTTGAAATGATTTGTATATTGATTGAAAACTTTGGTGTAATGCTTATACATATTGTTAAATAATGTGTACTCGAAAAACACCTACGTGCTAAATTTGTGTTTGCTCAAACATTTACTACGGTTGTTTATTGATGTTTGAGAATTTTATGAATTCCAATATTACATTTCAGCATCAGTAAAATTTATTTAATGTTGAATTTTGCACGTGACAACTGTAAAGATGTTCAAACAACATAAAAATTCTACTTTCAAATGATCAATTTAACAGATGCGTTGTGATCTCTTATTCGTTTTTCAATATTAATTTATTTTTATAAATATACAATGTACAACAAATATTATTGTAAAACTAGTGAAATTTAAGTTTATTAAAATTAAAATATTTGAGCTGAGAAAAACTATTTGAATGTTAAAATAATTTTTTTTTATTTTAGACAAATATTAATGATTTTACTGTTTGTTGTAGCAAACTGTTGTAGGTCTTCTTGCCAGCCAACACTAAAAATCTTAAATTTTATATGACAATTTGCCCCCCTAATTTTTTTTAAATTAATTATTCATGAAATGGTGGAGCCTAAGCAGGTATATTTTCTTCGTTCATGCAAAATTTAATGGGAATACAACAAATAGGTTTTTAAGATGCTTTGAGAGAAGACATTTAAAACTTTATTTTCTACATAGTATGATTTCCAATTTCGAATAATTATTTTCTTGGAGATTTTACTTGTCCCATCAGGAAAGTAATTTGATTTTAGTCACAAGGGAGGCATCATCCTATGGCAATGATAATTTCTCTTCAAAATACAACAAGGAGCCCATTTTAGGCTACAATTGAGTACGTATGTTAGCAGTGTGAAAGGTTTTTGAAGATTTTCTCAATACTTGATTTAGTGATGGAGGAGATGTCCGGCATAAGCTTATAACAGTTGGCTGCTATCTTTGAGAAAGTGAGTGTTTATTGCTGTTTATAATTTCTTGATACATTAACTTTAATGTGTAATCGAAATGAGGTAATATTTTTATCCAAAATGTGACAAAATCATCATATTTAGACAGTATTAGCGTGGGTCAAAACGGGGAATTTACTTTTTCCACATAGTTGTTCGGAGAACAGTGGATTAAATGTGGGATATGTTCCTTATGGGCTCATCATTTGTGCAGCAGTGCATCAGGGACTGATGACACATAAGTTTGTGAGATTTGCTTACCTTCGTCAAAATTTGTATAGACTTGTATTAATGCATCTAATTTTAACAAAGTGCATGGAATTATATACTGCACGAGCTTAAATGCACTGATGCGCATGTGACAAAATACTATGTTCTGTTTTTGTAATTAAAGAATTCTTAAATATAGATATTGATTTTTTATTTTAGTCCCATTTTACTCCACATATGGGAAAAAATTAATTTTAAAAAATAATATAGTTAACAATAAATTGAAATAAATTGCCCATCTAATATGAAAATTTTGGGTAATTTGTGGTCCTATAAAGATATTTGTGGATTTTAGAACATATCTTAAATAGTTTCTTCATGGCCATCTTGTTAACTATCCCGTTATATCCCACCCTCCAATAATATGTCTAATGTTAAATATAATTACTTCTCTAGTAGTCACCTATCCTTTGCAACTGCAAATCCTTCCATTTTGTTTTGAGTGATCCTTCCATTATTAGAAAATACAAGCGTTCACACTTCTTTATTTTTATGAAGTTTCTTAGATTTTCAAGTCTAGGTCTGCAGAATAAATTTTCCTATTTTATGAAAACAACTGCTGCGAAATTTTTAATTAGTTACCTAAAATTTGGAAGTAAATTTCTCAATAAAAGAACAGAATACACTAAATTTATAGCAAAATTAATTGGAGATTGTAGAAAGAAAAATTTCATTAATATACGAATTGCAATAGTGTAGAAGGCTGTAACAAGAAATTATCTTAAACCTTAGATATTTTTGTATTTTCTGCCAAACTAAGCAAAATACTCACTTCTTATTATAAAAACGGAGCTTTTCTTAATTTTGGCTTTAGATGGACAGTAAAATTAATAGTTTTTTAGAAACGGTAATTTTCCGACCTCGGTCAGCCGATAGCCAGTTCCCTTTCTGTCCTGAACATCTTAGCTAAATAAATACGAGCATTTATGTACTTACTAATTTTACGTATAGAGTAGCTATTTTTTGAATTTATCTGCAAATTCTTTTCATTTTCAGTAATAATAATCTTGGTGTTGATCATTGTAAACAAATTGTTTGCTTTCCTATTGAATATGATGTTTAATTTATTTGTCAATATTTTAATCACTAGAAAAATAGTGCGTCTAAAAACTATTTTAATAGTAGTCATTTAGTTTGACAGTATGTACCGGCCCTTGGCAATTAAACTTGCAGTAATTGTCAAGATCTTGGAAATATCTTCCATGAATTAAAAAATATGAAAACATTTTCAAGATGTTGAATATATTCCTAAGATTTTTCTAAGAATTTCTCAAGTATTTATCAATTTATGTAAAAATAATTTGCTAAAATCTTCACAAAGTTTTGAAAAAAGATCTTCAAGTTTTACAAGGATTGAAAAATATTTTTGAACTGAGAGATTAACTTTCTTTTACATTAACGTGAATTATGAATGGTGATTGAATTCAAATCAAAGCAAATTTGTTAGAAAAATATATATATTTCTACTTATCATTGATTGTTACAGTGAATAATCAAATTTACACAGAAATGAGCTATGCAAAGCATCAGCATTAAGCTTGATATATTTGAAAATGAATAAAGCTCCTTTAGAAGATATTCTTCATGTTACTACAAAAAGTAAAACCCAATATGTAATTTATACTATTGCAATACTAAAGGTAAATGGCTGTAATTTGAGTTTTCTATTCATAGTAGATGAGTATTGGTTTGTGGATATTCCTTAAGGTGCCCCAGATCCGGTGAGTTTATGGAAAACACATTCGCAAGTGTATTTTGATGAATGAAGAAACGAAACGATGTCATATAAAATTATATTTTTAAACAAAAAATTCATGTGGTAAATGGATGGACATAAGACTAGTAGTATGTGAACAAACCGTTGCAAGGCGTTGTTTCCAAAACTCTATTGAACGTTTTGTATGATCAATTAAAATCTCATTATGAACTTTGAAACAAAATCTTTGACAAAAGTTATATTAGATAAAGTTTCGATGGTGTATTAGTGAATACAACTTTGAGCATCCTACTGCTGAGCTAAATTTTTGCATTTTAAGCGCATTTTAGTTAATTTATCATTCAGAAAACGGTTTCCTACTGTTGTTACATCTAGAGTATCAAATATTTTGCCACAAAATCTTTCGCATTTATCCGAATTTGACTCCCAAATGAGAAAGAGATGCGTTTTATGTCACCGAACTGAAAAGAAACATCGAAAGATTAATAACTATTTTTTGGATACCATGTCTGTATTGAGGTTTTATACAATTAGATTAAGAACTTTATTCAAATGTTAAAATGTAATTACAACACTTATATAGGTAGAGCTATGTACAAACTGTTGGATTAATTACATGTATTGTTGACATTCAGAATTTACCTTGCAACTTGTAATACATGTAGCACAATATCATTATATCAATCAACTAGCAACTATTTTATAAATGACAATTTTCTTTAAATGTATTCAGGGTAGTTGAAGATTAGGAGAGAATCTAACAATTTCTGATAGGTTTACTGAAACTTTTAAATTCGATTTTTGCAGAATGATTTTCACTCTAGATTTGATTAAATTTTGATTTCTAATAAATTTCTCTACACTTCACGATAACAATTTTAAAGTTCTTGATGATAATCTAGGTGTGACTCTCAGCTATTGACTTTGATTTTATTCAAAAATTCGCTTACAAATGTGTTAATTAGTCTAATTTAGCTTATTTTATATTCATACACAGATACAACTATTTCTGGTCACGTACTAAAATTATATGTGCCAAAATTATGTATTATTAATCAAATATGATGATTAAATTTAGCAAGTATAGTATAATATTACATATAAATCAAATTGGTCCCAGTCCCAGTTGAAATTCAAAATTTAGTCATGTTCTCGAACTGATCCTTTCTCCTGTTTTGATTTATGTTCCTGGTGCTGCCAGCAGTTCCATGGATCTTGTACCGGGACCAGATATACGAGAATTTCTTTTGAATATACCACCATTATTCTTTTTTGATGAGAGAAGGAGTCATTAATACATATATTATGAATTTTTCTGTATTTCTTAATTTTTAATTTGCATTGGTGGTTGGTCAATCTTTTATTAAAATTTTTCTGAAACATTTAGAAACTGCAATGTCCAAAGCTGGGGCGTATCACATTAATAATGTTGAACGTCATGATTCTTAGCAAGTAAGAATTTGAGAATTGAATGTTTTTAGATTATTAAAGTTATAAGTAAGAATGAACTTACATTTTTGTAGTTTTAGGATCGAAACAAAACGCTAAAATGAGGGAGACGATGAATCGCTAATATTACTAGATTTTTATATAAAATGTTGTACAAAAATTGAAGAATAATTGTAAAGCAGAGTTCAAAAATTCAGAAATTCCTAAAATTTGGTACAAGAAGATGAAAATTTTTAACATTTATGAAAATCAAAAATATTGTGAATACATTATGAACATTATTTGAAATAAGTGACTCAGCAAATTTAAGAAGAAATTTTGAAGATAAGGATGGGCTTCAGAAGCAGAGTTGCAACTGTGCCTGGTTTTTGGAAGCACGGCACGGTACGGATTCTCAAAAATATTTTTAGGGCACAGCACGGCACGGTTTTTCAAAAATATCTAATTCTACTAAGAAATCAGGCGAATACAAGTGTAATTGCTGTATTTTTGTTTGACAAATTCACTGTAAATGTTGGAAACAACAACTTTGTTGAAAAAAAACATCTTCTCCGCAAGATTCCTAAAACACAAGTATGCATCCGCGATTTTATATAAACATATTATGATCTGATTCAATTAATGTAATGTGTTTCAAAAATAAACACCAAAAGATTCATATTTACTAGAAGTAAACAGTGAAAAACAAAAAACTTTATTTTTGAAAAAGGTTTGATATAAGGTTTACTTTTTCTAATTAAATGTATGCTATTTTAACAGTAGAGTATGAACATTTAAATAAAGGTAACTAATATATTAGAAAACGCTTACTGCATAGAAAAGCTAATGTAATATTTAAACATAAACTATAAATTTAAAAAAATTAAATTACACATAGTTAATTATTCATTATGTACTAACAGGATTTATATGGCATAACTCTGTAATGAAAATACGAATATTGTTGTTGAATTTGAAAAATTCCCCCAAATCCAATTCTATGCAAATCTATTTCTAAGAATAAATTGTGTAATTATTCATGAATTAGCATTTAATATATTATGAACAGAAAATTGTACAAAGAATAATTGCAAGTTTTAGACGCTTACATATTCCACAGATTTGGGTCAAGGTACGGCACGGCTAAGCAAAATTTTAGGCACGGCATGGTTGCAGCTCTGCTCAGAAATCCCTCTCGCCTAGACTCGCCATTTTAAAAATCCGAAGTAGAAAATATATAGTTTTTTAGGACATTTTAAGTTTTTCACACAAAAATCTGACATACTTGTCAGTGTTAATTTTAACACACTTCTCGAGAAATATCAATGAAACACAACAATGCTACTAAAGAACCTATGCCATGATGGTTGGATGATACTTCATTCTGTTGAGGTGCAGCAGGATTGAATCTTGAATGTCCTTGCCGGGATCCAACAAATGTCTTTGGTGTAGAAAACATCTGAAATACTGTGCCATCAATGTACTCAAGAAATTTAAATTGCTTTAGTGTACAATTTTTGCATTTCATATAAAGTGCCAGTTCCCTAAACCCTTTGATTTTGTACGACTTAGTATATAAGAAATATCCAAATTGCTTTGATATGATTAGTTGCTGATGGAAAGCAATAAAATGTCTTAACAACCTTACTGAAACAATATTTTATCTCTTTACTAACTGTACCCAGATTTATATAAACTGTGGAATAGCTAAGTTTGGTGGATGTTAGATAAATGCATAACACTGGATTGGTCAATAGACTTGATATATAATGTGCAAAATCATTTTACAAAAGTTGACCAATATTTGTCAAATCTTTGGAATCTGTGACAAATTTTAGGAAAATTCACACTTTATTTGAAAAATTGGCAAACGTTTCAATTGATTTGTAAATGAAGTGGAAAAAATGGGTACTAAATTCGGAGTTTTCCAATTTTTTTTACTAAGTTTGCACAAATTAACCTAATAACTGAACTCTATTTTGCTTCTTCATGGGGGACTGCAGTCCCATAGCACCCTCACTGATTGCCAACAAATTCAACCCTATTTCTACTAATGTTTCTTTAACGTAACAAATCCAATTTTCCACATGTTGAACACTTTTGTCCAAGCCTGTTAAAAAATATTGAAAGGTCTTTACATGGACACAGCTATGTGGTAGGACCCGCTCAGGCAATGATGAAGATATGCTAAAACATGTGCTTATGCCTGAATTACATGCAAATTAGAATTTTGTTTCATTTTGTAAAAATTTTCAAATTATTTTAATAACTAGTTTTCAGATGAGGCGGTTTAATTTAGGGCTTGCAAATTTAGTTTTAGTTGATTTCGAATGTCCTAAAATTCGCAGAAAATTTGGAATTTTATAAAGAATGAGAAAATGCAAGTTTATTATTATTATAGATATGTTAAAGCTAACTAATGCATTGGAAACATTCCCTTTTTCCAGAAACATAATGAAAGAAATGAACGTCCTTTTTCTTTCAAGACTAAGCTTCTCGCTTTGAGACCCCAATTCTGAACGTTAGATTTTTGCTAACAAAATAAAATTTTCTTGTAGTTTCTTAGTCATGGTTTTTCCAAGAATACTTACATCTGCTTTATAACTGCTTCGATTCTACTATATACATCTTTAGATGGCCATTACTTGGCCAATTCTTATCCGATTCCTTAGCTCTTTTCACCATTCTCTAGATCTCCTTTAGTTCTATATCCCCATGTTTCCATTTTATTTATAATTACCATTCCCTTCTGTTATTAATTTATTACAACTTTAATTATAGCGGTTTTCGACTATATCAACTGACCGATTTCGGAATACTATAGCTCCGCCAGTTTTTACCTTATGGATTAAGTTTATATATCAAAATGTAGAAAATCTCTAGCTCCATGTAAAACTACTTTTTATTTTTTAAATTTATCTATTCTCATTCCATTGCATTGGCTAATATAAATTGTCATTTTTTATAATAACATTCAATAAACTTTCGACTATATTAACTGACGCATTTCGGAACCCTATTACTCTCCAAGTTTTCACCTTATAGACTAGTGTTTTATATCAAAATGTAGACAATCTTTACCTTCATGTTAAAATATTTTTTGTTTTTCTAATTTACCTATACTGGTTGCACAGCATCGGCCAAAAGAAATTGTCAATTTTAACACTTCTCTTATTAGTAATAGAATATCAACTGACCCATTTCAGAATCCAATAGCTACGTGACTTTTAACCTTATGGACTAGGGTTACATATCAAAATGTACACAATTACTAGCTCCATGTGAAACTGTTTTACATTTTTGGGATATAACAATTCTCGTTCCATCGCATTCGCTAATACAAAATATTGCATTTTCTATTCTTGGAGGGCTTTCTCATAATATTCTAGTCTGACAGCCGTCTAAAAATAGTGCATCCACTGTATTTTGATGGCTTTCTAATATATATCTTTAGATAGCTATTACTCTGCCAATTCTTATGCAATTCCTTAGCTCTTTTTATCATTCTTTAGAGCTTTTTTGGAACTATATTCCAATGTTTCCATTATATTTATAATTACTATTCTCTTTCCGATATCAATGCTTTAATTTATTATAACTTTCTGTAAAGGTTTTTCGACTTTACCAACTGACTGATTTCAGAATCCTATAGCTACGCGACTTTTCACTTTATGGACTAGGGTTACATATCAAAATGTATGAAATTACTAGCTCTATGTTAAAATAATTTTTATTTTTGGGATTTATCAATTCTTCTTCCATGGCGTTTGCTAAAAGAAATTGTTAATTTTCACACTTTTCTTATAATCGATTACTATAAAATATAGGGTAGACTATGTTTGGAGACCTATTACTCCATGAATTTTAATGCTGTCAACACAGTTTAAATATCATTCGATACGCTCTGACTAGTTCTACGACAAACTTATTTTTATTTTTTCGATTTCATCAATTTTTACCATTTTTAGAGCAATAAATGCGATCGATAAAAGTCGTTTCTTTTATTACATAACTTTCTGTTAGCAAATGAAATTCCTTTGATCTTGAATTTACCAGTCTATAGCAAAGCGATTTTAACATTTTAGGTAGTCACATTTCAGAAGGCTACTGCAAAGTCAATTTTGACGCTATAGTCACAAAAATTATATCATTCTCTAGCTAATCAATAGCTGCATGTGCCAATATTCTTCGATTTTCGATTTGATTAATACTTTTCTAGATAATTTTCCTATAAATTAATGAAATAGTAAATAAGTGTTTTCAAATATTAAAATAGAACATTTGTTTCTATTCTTTATCTTTGCCTATTAGATATTGATATTGGGCTGAAGTAATTGAAAAGATTAACTATTTTCATAGAAAATGATTTAAATTCCTTCAATAACTAACGTATATGTGCTTATGAGGTTTTGAACCCGTGGAAGCAACAAAGGCAGTTACTACTTGATATTTACAGAAAGGAGTCACGAGGCCAAAGTGACAAAGCCGGATCGCGAATTAGGAGTGTAAAAGAAAGACGAGACCTACTATCACGTGATGCTTTCAGATTGAGCCATTGAGTACACTGCCAATATTTTTTGAGCTATAAGTGTTCAAAAATACTTCTCTGCGATGTAGAAAAGTATTCGAATATCCCCTTGGCTGTTTAAGGTTAAGCTCTCTAGAACTGCATTCCTTGATAGTCTTTTTAACCAGTTTACTTTAGTGGTTTTCGAGCGGGCTCGGGTGGGCCATGGGCGGGCTAAACCTATAACGGGCATAGAGAAGAAAAGATGCAAGTATTGTAAGTCTATTCTGTTTACTATATCTCAAAACACAATATCTCTGTTTACAATTCTGTTTGCTATATCTCAAATCACAACTTGACTATATCTCAAATTTACCACAGGTAAAGCTGATAGTAATGTTTTTATTGGATCTGGAGTAATTTACAGGTACATAATGAAATCACGCTCTTATAGGCTCAGTGTTGAACAGCGGGCGCAGGCGGGTCTAGGCCGGAAAAATCGGAGGCCCACACATCACTAGTTTGCATTCATTACCATAATTACATTAATGCAAATTACATTCATATTGGTAAATTCGAATCCGAATTCGCAGCTGGCGCGGGAACCTCTGATTTAGATTTTAAATATCTTCATTAGTTAGTGAGTTATAAGCGGTTAAAACATACATAACTTCTTCGAAAGGATCAAGCTGTGAAAGATTTTGAAGCATTTTAGAGAAAGAAATAGATGTAAGTGTTAAAAAATTCAATAAGTCCTCGTTAGAGAAGTCTTTATATGGTGGTTTTAGTGGTTTCACGATACACCAAAGCCTGCCAATATATATATTAATATCAATTTTAACATACTGCATACAATTTATTATGATGACTATTTGCAAGTATATTTCAAAGAAATACGCATAGGAAGGAGATTTATCAGAACGACTCGATCAGAGTTCGATATTGAAAATAATAGAGGTTATATTTCCTGTGGAAGAATAAAAATAGGAAATTGTACATCACAATAAATAAGCACCATAAAAATTAGAGCATGTTGAAAACTTCTCCTTGAAGAAGATTAATCGCATGTGGTATGCAGGTTCGTCGATATGTTTCAGTGTTGCATTTGTAGGATCGAAATTCTGATCTAGTTGCTGAGTGATGTGATAAAGGAGCTGACAACTTCCAGTGCTTCTTATTTACGCGAGTATATTGACCAGATACTCTGGAACTCAATCCATTGGAATGAGGAAAATATCCGATATTTTTTATTCAGAAAGTCATTAAAATTGTGTCCAATCAGAAGTCACTTTTATTAAGTTTTTACACATTCGAGATGTGGTTATCATATATGATTATATCTTTAAGTAAACAATAAATAATATTTATTTCAAGATATTATTTACGCATTATTGACCATTTTTCAGCCATAGACTGTGTCTTATAACAAGATTTTACTGCAATTCGAAGCGCTTGTGAAAACCGAACGGTTTCCAACTCGGCATTCTAGGGGGATCACTTCGTTTCTAAATTGGATGTTTTTGTGATAGTAATGCTCAATTGCTTGCTCCTGCAATAATACTATCGTTCTAAATTTTGAGTAGTGGTCGAATTTGTACCTAAAAAAAATTGTTTCTTCAAAAGAAAGCTACACGATTTGGAATTATAACCAATTACTATGATATTGCGTCATTTTTAATGAAATTGATAAAAAATGTACATTCACATACTCTCTCAGGAAGATAATTTACTTAAAGAAATTCTACCAAAAAAACTTAGATCAAAAACTGGTTATCATTTTTCCCAACAGAATTTGTATTAGAAACTTTTTTTATAATATATTTGTTACGTTTATCAGATGTGCTTTCTAATTATATATATATATATATATATA
>CABFPE010000237.1:577522-595155 GCA_900660155.1 Hofstenia miamia
ACCAAAACCGCTCAAACTGTTTTCCAAACTGTCAAATATCAATAAATACGAGCTTATTGATAGCATTAATAGTACTTTCAACGAAACATTTAAACAATACGCCTGGAAGATTCATAATGATAATGATCATCCCATGCATGAAAGAATGAAATTCTCTAAACATAGTACTCGAACTAAAGTTATTCTGGATATGAAAAGAGACGTACGACGGAGCAAAGCCTTTCTACCAGCAGCACTTAAATACATTAATAATAGAACTCTCCCCCAGTTCCTATAGTAATGTTTCTATTGAAATTTTCCAAATTTCCTTTTTACATGACACTTTGCGTTGTGTACAGGAAGTAAGGCGTGGATACATTACATTACATTACATTACATATATATATACAAGGTCTACTATATATACACGCCGTCGCAATGGAAAACCATTCAATTAATTTGGTGGCTCAATCTTCCTCCCGCTTAATAAATTTATTTCGTCCACCCGTCTCACGCAAAATTAATATAAAATTCTGCGTGTCGTTTATTGTATCTGCTCTACTTTACATTTTCTAAATGAAAAAGTGCTGTGTATCTGAATTATTAGGAGTCCGTGATTATATTTAAAATACAATAATTGGGAACTCTGTTTTGAAAAAAAATGATTTGATATCTTGGAAACGCTTACATAATGTTTTCATTTCACTTTCATATCACGCTCTGTTCCTCTCTGACAATAAATAATCTATAATATTATCGTTGTTTATTTTTGATGAAGCTAGTGCAGAATCATCCACACAATCATGTATGTTACAGTACAGCTAATTTTATTACGTTAATATGTATGTGGTTCGTACATGCCAGATGTCGCTTCAAATTCTCTTCACTTAGCTAATGGAGTATCAAATGAAGATCATTTTAAGTTTGATTTTGATTACAAGATGGGAAATTAAAATAAATCTGGGTTTTCTAAGCGAACTCTATCTACCATGGCTTTGTCATCTAGATCAATATATTTCCTGACAGAAGAATTGTTTAATATAATACCAAATTCAAAAACGACAATTTGGTATGTACAGACAAATGCTTGGAGGTCATATCCTAGTTGGATTGAAAGAAATAACATGCTCAAAAAAATTCTAAAGATGACCTTCTTTTTAAAATCCTTAAAACTCACGGAAGTACTTGAATATTGCACGCATGACTAATACAAGTTTACTTGACTTTCTCTTTAAAATAATATTCATTTAGTTTATTTAGTCTTTAATTGTTCAGACTGAAATGCAGCATTTTCTATGTGCCCGAGAGTGTTTGCTTAAACTATACATGGGCTTACAATTCTTCATACCCAAATGTGCGATGCTGTTTTCAAAGCATTTTTGTTGCTAAATTCAAAGTAGTTCTTTGATGCAATTCTGTAATAATTTCTTAAGCACTTTGAAATGCTCATAATGCCAAAATTGTCCATGAGATGCTGTTCGCTGTAGTCAATATATTTTTTAATAATTTGCAGAAAAAATTAAAAATTCTTGCAGGAAGGATGATGTAAGCCAATTTAAAAAAAACTCAAAAGATCTATTGCCAAGCTGATTGATCTTTAAGCAATTTTCAGTATGGTTATCTTCATATATGTTATAGTTTTTATATGATTATATTTCTTTTTGGACGATTTTTTTCCGAGATCCAATTCTTAACTATATACAAATGAGTGTAAATCTATTTTTTGAAACAGTTATTTCAAATTCCCTGAAAAAATTGATTTTAACCAATGAAAAATATTATTTCTTAAACTATGTTTGTTTATAAGTGATCTTGAAAAACTTTGTTGATAATCTTATGTATAGTCAAAATTCACTCGAATTACTAAATTGTAATTAAAAAATTGAACTTTTCTGCAGAGAAACTAAGCAGTTTTTAAAACAAGTTTTATTTTTTTATCACTTTTTAATATAAAATTTCATTTTTTCTGCTTTAGTTATCAAGAATTGTAAATTACCCATACTCAAATGTTTCAAGAATAATATAGATGATTTAGCAGAATATTATATTTTTTTATCAAATTTAAATGATTATTAACTATATTTGAATTCAAATTTGGTTTAGCTTCAATTTTTTATGGTTTCCACTACATCTTGAAACTAAAATCGAAAAAATTTCGACACTTATTAGCAAATTATAGGATGGGATGAAACTATTTTTTCCATGTAATTATATCTTTTGGGAAAAATGGTTTCGGATATTAAAAATTGTCCCTATGGACTGTGGACATCCTCCAAGGTATTGCTGTAATACTAGATTAATGTTAATGCATCCCATATCTAATAAGGGTTTAGAGTGCTAAACTTGAAAATTTTTAAATCATTAATAATCAAATTCAAAGAAATTGCTTTCTTGTATTATCTAAGCATATTTGTTGAATGTTAAAACTGTCACTCTTTGTAATACATCGAAGAATTTGACTTTGTATATTTAACAGTTGTTATTATGAGTTAAAGTATTTTTTTCGACAATGTTTTGCCAATAGACCAAAATTGAGAAAATAATATTTGAATGAGGCTGACTAAAGACACACAGGAAGTCACAAATTATGGACATAATTTATTTTTTGTTTTGCTATTAATTTCCTTACTATTTTTTCCGTTGACATTGTGTTTATCTTATCATTTTTTTAAGGGTTGACTAATTGACCATTTGAAAAAAGTTGAACATTATATATTGTTGAAAGTTGTGTGGTCCACCAAGGAACAATCATATTCTATTCATGTATTAAGTGAAGTTGAGCAATCCCCTGAAGATGAACTTTCAGAAGTCCAGATCTTTTCACTAAGTAAAAATGTTAGAATCCTCATGAGAATGTGATCATTGATGAGCAACTAATGGAATGTCCTTCTCTGTTCCTATTTACACAAAACATGTCTTCAATGCCTTGTAAATTCGCATTAAATTTTGGCTTTTGTAATGCCGCAAAACATTTTGCATCTTGTCAGGCCTCCCGTATTTAGGTAAAAATGAAGACCGCACTGGAAATAGCACATTTGGAGAGCATATTGCTCTCAAACTAGTGGAGTCTTAACTTTCAATGGACTGAAAGTGACAACAGATAAAGTCCCAATTTCATCTTTGTTGAAAAGAACTCCTTTGACAACAATTTGCAGAAATTAGAGGTATTTTTCTTACCCATGTTTCAAAAAAACTGCTTTTATGTGATAATTTTTTTAAAATGTCAATATACTGCGAATCCTCAGAACCAAAGACACAAATGATCAAAAACGTAAGCTTGAAATAATCAGAGATTGTAATTCAAATAAAGGGTTGATGCAATGCGGTGAATTGACAATTTTTTGAAAGATGTTCTAATAATCAAGTTTAAACAAAACAATATATGAACGAAGCAATATTCATAAGTTTTTAATTAAGCATTTCACATCACTTAATAAGGAGATATTTCGTAAGCAATCAAGTTCGAAAAACTTTGAATTTCTGGCGAAATATTTCACCTTTCGGTACTACTGAAAATGAAATTGGCAAAGAAAGGTACATGTGCTTAAGATTGTTCGCAAACCATAACATTAACTGAAAAGAGCATCTAAGCGTTTCTATGGATATTACGTCATTAAGAGGTCCTAAGATTATTTTACCCCATTTCATACAAAGGTCTTCAAATGGGGACCATGTATTTAAGTGTATATACCTGATGCTTATTTTTACTTTCATCCAAATTTCTTTCTGATTGCTTAAAGCTATGGTATTTTTCGCGCTTTGTGTCTTCGGCACTGGTTTCACTGTTGCTTCGCATTTTTTTATTATGTATGTCTGTTAATCGGCAAATGTTTTTTCACATTTTTAATATTTTCTACGGTATGCATTTCAATATATTCATTCATTGTGTGATTGAAAAATTTAAAGATTTTGAAACTTGCAAACAGTTCATACCAAGGTCCTCGAATGAGGGCCATGCGAAATATCATAAGATGATACTTCAGACTAATTGCACATGAAATTCTCTTAATATGCTTTCCAAAAGTTCTATATTTGCGCTATAGCCAATTCCAAAGGATTTAAGTAGGTCTGATATGAAATGAGTTAAGGCAGAATGACAGGTTGTCTGCATGCCAAGTCTTGAATTTTAGAATACATTAAAATTACATTTTGTGTCAATTTAAAAAAACACTTAGCTATCCATTGCAAAGCATACTATTTTTCTGCATTTAAGTCTACAGATGGAATTTATCCACAACAAAATACTTAAGAAATTCAATTACATTTGCTCAATTTTAATATTTTACACAAATATTTATATAGATACGTATATAATCACTTTATCGCAACAACGCCAAGTGATCCTGAAATTATGTTTAATGAGAAAGATTCTTGTATCGCTTAAAGTCGAAAAAATCGTTAAATGTGATATTTATAGCATGAAAAGAATATAGATATAGCTATATTATGACATTTCTCAAGTTGTAAAGATGTTAATACAGGACTTCAGATTGATATAATTGCAAGCTAAACTTGAGCTATATTTAGCAGTACATAATCAAAATAACTTCAGCCTTTTATTTACAAACACTTTAAGAGTTTAAGCAAGCGACTGTCCTCTGTGATAAATTAGGCGACAAAGACTGCGAGGAAGTCTTCTTAAAGGAAACACAGGTTATTGAGTGATTGATGGCTTTCATTCGTTCCATTTCTATGTATGACTTTGAACAGTAACGACAGAAAAGGACCTAGGTAGTAAATCATAAGTAAATAAAATGGGAGTTCGGAGTTAAGTTGGGAGAGTTAATAACTATTAGATCCCAATTTGAAGCCGATATAATGAAAATAATTGACATTCCATGGAAATAACTCGTTTTCTTTCATTTATTAAGCTTTGAAATATCAGATTAAAAAATATAAAAAATAAGTTTAATATGTGGACAGGTCTTGGAGCTAAAAGTCATTTAACAACACTGATCCATGTTGAATTCAGATATCGAATTCCTATAATCATAAAATACATTTTTTTCATGCAATCAGTAAATCTTGAAGAATATAATATATATTTGAAAATGATATATGCATTTATATACATTTACCTTTATGAAGGCATAATTGCAAAATACGGGGGTGACAATACTCTTAAATACACACAAACTGATTTAACACATTTAATAATTACAATAAAACACAAAAAAATTTCACAAAACTGCAATTTGCATAAAAATCACAGTGCTAAATAAATTATATATATATATATATATATATATATATATATGTAGACACACCCATCAACATTTTTTATATCGATTCTGTGCACTCATGTAGAAAACATATATCGACGCTGTGTACCATGCCTATTAATGAATGTTATATTTTAATAAATGATATAAAATGAACATTTTATTGTAATATCAAATTAACACAAACAGTTAGAACGTTTATGGTAAATATATTTTCGTTTACTTTCAACTGAAAGAGTTGATGTAAAAGGTCGATTTTGATTGACTTTTGATTTATAAATTCAAGCAAATACATGTGCTTAGCTAGAACTACTTAATGATTTTCGGCCACTAATTGAACGTGGACTGTTTGAAGAGCGGGGATTTGCATCGTTTGCTATATGTTTTTCCCACATCGTTTTTGTGATTCTGGATTGAATCCTTAATATATTTGTTTACGATGTATTTTATCGTATTTTTCTGCTTAGAAGAAATAAAATTTGGTGTGCTGCCAAACTCTTTATAAGAATCAATCATTTTAGCAATAAGGTCTGTCTGATCGTCATCAATTTTGATAAAGAATGGAATATTTATGTGATGTCCTTTCCCGAGATGCTTAGTGCAATCGCCCTTTATAGCCTAAAATCTATATCTTAAAAAATTCTACTTTTCAACAGCCTTAGTAGTCAAACTTATAATTTTCAATGAAAAAATTTATTCCAACCTGAAGATTATATCTAAAGAATTAAAATTTTTAAAAAAATTTTACCCTTAAAATATGTCATGTCCTTCGATTTCAGAAAGTGCTTAATTGGTAAGAATTTTTTGAAATTTTCGCTATTAAACAACTTTATTATATGCAGATTTAAACTTATCAATTACAGAATGCCGATCCTCAATATTCAGTTCGAATTTTCCTTATTAGTTAGATTTTTTATTGAAGTTAGAGTTTTTTATAAGTAATGAATAAAACCATGTAGCTTTTTGGGTTCCTTCAGTATGTTAGTTTCGCTCTACAAAATTTTTCGCATATCCTTTATTGTCCACTTGAAATGCTTCCAAAATGTCTAAATTAGTCTCAATGTAATCATCTCCAAATTCAGATATAAAATCTTCTTCCATAGGGTTTTCCTTATTTCGGTGCATTTGTATTTTGAATTGCTAGTTTCAGTTCTCTTGGGCAGTGAGCAACGGCTGCTGAACTAAAATCGTTATAATATAATTTTTGCTGCATAAATTCGCAATATGGAGCCGTAAGTTGCAGAATCTTTTCATGAATTTGTTGCATTGATAAATAGATTTTTAGTGTTCTTTTCTGTAAAAAATCTTGCAAGAATGTTTTATGTAGAGTTTTATCAAGAGTAAACTTTCTAGCTCTAAATCACTGAAAAATTCACTGCCCGACATTTCTAAGATAAAAAATTTTTTAGAATTCGATATTGAATTATATTTTTAGATGTAATTTTCCTTTGCTTTATCATTACAGCGAGTGTGTTAAAAATATTTAATGATTTCAAACAATTAAATCTACATTAACCATTAAAAAGAAATTAGTTGAATTTGCACTTAGAAGACAGCATCGATATAAATTCTTTCAATGCAGATATTTGAAGGTTTGTATATTAAAAAAAATAATTTATGTATTTTAATGAATATATTATGTTAATAATATAAGCACCTAAGAATAATTTTTTACTAAACATTTTTTTACTACAAAGATGTGCAAGTTTCGACGATGTGAACAAATTACCACAGTATGCAATGTCGATATATATATATATATATATATATATATATCGACATTGCATACTGTGGTAATTTGTTCACATCGTCGAAACTNATACTTAGTGCTTCAAGTAAATTCTATCAAAATAAACAATACGATATTTCATCTAATGCAAAAGAACCATTGGTAAATACGCTTTGTCTACATTGTCTCTTATAATTGAAGAAAGTGATTTTAAAATGGTATTTACATAACTGCTAATGTAAATTTATTATTAATTTAATATTTTAATGGAATGAAATTGCGTAGCTTTGAAATTTTAAATTTGTAATAATGTATTAATGGAAAGCCTTCGTGATATTTAACTGAAATTCGTTTATAAACAAGTAATTTCAAATTACAATGATGAGATCGCAAGAACGTCTAATTCCCACTGGAATAGTTTGAATATCAACTTTAACTTCAGCATTAGTAGTTTAGACATCCCCATGAAACTTTTTTTCTTAGCGCTAAGGGCATCGGAATTACTATTGATTTAAAGACAGAATCTTTCAAATAAATTTTTTGAACTAGATTTCCATAAATATTTAGTAAGATAACGGATATATGTATAACTAGATTTCTTTACCAATAAAAATGAGAAACTATAAAATATTGCATTTTTGCATTTATGTGTAAGATATTGGAGTTTCATTGTGAGTTAGTAATTTCGTAGCGTAAATTAGAATTAAAATTATTGCTTTGTTCTGTTTTTCTGATATTTACTCAAACTTTGAAAAACATTCAGCCAGACATTTACAGAATTTTCAGTATTTTTCCATTTTTATTGGCTTGAGAAGCTTAGGATGCTAAATTTTAAATATATTGAAATTAGGAAATAGTTTGTAGAATCGACTTTTAGGGCACACTTTTTCGTTTATAAACAATTTTCATTACATATATATATATATATATATATATATATATATATATATATATATAATATACAGAATACCTTTAAATATATTATAGGTGAATTCGGTAAATCGAACATCTTGAAAAGCGGGAAAGCGTATGAACTCTGCTCCATCATCTGCTACTGCTTGTTTCCTTAATAATGATCCAAACGTCTTGAAATTTGCAAGAATTTTTTCAACATAGCACATTAAACATACATTGTGATATTGAATATTGTTAGCATATTCTTTGCTTATGTCAGCATTCTTCAACATGATTTCGGCAAAATATATTATATCTTATAAGATCGCACAGAATATATACATATATATATATATATGTATGTATATATAATTTACAGAAAAGTAGTTATTGCTCGCTACAATAATTGTATTAAAAACACTTTCAGATTGAAGTCTCTATATGCTTATAAAATATACAATTTTCAAATAACCAATTAAACAAATATATTAAATTTATTAGGTAGTAATGCAAGGCTTACAAAAACAGGAAAGGTAAACCTTTGCAAAATAATATTCATTAATATTTTGTAATTTTCAATTCCAATTCCTGCATTATTGTTGAGTGAGCCCAACTGGGAACTTTAAAAAAATTATATAGTTCAGATTTAAAATAGTCAATATATTTTATATCTGGGAAATGTGCAAGTAGCTTCAATTGTCAATTCTCTATATATATTCACGCTTAATTTTCCTTAGAAAATAGTATGTATATGTACATGTATATATACATATATATATATTTATATATATATGTATATATATATGTGTGTGTAAACGAATCATGTGGTATTCTTTGGGAGAGGCCATAGTTTGCTTTGCACATATAATTGTCTAAATAATATATGTATCTTTAAAGTTTACATTGAGCACATTTTAACGCCATATCCTGCCATCAAAGTAGTGTTACTTATAGAATTTGTCAGTTTTGACGTCATCTTGCTCATTAAGTCAGTATTTCAAAGATTAATAGAAAATCTTTCTTGAATAAATTGTACATAATAGAAAATATATAGATATAAGTACACTATGACAAAGTGCAATAAATAGAATTAATGTCTTCTACAGAACATGAAACTCATAGATGGCGACATAGACCCTTTTTTGACACTGCACTGTAAAAATTGAAAAGCAAAACTCAATTCCCTAGGACGTTTTTAAAGTTATAAAATAAAATGCAATTTAAATGCTTACTAATTCCTTCACAGGCATTTAGGTCCTATATAGATATATATATATATATATATATATATGTATAAATATATATAAATTTTTTCGGTATGCAATTGCTTCATAGTTGTTCTATGACAATTTTGATAAGCCACCACTGCATTACCACATATTTTAAATCCAGTATTGCTTTGAAGGCACAAAATCATTTCCAAATGTAATCTATTTCTACCGATAGGAATCTAATAACACACATGAGGACAGTAGAAGTTCAATATATATATATATATATATATATACATAGATTAATACTACTATAAAATGCACATGTCTTAGAAGTAATTTTACCTTATAATAAGCTCTTCTGAATCTCTTATTGAAGACAATGTATACCATTGGATTAATTGTGCTTGAAACATATCCAGCCCAAAGAAATGTATTTGCTACATAATCAGGAACAGCATCTGTACAACTTGAACAAATTGCATTTAAGAAATTGAATGCAAAAAATGGGAACCAACAAACAACAAAGACACCAAATACGACACCAAGCAATTTGGCCGCCTTCTGCTCATTGGTAATCTTCATTTGCTGGCGCTTTTCGTTAGCACTTTTTAAGCATGTGGGTTGGTAACTATACGAATTAAAACTACTATTTGGCAGTGGAAGGAGTTTTGTCGAGGCACCTCCTTGCGCTTGTCTTCCATAAGAACGACACAATTTGGCTTTTTTGGAAAGAATTTTAATATTGAGTGTGTACGTAGTGATCATAACACTCAAAGGAATGAAAAACGCGGCAATGGAGCCGTAAATTTTAAAGTTCCTGTCATTTAATAGACAAACATGAGCAGTTGGTAGAACTTTGTAAGGATACTTTAAACCAAGAAATAGCACCGGACATGATATTGTTATGGAAATAATCCAAACTGCACATATTTTTGTGAACACCTAAGCATGGAAAGTAATATTTTCTAATATAAAGCATCCAAGATTGTATGAAATACGAATTTGGTATATAACATCAAAATTTTTATATTTAAAATTATTATCACTTAAAATTCAAAGCATGAATTGCAATAGTAAAGCAACTTAAATATTAATGAAATTTCAACAATCATTAGAGATTAATTCCAATCAAAAAGTTTCATCGATCAATAAGAACTCTCCCTTGATAAGTATGTGAATATATTTAAAAAAGAATTTAAGACAGAATTCAACAAATTTTCTGACTGAACACTTTTTAAATTTCAAAACTTGATTTCTTGCTAACTTTGAATGATTGAACTCCCACAAAATTTGAAATACAATAAATCGATTATTATATTTGGAAATAAAATAATCAATAGATTAACAGAATTTTTTGAAATTTTCAATTTTTCTACGACTCATGCTTAGTGCACATAGGCTTTCCACCAATTATCAATCTTAAAAAATTCATAAGTCTATTTTTATTGTGCATTGGCATTGTTAATAAAGCTCATTTGGAAATGTCACTACTGTAAGTGTGATTACTATTACAAAAATTGATTTAGGTGAGTATACACACTATAAAATTTGTGTAAGCATTTGTGAAAATTGAACACATGGGTATGCAATAAACTAACTGGATATTTTCAAGACTATTTGTTTGGAGAAGGGACTGAAATGTTTACTGTTTCAATTTCTTTGTAAACTTTGAAATTGAGAAAAACAATTTTCTTGGGTAGATTTTAAAGATATTACTGGTATATGAAAAGCTTAAATACTAGTTAGTGAGAGCTGGGAATATAAAGCAGCTAGATTTTTTAAATTTGCCATATTTGTGATGTCCTTAAATAGAAATTGGCGTTGAATGTTTGGATAATCACACAGACAATACTGAAACACTGCTTTTATGACAGAGCTTAACTGCGAAAACTTTAATGCTCATAGCGCTTATAGTATTTATACTTAGTAGAATTAACCGTTAGGTTATTTTTTCTAACCAATTTTTCTCACGAGCTGCAATTCTTTTGATAACCTCAATAATATTGCTACCAGTTGAATGAATTTTGGTGTGGCAATATCTACTATATATATTTCATTAATAAAATCTAGTAATACCTTGCAACGGGTCTTGCTTACTTTCGTACTTAGAGGCTTTGCAATGGCGAGGTATCTATCAATTGAAATTGAAGTCAGATGCATAATTGAACTTGTACACATCAAAACATCGAGAAGACACCAAACTGCACACAGTCGCTTCCCAAATACCCACTTTCCATCTATTACAATACAATAAGACTAGCTTAATTAGTAATTACATGTGTTAAGTAGATAAAAAATTTAAATTATTAAATTGTATTACTTTTGACCCGTGCATATGAAATGTTACTTCTCATCCGTTACGAATTCATTGAGAAAAAATTGAACGAAAAAAATTCTTTATTTCAAACTAAAATTTTGAAATGTACTATTAAAGAGGATTATTAACACGTATGAAGGTTAAAACTTAGAACCTGGTCTATGGTATAAGAATATTAACCAAATAATGTATGGAATTTGGGTCGAACGAATAATATCCGAAATTCTTGTGTTAATATGTTTTCCTTTGAGCACTTGAACACAGAATTTCAAATGAGATCGATAGTTGATTAGGCTTCAACTATTTCTGAATTTTAACTTTGACTACCACATGGCGGTTTTAAATATTAAATGAGCCTGGAGACAGTCCACTATATACTATGTGGTGTTCTTCTGAAGAAATCATAGATTTTAAAATCTTCCTAGGGAGAGTAGAGCCAATTGCTTGAAATTAAGAATTCTCTTTATTATGAAATGTTTAAAACGAGAGCTCCGGCATTCGAATAGAATATAAATTCGATAATTTGCCTCATTTATAAAAACCTAATTTAATCCTTTTCCATAGCCATTTTTAGAGTTTTCAGGTCAATAATAATAATAATAATAATAATAATAATAATAATAATAATAATAATATAATAATAATAATAATAATAATAATAATAATAATAATAATAATAATATTACTTTATCGGCTTAGAAACAGATACAGCTCCAAGCCCGAAAGGAAAAGATGAAAAAACAAACACTGACTAAAAATTCACAAATTACAGTGGTGGGTAATGACTAAACACCATCCTGAAAGGGAAAAAAGGATCTGTAAAAATTTAAAGCGATTTCTGGATGAATACATTCGTATCTGGTTTCATACTTATGCTTTTTATTCAGTGATGTGACAACGAGATCATACAATGAGTGAGATTCATCACTGTAAATATGATCATAGATTGGTTGAACCTTACCCTTAATAGGATAAATATGTGTGCAATGAGAATTATCCATTTTCATATTTCAGGCTCTAGCCCAAACCAACAAATACCGGCAAATTATAATCATGACCCATTTTGAACCAAACCAAAAATAATCACCGCTCATTGGAACTTACCAAATTTTAATATCGTGCAGACCCGACCTAACATACGTCATCTGTAAACTGCATGATGTTCTTTGATTCTGTAACATGTTCTGTTTTCTGAATTTGTCTACAAACTTCTGGATTAATCTTAATTTCCTACATTGTTCACATGCAAACGGCAATATTAGAACATTTTAAGATTTTTCAACTTCGGCAAAATTGGTTGGCTGACGTTTGCTATATAATAAAATAAATATATTTCAAACCAGTACTTAGACTTTTAAGAGTGCTAAGTAATGCACATTATTCAGTTTTAGTTGAAAATTAAAGATTCTACCATGCAAAGTTTTTACAAACTGAATTTTCTAAAGAAGCTCTTTTTGTAAATCAATTGAAAACAGTTGTCAATTATTTAAAGGAATTCAAGAGGAAAGAAATGTTGTCAATAGCGACACAAATGAATATTCGTCTCTCAAATCTTTGAATTTTGTGTAATACGTATTAGTGCTTTGGGTGTTCTTAGTCACAATTAATCCTGAGATGAATTAAAATCAGCAGTCAGTATATGGTTAGGCTAGAAAAATGCATACAAATAACACCTCATAACACACTGAAAAATGAAGAATGTGTTTTCGTGCAAAAATTTCCCTCGTTAATTGTTAAATTTCAAAACATCTGAAGGAATATGAAAATTGTTTAACTAAATCAACTCTTATATGAAGACAACTATATTCCCATTTTGAGAAGTTATTAATGTTATTATTGAATATAATTTCATTAGAAAATTTTGATTCTCAAAGGTGCATAGAAACATGCAGTAAATGTGTGTATTCTTAAAATATGCAAAATTGGCAATAACTGAAATATATAAAGGGATGTTCAGAGCAAGGTCTATTGTAAGGCACTGTGAGGCCTTCCCATTAGACGAAAACAGCAATCATATAGGCACATGGAATCTGCTAGATATTTTTTGTAAACGTTTCATATAATGTCGTCATGAATTTTACGATATGAATTTTTGACTGCAATATATAATTCGTCTATATTGGACGTGGAACTGCACGAATCTTCTTTATAAATTTCCAAAGATTCTTTATGATGATCAAGTCTGAAAAACGAGCTAGACCTCTTGGTTAAAATGATCACGCTTCCCTTAAAGAAAACCTAAAACTTGAAACTTGTGTACAATCCTATTGCAGCAAAGCAGCCTATTTAAGAAATGTTACAAAATTTTGATTCAATTCCAGAATATATTGATGTACATCTATTGTTCCTTAAAAAAAGTGAAAAATTTGAATAACATTGGACCAAAACCTTTACTCAAAACCCATTATAGGTATTTTTCATCGCTGTATACGCTTCATGCAAAGTGCTTTTTCCCATCTGACCAATCCTGTTTTAAAAGCTTTGAACACGGGCTTAGAGCAAACGATCTGAAATCTACACAATGTTCTTCAACATTTTTCTTCAAATTTGGAGGGCACAAATATAAAATTCTTTTTATGTGTGTTTATAATGCAGTGAAATGAAGTCGGTAGGACCAATAGCTGGCTAGAAATTTTTCTCGTTGAAGGATTTTATTATTTTTTAATGCTTATTTGTAACCGATATTTTGCTAAAACTTTATTAAAGCAGTTAAATTCGAAGTTCACTTGATAAATGAAGTCAAACAAAAAGCTGACGTAAACACAAAAAAGGTCTGTTTTTGGATAATATAAATGAAATCATACATTTACCTTTTCTTTTAGAAATGACTATAGACAAGAGTGTATGTCCTTGTAATGGAAATAAATAATTACTATAATGCTTTTAAAAAAATTCTATAAAAAGAATAAATGCATGAATATACAAGATGATCCGACTTGGATTTGTTTCTTTCCCTATAAGATATACATAATAATAAATTATTAAAATTTCAGATCTAGGCCAAATTTAAAATAGAACCAGGCCCATTAATCCAGCACACTTGCATCTCTGTCATGCAAATAACGTCTCTAATATATATTATTTATATAGTTCTGCAATTTTCTTTAGCTAAACTTTTAAATATAATCAAAATTCTTAGAATTGAAGAAATTTCTCGCATACATTTGTATTCAAAATCGGCGATTCAACTGATAAAATATCACCCTTGGAATATTACCAATTTAATACCAAAAACTGAAATTATTTTAACCACCGTGACTGTAAGCAGTTAAATTGCAATTAATTAATTAAATACAAATCCTCTTTGCGGAAAGTCATATAATGTAAATTTCTGCCTGTGATTCTTTATTCTAAGCAAAATTTATTGTCTTGGTTTGCAATAAAGCTTACTATTATAGTGATACATTAGTTTTCTATGTAAATTAACATAATGTTTAGTAAAATCGAATTTGAATTTCAAATTTTTGTAATGGTTTTAAATTTCTTTTGGTAAGTTTCATTTCTAATTGATAAGGACAGCGGTTAATCTGAATTATGCTCATTAAATTATTGTATCGTTTACACTAAAAAAGCCAATGTAGGCAATCAAGCAGCTTGTTTTGCTTTCAAAATCTTGATTTCTTGAATAATTTCAACAGTACTTGTATATGCTTCAACTTTGTATATATATATATATATATATATATATATTCCTTTTAGCTCAGGGCTTACATATTTTTAATTTGAAAAAAAGTCCCTCATTCTCAGAACAAGCCCACCCAATTTCGGAACGTTTTATAGACATAATTTTAGCACTGTTTTCTGTAACAACTTCGGCAAGACCTAAAAAAACTCTCTTTACAAAAAAAAACGTAACACGCTTGCAAATGAAATTTCACAAAATGTTCTCAGTATATTTAAGTATACACTAGCAAATAAAATTTATCCATCCTGCTAGAAAGCTTTATTATAACACTTATTCCTAAAAATAAATATTTTACAAATATTAAAAGCTACAGTCCAATTTCACTAGTCCCAAATATGTCTATTGTGTTTGAAAAAACTCTTTTTAAATATGTTTTTCCACTAATTAAATCACAACTTCGGATTTGTCAGCATGGTTTCTGTCCAAGATCTACTGTTACACAGCTCCTTACATTCATTGATAAAATTTTTCGTTATAAGGATGATAATCTACCCGCTGCATGTACTTACTTAGACTTTTGTAAAGCATTCGACAAAATTTCACATTCTCTAACTCTTCATAAATTGAAATGTTTTGGATTCGATGAAGTCTATCTTATCTTACTGATCGACAACAATACGTAAACATAAATGGACACATATCCTCTCAAAAAGAAGTAACTAGTGGTGGTCCGCAGGGATCTGTTCTTGCAGTATAATGTTCTTTATCTTTATTAATGATTTATCAGACTGTGCATTTTCCAGTATGCCATTTATGTATGTGGATGATTGCAACCTCTTAAATGTCGGTAATAATTGTATATCTCGACTGCAAAATGACAAACAACTTTGTTGATTGGTCTAGCATGAATATTATGGAATTCAATGTATCTAAGTGTGAGGCACTTCATTTTTCAAGTTGCCCGGAAACCACTGATAACACTAACAACACTAAAATACCATGGAAAACTAGAAAAACTGTCCTAGGGCTAATATTAACCAATGATCTTTCTTGGAAGAACCATATTTACTCACGTCTAAATAAAGCATATTCTGTTCTTTTCAAATGAAAACGAAATATACCTTACGTGCTCTCAGAAAGTAAAACTTACACTGCTAAAAAGCATACGTTTTTTCAATCCTTACATATGCATATTTAATATTCACACCATCTCTTTTGTGCTCACGTCTATTACTTCAATATCAAAGTCGCGTTCTTAAATGGATAAATCCATCTCCAAATATCTCATTCAAGGAAAGACTAAAGAAATGTAAACTACTACCCATTACTCTTTATCTGGAATATTTAGATTTAATTTTCTTTAATAAACTGGTTAATAATTGCTATGACATTAATATCTAAGATTTTGTGACTATCGTACCTAGCTCAGTCTCAAGATGTAGTGATCGTTTATTCATAGAATTTCCAAAAATTCGAAAATACTCTAGTGATAAATCATTCTTTCTTCGTGTGAGCCATCTTATAAATTTTCTTCATGTTAAAACAAATATAAATTGCTTTAATACATTAAAAATATTAAACGAAAAACTATTGGACTACATTAGTCAATTACCCTTTGATAGAAATAATTCTTGCACATTCTCAATAAATTGCCGATGTTCAAAGAATTTATTGTAAATGCTGTTTTTGTTTATTTATTTGTATACTGTATTGTACTGTAATTTTGGACTTAGCTTACAGGGTAGGAATCACTCTAAAGCCTTGGTTTGCAACTTCCTAGGACAAGGGCAGTCCAAAATGAAAGCTCATGGGGCAGGAAGGTCTCTTAAGCCTTGGTTGGCAACTTCTTAGGACAATGTGAGTCCAAAATCAAACACAAAACTAATCACTGATGAGAAGTGAAAGAGGAAACGCCCTCAGTCCCCGGCAGGCCTTCAATGGTCAGAGGGTGCTAAGAATCTCCTGACAACATGTGGACTCCACAATCGGGAGTGTTGACTCGAGAAGTGGCAGTATAGGATCCACACAGACCAATGGAAAACGGCACAAATGGACAGATGAGCAGAACAGGACAGCATTAGAGTGTTACAGAAGAAGCAGGCCAGATGAGAGGGATTACAGGGAGAGAATGTTGGAAGAATGGAGAAAGGCAGGAAAGGGATTAAAAGTTACAGAGCAGAGGCTTGCAGGACAAGTGCGAAAGTTACAGTTGGATGAGAGTAAAGGGAAAAAGAGAGTTGAACAGGCTAAGCAAAGGGAAGATGAAGTGATAGACGTTGAGGCAGAAGTAGCGGAAGCAGCAGAACCAGTACACGCAGAAACTGAAGCAGCAATCAAGGAAAAAATGAAGGAAGAAATAGGTGAGAGAATTAGGTTGCCAGTTCCAAGATGAGTTAAATAAAGCAAGCTAGCAGTAGAGACAGCAAAGGTCAATAAAGTGCTGGAGAGGATAGATGCTAGGAGTGTATGCAGGCGCATGGGAAGTGCTGAAGAATGTAGGCATGGACATAAAGAAGAAAAGACGACAAGAAGATAAGAGAGACAGCAAGCCAGCATGGGAGAGAAGAATTGAGAATAAAGTGGCAAAGATTAGGCAGCAAATAGGGAAGATCAGGACAAGTAAGGCGGTGCAGGACAGGTGCAGGGTAGGTAA
>CABFPE010000237.1:602308-634466 GCA_900660155.1 Hofstenia miamia
ATATATATAAATTAGATTCGTAAGCCACGCAAAAACTGAGCCAAAAAATATATTTTTATAATAAACGGCATAAGCAATTACGCGAATAATAATTACCATAATAGCATTACAGATATCAAATTGTTTACGTACCTAGATAAAACACAATGATTCCAGGAGGCATTACAAAAATTGCAACTGCTAGATCTGCTAGTGCTAAGGACATGAGCATATAGTTTGTAACACTTTGAAGATTTTTATCCAGAGAGATAACGATACAAACTAACAAATTTCCAACTATCGTTGTTAAAACCAATCCACACTGTACAATGGCAACCCACAGAACAAAAGGACTAGGGTGGTAATGTGCTATCTGATACCAGATTGAGTTTGAGGTTACATTAGGCATTTCTCTTTCCTAAAATGAGGACATTAACTTAGTATGTATCCAATCATATTTCTAATTGAATTATAAATTTTTTAGCGGTCTCCTCCTCGACGGTTTATTGAAAAATTTAATATAAAGGAGTGCACTGAAGTAACTACCTCATTATTTAACAAGCATTTACAATTATAATTAATTTTCTTCATTAACACAGTGCTTTTATAATATTTTTGGAAAATTAAGGATCTTCACATAATTAATATTAATCCACGCTTTAATATTGATTTATTGGTACTATTGTACTTGCTTCGGTTTAAATAATTAGAATACTGGATGGTTTCAATATTGTCAAGTATTTTTAAAAAGAAATAGACAATAGAGATTTCTATTATTTTATCAACTGTTGAAAATTGGGTTGAGTAGAGTGATTCCAAATTTAATAACACATTCAAAACCAACCCCGCATTTTTTCTAAAGGAGTTGTAAGTGCCATTAATCAAGCAGAACCTTGCTGATCATTGAAAAGAGTTTAACTCTTAAATAAAGTGTATAAGAATTGCTAGCATCAAAGAAGTGAAAGAGATCCATATAAAGTATACAACCATTATATATTATAGAATTTCATATTATTATTAACTTCTATAAATATAAGAATTAGTTTATGGTAAGAGAATTTTAAGCTTGACAATATTTCTTTTAGATCTCAAATTTGCTACTCTAAGAAATTCTAGAGTTGACAAAGCTAATCGGTTAAAGCTTATTCTAATTTTCACACACTCTCCAAATAATATAACATTTTTTACTTTATGTTTCCTTTAGATATAATTATATAATATTTATTATTAAGTAATATGACGTACAACGTAATTTAAAATATATAATATGCATGCTGATTTTTTACACGATATAATTATTTTTTAAATGTATTCAGAACAAAGAACTTACTAAACATCAGATTATCACGTAATTCCTCTTTTAAGTGTCTAATCAAATTAATTTAGCTGATGCAAACTCAAAGCAAAACTAATATTAAAATCTCTTCCTTTGCAGAAGCTATTTTTGCATTGGGGTTTTGAAATAGAATATACATGCACTATATCTTTGAAATTGATCACATTTATACGTCTATTGTTCTGTAAACAGAAAGCTGGTCATATCTCATATAACACCAATTTTAATGAGAATTCATTTAGATATGAATTATGAACAGATAGGCCTGTGTGGTATATTTATAAAATAATAGGAAATTACTCATTGATAGCACCGCAGTTCAAATTGACGGGTCTTCACAAAGAGTTGATTAACACAATATTGATGCCCCATTGAAATTTTTAAGAAAATCAAATGAATAAGGCAATTCGGTGCAATTGTATCATGCTATTTTATTGGTTCCATTATTGTAAATTTATTAATTTGACAAGGAATAATTTGTTTGCTATGTCATTATTGAATTTTTACTTAATGATTGCCAATAATTTCACACTCAGTATTACCTGCAAAAAATCATCACATGTATTTGAATAATTCATGTGTAACCTAAACTAGATACTGCAGCATAAATTCAGACAAGTTAGAAATTCACCCTGAGCTTTTTTGGGCTCCTCAGTGCTGGAGAGGGACGATTTGCCTATTTAACTCTAGTATGCATTATGGAAACGAAACTCTTCATTCAGCACTATCAATGCAATGCCAGTATTTTTTTATAATTACGTCAGCAAATCTCAAAATTTGGAAATATTTTAGTTCAATATATATTAAAAAAGTTTGGAGTTTTTGAATTTTTTTCCTAAATTTTTGAATAAAAAGTTCTTGCTACTTTACTAACTTTTTACTCACTAACAAACATAATAATTTCCAAAAAATACGAACATCCCGTTGCAAACAATATCATGCATAAAAGTTTAGGCCAGGGGACGAAATCTCCTACAGGATTGAATGGGGTTAATTAATGAACACCTACATGCAACACAGTGCAATTTTGATTAAATCTTAGAAAAAGCAATATTGGTTCATTCAAGTTTTCTTTTCAGATTTAAAACACAATTTCGCGGTTTTTAAACTTAATATTGATTTTCAATGGATAAACAAACGGAAGTTTAAAATATTATATTTTATACAATATTTTTAAATGGAGTTCAATGGGGGCTTTACTGATTTCACTTTCAATTTTTTGCTATAAAGTTTTAGTGATTATATTTACGAGATTTTTTGATCAATTTTTCGAATTCATTCGAGTTAGTGTTTTTAAAATTACGATTATTCGAGAACCGTGTATACAATTTTAATATAATATTGTAATTACCATAGAAAAATTCTTTTCAAGGTAACTTATTCCGTGCTATCTAATCCATTGCTGAAATCCAGTTATTAATCATAAAATTCATTGGTACTTTTGTGTTATCTCTTCCCCACCCAAATAATTGCAAAACTGGTGAAACATACTAATTTAAGAATACCAATCATTGGCAATATATAGTATGAAATAAATATAAATAAATATTTTCGAAATGTTACATAGGTTTTGCAGTATGCTGTGTTGAACAGCAATTCATGATGTACTATTGTTGAATAAGTGCTTAAATTATTTTTAAGTTTGTTTAAATTCAAACTATTAAAAATTCTGCAGAAAATAAATCAAGACTTTATAGATTAGCATTCAAAGTTAAATTGATATTAGCATAATTTCTCATTCAACGCTTTAGTTAATTGGGGTGAATTTTTTAGCATAGATTTCCCACGCAAACGAAATATATTAAGTATGGAATAGATATTATTTTTGCTTATCACAACTTTTGAATTACTCGATGCTTTTAACTGCTTCTTTTCGGTAATGAATATTCGTGATAGCAATGCAATTTTTTCTAAAACATATCTCCGGCAAACAGCTTAACTTCCAATTGGCAATACTCATAGCTAAGTACATTCGTAGAAATGTCTACGAATTCCCTGAGAATTTAATTAAGATCTAATGACTAATTTTTGAGAAATTTTGCTAACAGATATCAAATATAAATAAAGGCAAAAGCAATCCCATTTTGCTGGAGGTATTGAATGCATTCTATTATAATTGAGCTTAATGATGTGCTGATATCAGTGCAACCTGCTAAGTATTTTTACAACGAAAGACTACTCGTTGTTATTAGAGAACTAAAGCTCACTTTAGTATGATTCTGTTAGGTTTGCTCAAATTTAGTTTTAAATTTTTAGCAAAAATTTCAATTTACAATAATATAGTGTTGTCTCGACAATATTTGACAGACAGTTCTTGATAAATGTCTGAGATAATATTTTAAAAGGAATTATTTTAATCGATAGTAATTATATTGTTATAACTCAGCCATTAACAATAAAGAGTTTCTCTTGCGGTCTTAAGCCAGGCTGACATTTCAACTTTAACACTATCTTAAACAGCGATTTGGACACAAAATTTATGTCAATTTTATCAGTCTAAATGCTCCAAAAAAGCTCCTACTTATTGCTTTCACTAACAAGACTTCAACAATGACATAATCTGCGATTTGACAATATTTGGTTTAAGTGTAATTTGGTCTACCTCATTGCTACATGTAAAAACAAATAACATTCCTAAAAAGTTTTTTTTTGCTGATTGAAATTTTTAGAAATCTAGAATAGTTTTCCACAGCCTTGGCCGCAGACACGATTTAGCCGTTAGGCGAGCGTAACTGCGGCCAAAGGCGGGCTATGACTAATGATTTTGTCTTACGGCCAAAATCCCAGGTTAAATTCATTTCTTAACATTATGATGAAAAATTTATTTCCATGAATTTAATTTATATTTTTGTTTTTAAAATTTATTCCTTTGACAATTTTTTTAATTGTTCGAACTATGAGCATGTTTTAATCGTTCCATTGAAAATTGCTGTATTGGACGTAGTAGTTGTAAAAAATGCCGACTACGGCAAGAAAATCACGGCTGACGGCCAGATAAGGCTAAAGCATTACGACCAATGGCAGGCTATGGCAAAAAATTATTTTGCATTTTCCGCAAAACACTAATCTGGAAACTTTGACCCATGTCCATCTTTGTTTGACTACTATATTGAGCGCAATTTCCTGTTAAATAAATTTCAAAATATGCATGTATACATTCTTTAAGAGATAAAATTTTTATGCAATGGGCTAAATCAGAGTAATTTTTTGCATTAAACCATTTTTAAAATTCTACTATAATGATGACAACAGACATTTGAAAGTTATTTAGTTTTGAAATTTATATTTGGCACTAGTAAGCTGCCTTAAAGACATGTAATAGCTTAGTTTGTAAAAAATAGGGCACTATTCTAATGTAACGGATACCTAAAACAAAGTACTACTTGTGTTTCCTTAATACAATGTAAGAATGCAACTATTGACTTTTAAGTTTCAGCGCATCACATAGATGATAAAAGAATTTCAATGTGGTAGTTTTTAATAAACAAATTTTTCAAAATTATGTTTTTGTTGACACTCAAACTTAAATATTATATTGCAATGCTATTGCATGCGCCTAATTACATAAATTTGATTTTAATTAACCTCGTGATTCCCAAGCTTGGCCCATGTGAAAAAATGATGAGAAACAATGCAATCATAAATGCAGTCGAGAAAATATGACTGCAGAAGTTATACTTCGAAAAGCTTAGACCATAAAATTAAAATTCTTTCAAGTGGATATTGACAGAAACGAATGAGAATTTATTATTATTACGAGCTATGTGAAGCTCCATCCCTAAATATTAATTTAAAATGTAATTTTTTGTCTCAATAAATCAGATGAGGTTACCCGAAAATCCAAAGTTGAAGTAATAGGTCACTTAAGTTTCCTTGTACATTGCATCTGATTGCATAGGTCTAATATATTTCAATATTATAAATTTTTACTTCAAAATATATTTCTAATAAATGAATTGGTTCAATTTATTCTTACATTTGAATGACGCCTTTGAGGTAAAAATAATAAACGTCAAAATACGTATATGTCTATAAATATTTGCTGACGATGGCAATAGTTGAATCTCCTAAAGAATTATTGACGAAAATAATACATTATTACTTTGTGCATTGGTTTAGTAAAACAAAGCCGAAACAATGTTCCCTATAATATTATGTAATAATTACAAACATCACACTGATATAAAATGGAATGAACACCATAATAGTGATTTTTGACCGGATGAATGATCTAAATCTTAATGCATCTTTTTATATATTATGACAATCATATAATTTTTTATAATTCTATTGAAAAATCTATCTCTTAATGTAAATATTGTATATGATTTTGAATATTTCCTTAATTTGCATAATATCTCTTTACTAAGACATCACATACTTTGTCTAAATAAAAAAGACAGCTTAACAAATGAGCGCATTTTACTAATAGGCTCCTTAGTCTCTTCCCTTACATTTCAATTTCATATAGCTACTCAAATAATTGAAATGTCTGGCATCTTCTAAGATATCTTAAATTAACATTTAATGGTGAAGTGAATGCCTTAAAGAATATTTTCCATGTTCCCTTGTACCTTACAATATTTTTAAGTAAAAAATTCATATGTAAGTTAATGGGAGAATAGTTAAGTTTATTTATTATAATTTTTTATGATAATCATATTTTGAATATCCTAGAAAACATATTATTATTGATATTTACATTTTAACGGCCTTGTAACCAAGTCTGCAGAGTGTCGGAAGCAGATCGGTTAATTAGCCGGCTCATCCCACCTCGTCTGGCTCGGCTGCTAATTTCTGACAATACGACTAACAAAATCGGTTTTTTGGCAAATTTGGTGCGGCTGAAGTGGAAACGATCTAATTTATCACTTAGCAATTGCCACAAAATCACCCCTTTTGCTACTTTTCATGCTTCATAAATCAAATTGAATTTACTTTTAGATTTTTTTTCAATTCACTATGTTTTTTTTGTAGTTAGAATATGTCCAGTTTGGAATGTAAGCAACTCAGCTTGCAAAAAATTAAATTTGTAGCAACACTGGACGAGTGTGTCAAACACACTGTTGTAGAAAGAGGCACTGTCCTTGCGAAAAAATTACTTAATTTTAAAATTGAAATCTTCTATATAGTGAATTTCTGCATCTATTTATCAATCATTAACTTCAATAAAAAATTTTCGATTATTTCGGTAAGCTGCAAATTTTGTACAGATAAGATGATAAACTAAGACTAATTGCTTTGCTATCTGTTCAAATCCAGCAAAACTTAATACGTTATTACTTGTAAAATTTGGTATGAAAATATAAATTTTTGCTTTTTTAGGCAGAACGAATATCCAGTAAGGTATTTTTCATTCAAAAAGATATTCCCTATTTAGGTTAATTCCATACAATTGTCAACTAAATGAAAAATTGGTGCGCAATCTTGCAAACAATTCTGTATTTAGTAAGAAAATATTTCAGAACACTCACAAATTCCCAGATAAAATAATCGATTTTTGCTCTCGTATATTTTTGAAGTATTCCTAGAACTGCCTCTTAGACATAAAATGCATAAAGTTCTTTATCTTAGCATATGCGTTGCACTTGTCAATAGATTACTAATGAGTGTATATATTTTCTTCTTAATGTAACTGTTACGTCAGATTGTGGGTCCCATTACAATTCTACTTTGTTCAAAGGAAATTGAATATTCACCATGTGATTTGGTTTTGACGCATCTGATTTGTCGGCGAAAGTATGTTTTTCCTTTGAAAGGATTTGCTTACACAAAAAATTTCATTTATATATATATATATATATATATATATATATATATTATTGACCATAAGTGTCAATTTTTTAAAAATTAAAAGCATAAAGGTGGCAAATTTCCTCAGTTAATCAATTTAATGTATTAAATTTCAATTTTATAGGCTTGGAAATAGTTGTTCCTATGGAGATATTGTTTTTAGTACTTATTATATTTCTAATTGTTTCAGAAATCTTTAATAATGAAGTCGCAGATGCAGTAAACATTGATATTATTTAATATAAATAAAACTTTCGCATAAATTATTAAAACAATTTAATATATTGATTATTAGGAGACACGACTCAGATGTAAATTCTCGCCCAGTTTAAATTAATTAGAGTTACAATTTTATTGCTTATTAGAAATTCAGGAATTGTCAAGTCAAGAATTCTAAATGAATTCTGCTTTGTATATATACATTCCATCAACCGGTTTAAAATCAATATATTTCAATTCCATTTTTGAGACTTGCACCAGGGAAAATATTACTCTATCTTAACTATCCACTGTGATTTCTTATTGCAACAACACATAGTGCAAACCTTCACAATTTCTATTTCAATTCCAGTGAATCAAAGTAGAATTTTTTGCAATAATGATTTTTTCCATATCCAAACATTTATTTTTAAATTAATAAATTGAGTTTTGATTTTTCTATAAAGACTATTAAAACATGAACGATTTTTTCTATTGATGAAGATAAATTAGCACCTGAATCAATTTATCAAAATTGTTTTTCTATTATAATTTGCAGTATAGCCAGAATATCAGAAATACCGTTTCCTTTCAATTCCAGAATATGGAAAATGAAATCCATCAATGGAATGGAAATTTAATGAAAATTTATGCAAATGCAAATTTATGTAAACATAAAAATTTAAAAACAATAACAAAATATATTAAAATATTCAAAATTCCGTCTGGATCTTACAAGTATTCAGCACTATCTGTAAGATAGTAAGCGCATCATTATCTGTATTTATACGACTAATATCGTAAGCAAATTGATATATTTAATATATATAATTGACCTTGAGGCACTCCTCGATCGCTTGAAATATGATCAGATTTTCTATAATTCATTAAAACACGCTGTTTTCTATTGTCTAAAAACTCATAAGTAACTTAATCTAATTTTTTAAGGAACAGGAAGTTGAATACTCATTTCAACAAACATGCATATACACAAAAAATTATGTTTGTGATATTCATTTTTTAATCGACTTCGCTAAATAAATTTTAACAAACAATTTCAATTTTTCAAAAAATGAAATTATCACTACAGATGAGCTTAACACTTATTAGTAAAGTATGTGCAGCAAACTTTGTAACAATTTTCAAAATTTCTGCTTATTTAAATGGCTTAGGCAAAATAGTAGGAGGCTACACACATGTATTTAAAAAAATCATAGTGAGAATATGCATGGTATGATGTAATTTTTATGTTTTGAAAAACTTCAGTTACAACTTAGGTTGCCATACGCGAGTTTGCATTATTCCTATACATATATATATATATATATATATATCGGAATCAGAACTATAGTATGTATAATTTACGTGAATTTTATTCAATTTACATTATAGTGCTACAAAATTTCAATGGCTTGATTGCGGAGAATAAGTTTCAATTGCTTAGGTGAATTTCTTTGTTTATGTTTCTCAAATTTTGGGTTCATGACACGATCTGGGTGATGGTTAACCCGGCCTGCATATCTTGTTAAGATGAACAATTTCCAGCCTGCAGTGCATGCTCAAGTAAATACTCCTTGCAGTAACTGTTCCAGCGCAATGTGTTTAACCCTATTCGACCTATGCTTTCTTGGGATTTTTATGCTACTGTTCCCGATGAAAGGTGAAAGTTGAAGTAAATAATGAGAATAGTTCAATGCAGTGATTTTGTTCCAAATGGATCATTTCAATATGTAAATTCATTTTACTATTTTACCTTGGAATGTCAAAAACCATTATTTTTCAAATTTACTATAGTTCCAATAAGAGGTATACTTGTTAAATTCGATTGGAGATCAAGCCTCTTTGTTAAAGTTATATTACACATTCGGGTCTTGGATTTTATTTGAGAAATTGAATTTTGTCAAAATATACATAATATATAGATGCAGTACTCAAATTTATATCCCCATGTTAATTATTTTTAAAAATTACAGCACTGCTCTCAGTTTTTTTAGGAGAGCTTCAGTCAATAAACACAAAATTGGACTTTTCACCCAATTTGACAGACATTGGCAGCAGAGCATTGTCTTCTGCTCATTCTAAAATTATAAACTTGGAGTTTTTTGATAATATTTTATTGGCAATTAGAATGACTTTAATGGCATTAAGTAATGCAATTAATCCCTCTATTAGATACTAGTATCAGGTTAAGTTATTCTTGATCAAAGGAAATAAAATGCCGACTAACCTTAAAATAATTGATTGAAAGAACGGATTGAATTCCTATTGGCCTATTCGGAAAGCTTTCTTTCAGTTCCGCTAAAGCACTTTATTCGCTTAAATATTTTGGAATTGAATTTTGTACAAGAAACACTTGTCCACTATTAAATTCTGATATGTCATTAATACTTATCAAGCGTTTATAGTCTAGTATAAGTTGTTAAGCTTGCGTATATGAAGACCAAGTAATCGCTTGCCAGTACTGGTACATATCGCAATAATAGTAAACATTAACACAAACTTGCCAAAAAAATTTACACAAATCTTAATTCATATGCACAATGAAGAACGCAACTAATATTCTTACAAGTCCTGAAAGTTCAATAAGAAAGTTAATAAAGTTCGATCTTACTGTCTTTGGATTTTTGGTTTTGCCTCATTTTTCTATAAGCCACAATAAATGATGTAGACATGCCCCAGTTCCTTCCAAACGTTTGCGGCACTTTTAAGTTGTCACTAATTTTAGACAATCAATACATATCAATGAGAATGACATGGAATGAGAGTTGTAGCAGATATTGTTATGATATAGAAGCTCTTCCTACGTAAAAAATTTGTAAAGATAATGGCAGTAAGATTTAAATCAAGTCGCCAAAAAGTTTTCTTATCTGATTTTATGGAGGCAAACTTCCATCATCATAACCGCTAATCCTTTGATAATGTTTTAGTACATTTGTTAATGCATAATATTTTATCCAATAAATTTTTCAGCATTTGAGTAATTACATATAGTTTGTGCAACTATATCGCTAAGCATTAGTTAGAAATGCGTTTTTTAAGAGATATGGGATGGCTATATGTAAATGATGTTTGACAAAGGTGAAATTTAAATATTTCAACAAACAATCCGGCTTTTTGTATCTATCGATTCACAGATATGGAACTTTAAGTGTGTCAGATAGTTAAGAATATTGCAAAATTTAAACAAACTCTCTACAGCCTTTGTAAGGAACAAACATTTTTCCACATTTTAAAGCTATTTTCCTCAAGGCTTTTATGAATTTTGGAAATCTTGGAATGCTGGAACATCTATTAGTGAATGTGCTCGAACATAATGTTTAAAACTTTTTCTAAAGTGTGTTGTAGACCACAACTTGTGGTTCTAAGGTTCTTGAAAAGATTCACGATTTTTCATTGAACATTCAAATTTTGTATAAAATAAGTTTAAATTCCCTCAACCAAAAGCTTTACGAACTTTATTCAAATCTAAATTCGCGAACTTTTACGAACTTTAATAAATTAATCAATCAACTCTAAAAGTTAAAAAATGAACAAAATTAGTTCGAGTGCCCTCTCTAGGAGGACAGAGACAAAACTATAACCTACTGAATTTGCTATTAATTGGTAATATAAAAGACAAAAGCAAAACGATATTTGTGCCACAGGATATAAGTACACTGCACAGTCTCAACATTCGCAAAATTTGAGAACATTTTAGTTTCTATAGAATATCGAAATTTGTTTAAAAAATTAGAAATTTTTCTATTGACGGGGAGGAGGACATTGTACATGCTCAGCAAATCAAAAGGGGACTCCTCCTCAATAGCCACCCTTACAAGGACAAAGGACTCCACCCACCCAGAACCTCAATACCGCTTTCTTATGAAAAAAAGACATAAATGTGTTGGTGGCCCCTCGTTAAAGAGGTTTGTGGTGGGTCAGGCCTGTCGGGTCTACCACTTAATTCGTCACTGATGACTAAGTAACTTCATTCGGCTTCTGAAACAAGTCATTGTTTCCAAACTTTTGTGAACTTTTACGCACTTTATCAAATTGGAAAAGTTACGAACATTATTTTTTTTCAACGAACTCTCGAACTTTGCTAAGTGATGAATTAAATAGATGCGTACGTTTGAATAGCTTCCATTAGATATGCGAACATTTTGAATATAATAGGCTATGAAAACAATGCTTAAAGCAAGTGTAATGAATTTAGTGACAATTTCCTAATGAAATGCAAAATTCGTATTTCTTGCCTCATTTGTTGAGGTTTTGAAAGTACTTAAGAAATTTATACAAATTTAAAAACCCTTCTACCAAGAACACTGCAGCTGTACCAATAAACTATGGGGTCGAGTTGTGCGGCACCATCTATATTTGGCCTCGTTCCCGTTCATTCCCTATCGCAAAAAGTTTATTGTGGTACACCTCCTTGTTGGGTAGCTGTTGTCGATAGCGTCTTAAATTTTGGTAACAGATAGCAAGTTAGTAAAAATTTTATTGACAACGAAAATTCTACAATATTGTTGTTGAAGCTTAATACATCAGAGTCCTAATATATTTACAGGGTAGGGCTTCTTCATATTATGCACATATAGGTATCTGGTCTTGAAATGGTTGTTGGTTGTTCTCATTTCCTTCCCGTAACTGTTCTCAAAGTTTTATTTTGGTCTCCATCCAGTATTGCTAAGTTGTAAAATAAGCTGTATTTTACTCCAAGTTCTGAAAAAATAAAAATTTGAGTTTGGTTAAAAAAATATATTTATTATAAAATTGAAAGTATTTATTGCTTTAATAAACAAGACTGACAAAGTACACTAAAAATCAAGGTGGCAGCGCAGGTGTTCGGATTGTTCAACAAAGAACTCAAGATTTAAGCCAGCGGTTCTCAACATGCGAGTCGCAACATCTTTGGGGTTCAAATGAACATTTGCCAGATGTGCTCTAGCTTCTTAGAAATTTGCAATTTTTTTCAATAAACTGTCAAATTTTGCATGTAATTAGAAGCCAGAATTCTTACTTTGAACTCTAAAAGATGGTAAAATTAATAAAAAAACTGTCCAATTAGACTAAATATTATGGAAGTTGTCGACAATTTTAGTCCACACAATTTATGACAGGAAAGAAATATTTATTTGGTTGGTCACCACCACATTGAAATTAGCATTAAGGGGTCACAGTTCAAGAAAATTTGAGAACAACTGCTTTAAGCCCACGTAAATCCCGCGGATGTCAGTAGTGTATTGAATACGTTGGACCAAAATATTCAGTAACTTATAGCACATATGGATGAAGGATTAATCAAATATTAATTGAATTAAACTAATCAATCAAGAAAACTAAATTCTTTGTTTCCATCATTATTTTTAATTTGAATTAAAAGAAAATATTTCAGGTAGTATTAAAGGCTCCTGGTCTTGATTAGATTAGACCAGTCAATTTATCGAAAAAAATTGACCCGCAAGGATTCTGACACATTTTGAAATAAAAAAGTCACCATGCTAAAGCTATAAATTCGAAAGTAAAACCCTGAATTCTATTAGCATTATCACAATGATTCCAATTTGAATATAATCGAAGCTAAGTATTCAACTTTCATTAGTAGCACTCTAAGGCATCACAAGAGGCATTCCCTCACCCCTCCAGTTAATTTCGGTAATTCACCATTAATTACTATCGATTTCAATCAGAAACATTAAAGCTGTTTGCGCAGTAAAGTTGAGACATTTCAAAGGAAGGCTCGAATCTAACATTTAATTGCATTTTATGTCGTGTAAAGTTATTGTCGCAATGTTAAACCGTCCCTTTGATGGCGACGTTTGATGTAGCCAAATATTAAATTCCATCCTCGTATATTTGACGCCAACTCTAACGTATTTATCCTTTAAGCACCCATGGCAATTTTTAAGAGCGGTTATGAATGCATAAAACGCAAGGCTTTTGTGACCCCTTCCTTGTTTTTTTTAAAATAATTCATTAATGTATTTGAAATAAATTGAATCACAAAAAGTAATAAAACAAAGATATTGAATAAAGCCGCACAGCTGGATGTGGTGAATATTTGAGTATGTCTCAGAGATGGAAATGCGCTGGGCTGGGTTTGGACTAAAATCTCATGGGCCAAAATGGGCTTGATATTATATTTTGTGTTAAAAATTTGATACGTATTTTTTCTCCTTCATATAGATTATTACAATGCCAGCATGTTTTGGTAAAGAGAAATTTTGTTGAAGGGTTTTGGTAGTTAAAAATGTAAAGAATTTGCAGGGCCACAGAGAGAGAGAGCGCTCTTTTGAAGGAAGTCTTCTTGCACATAATTAATGGGAATGAATCAAACTAACAATAATCCTTCAAGCGACTCGGAATACCATTGTTCCATGATCACCCATGCCATGCTCCTTAAAAGGGTAAATTTACTACTAACTTTGAGAAATTCAAGCGTTTTTCCTTAAACACAGTATATATATATATATATATATATATATATCTTAGTTTAAAGATATATATTTTGTTCAAGACATTACATATAGTGTTCCACAAAAGAAATTGCCAAAATTCATATAAAACTTGTCCGAAAAAACTTCAAACAAAGTATTGATATTAGTTATACATGCAATGTATACTTACACAAAATTGAAGTAGTATTGAATTTCTTGGAGACCCTACTAATGAAAAAATCAGTTAATTTGTGCATATTTTAAATAATAGCTATTTTTTTGTTTCTGAGTAATTAGAATTTAATATACCGGGACCTACTTTTGTTGCAAGCTGAAATCAAATATTACCATTTGCACCTGACATGCTCGCAAGTTGATACGAAAAAGCCGTTTATACTGTATATATCGGTTCTTATATTTTTGCTGTTTTGAACTTACATTTGTAAATAGACGCTATGCGTTGCCAAGGGGAGGACATGGTGGAATGTCCCCAGTCAGGTTTTTAAAATTGATTTTGACTGATTCCATCATAACATTTTTGGTAATATATTTGCAAAATTCAACATCTAAGATCGTGAAATGCATTTTTAGGGTCTAATTTGTCAGTATTTTCAAAAATGACTAAGATGCCCCAGTCAGAAAATCCCGCGTACACCCCTGATCTAGTCAATGCAATCTTTGAGTGTATGCAACTGCTTCTGCATCACAATCATATAAGCCATGTTCCTACTTTTAAGAAAAATGTGCTCAACATTTTCATATTATTAACAATAAAAAAATACTTCCGTTATCTGAAATTTAAGTATAATTTGTATCTATTGACTAGAGAATATCTGCCTCCGAATACATTAGAGGGCGGGTATTGCAGCTGGAATTTTTTGCTGGGCGCAGCTAGTTGCAAATTTTTGTTTTTAGCTTTCCCGGTTGCCACCATGATTTTAAAAGTCATCCTCTACCACAAAACTTTTATTGTACATGTACATAGTATTCACCATATTTCTTTAAATTTGTCTGGACTCACATTCACCTTGAATAAAATGCATTATTCATTGAAAAAACCCTGTTAAATTCAACTTGAAAATCAATACATAATTTAAATTTATGGCTGCTAAAAATTGTAACTTAAAAATTAAAGCAGTCTCTATATAAGGCATCAAAAAACTAATTAAAGGTTAATTTTAATCTCCTGTACACATACTTCCCAATACCAGTCTGAATTCAAATTTTACGGCCAATGGCGGCAGTCCTACGACCTGAAGATATCAGCAGGTGCATAAATTTGCATTTGATACAGTTGAAAGACCTAGAAATAATTTTTTTGGGATTTGATTTTTAATATTAAAAGCCTATTGTCAATTTGAAACTTAAAATTATAATGACAAAAAGATAAAGTTAAACAATAAAAATGCTCCATTAATTATCCAAATATTCAATTGCATGTTGAACGATAAATCAATTTAATTGTTAATATGACTTCCTTTAATAGATTTCCATTAGTTGGTAGAAATCGATGTAGTAAATTATAATCGAGGCGTGATACATTCAATTGCCATAGCACTGGCTACCTCATTGCACAAGAATGGTAACATTTGCAAATAACACGTATATCCACGAATGCTTAGCTAAGCCCTTTAGGATTTCTTGTCTATGAAAATATTGAAAATAGGTAAAATTATGATTAGTGAATAGAAGTATATATATATATATATATATATAATTAATAAATTAATTAATCGGTAATATATTTTAACAATTAAATTTTTGTTTAACTATTAATCAGCTTCAGCTCTGTAGGAACGATTATTTAGTTTTGCTGGATATATTTTAAACAACACGCGTTCGTCACTTGAACGAAATACTGATATTATGCTTGTTTGCGTAGATGGTTATCTGACAATATTTGAAAAAGAAAAATCTTGTTTCATTTCTTTCCTTTAACTGATTTGCCAATATATGTTAGTGCAGAAGCTTTGATTAAATTGAACGTTAACTATTAATTACTCTTTAATTCACTAAAAGTTGTGATCTGCTTAAAAGTTAATCAAGTTAACAAACCCTTACAAAAATGCACATGAAGCAAACAAATAAATTTTCACATTTAAGCAAACTACATTGTCATGATGGAGTATCCAATATGCTTTCGGCGCGGTCTTATTCTTAATTTCTCTGCAGTTCATTGACTTTGGAGTAAAAATGAACATATTTTATTGAAAATTTGTCAATAAATTAAGTAAAATCAACAGGTTAACTAACTTTGTAAGACTTTAATAACCTTATGATTTTCATCGTTGCTTTAATCTTGATTTGAACCTAGACTTCAATCTACCAGGTTTCAGGATTCAAGGTGGATTTTGGAGGATTTGCCCCGAATATTGTAAATCCACAGTAACGACCTCCAAAAATTTTGAAATTTTGAAAATGAGGGATGAATGAGATTTTTGACAAATGGAAGAAGGAGTGAATCGATCAAGTTAGACTTAGAATAGCTGAATTATTCCATTGATATGTTGAATGTCCCTATCATAATATGATGTCATTGAAATTATGCGGGATTCAACTTCATTTCTGTGCAGTTTGATTTATTATTCATTATTTTTCTAATACCAAAATTTTCACATTATCACATATAAAGAATAAACCGTGAAAAAATTATCTAATTTGCATTAATTATTTCGTACATACAATTTCGCCCCGCCTCAACAACTCAAGGTTATATAAAATAATTATTGACTAATGGAGGTCATTGCAAATGGTTATTGCTTTATAAGATATATTTGTTATAATTTTACTAATTTTGCTCTACAATGGTGCAAATTTGAAGGTGAGATTGAACAGTTACAATGAAAAAATTATTTTTTACTCCTTTTGAAACTTTTCTCAATATGCTTAAAAAGTTTTTTTAATTGGCCCTAATATGTTTTGCCAACTGCGGGATCGTTAAGCATTAGAAATATTCAAATTGCCTTATAATCCACAAGAATTTGTCAATTTGACTAGAAAGCATTATCTAATGCACAAGGCAAGGAAGAACAATGGAATTCTACCTATCCATATTTGCTAAAATTGAAACTTGGGAATTCATTAACACGCCAGTGGTTTGCTAATAGGATATTAAAATAAACACTGTCATCACTATTTGTGCTGTACTTTTCGAATAATGATAACGAAAACTTCAATATCAATTATAAGTTGTCTAGAAAACAATTTTATGTGACGTACGAAAAATCATTCGAATATAAACTTGGGAAACAAGGGAAATCCCAATAGCATTGTATGAGGTTAAACGTGAGAAGCGTTCATTAGTCAAAATCAATTATGATTTTTCACTTGATTGCAAAACTGTCTGCCTACATAATCTATAAAATAAAATTATAAATAGGCTCTATTACGTAATCTTAGTAAAGCATATAATTTGTAACTTTGATTAATAATTACTAATAGGGAAATGAATTAAAGATATTCTTGAAATTCGAATAATTTCTCAAAATTCCCGGTAATTGAATTTAATCTTTGTATATTGATTTTACATAGTAGAGAACAAAGAATTCTCTGATAAGACATTTTGATTCGACCTAATCGACTCAAGTGAAAACCTGCCAAATTTATCCAACCATATTGATCTAATCTTTTTCTAGACGTGTGCATCAGGTAGAAAATTATTCAGTTTACACGTGAAAACATTAATTTGTTGAAGACAATTTTTCTAATTTCAGCACTGATTTACAAATATTTACTAAGAATACAGAATAGAGTTTGGTATCAACTTAAATGATAACTATTATTGTATTATATAGCAATAATATTTTAATAGTTGTTAGAAAGATTTAAAACATAAACATCATAAATTACTCGATCTTACACAACTAGGGTTGTTGCACAACTGGAAGGACTCAGGCTCTAAGAAATTTGAAGTATATGACGTAAACTTAATTGTTATAATAACAACCATTAGCTTTACTTTAATTAATTTGTTCAATTTTTAACTATTTAGTAAATTCTGAACTCCAAAAAAAATCAACTTAAGAAAAATTTCAATTTGCAGAGATTAACTGGATCAGTCTAGCGTCATTGCTGGTTGTTGTCTTCGTCTAGGCTAAGGTTTTTCATTTTTCATCCTGTATTTGTAAATATGTAGTAATTAGTTTTGTGTATAAGACTAAATTTTTGCTTGTTAATAGGAAACAGTTTTAGAAAAGCTTACTTTGCCATAATGTCAAGATGATAATGTGCCGACCCATTGATATTATATCAGTTTTGGAATTTCATGACTATTGCCACAGCTGCTGGAATCCACTGAAAAAAATCTAGAAGTCATTCAAATTCAATGAAGCTAAGGATTGTTATAGGAAAAAATACATATGTCTAAATTCAAATGAAGCAATGTGTTATATTTATTTAAAAAAAATAGAATGCATAATAATAATGGCAAACATAAAATTGCGTATCCATTAAAATCTTACCATTATATAAAGAACTTCCGTTATTTCGTTGAAATGCCTGTCTCAATGATACGTCAAGTGTCATAATACATTTTGGGTTATCTTTACTGAATATTAAATTTAGACAAGGAGATATTGTCATTAAATAGAAACCTCTAAGAAATTAATGTCACTTAAAGTTCTCTAGATATTGTGGCATAGTGATCTGAAAAGGCCTTTCAATCCTAAGTGATGTATGATCACCCTAATTTTTCAAAATATAAAATTTTGAATGAATTCAGTATTTTTTGCTAAATTGGAAGACTAAATATTGCATAATTTTTACCATAATTATTTTATTTTTTTAAAAATCTGCCACGTGGTTAGTTACCGATGAGAGTAATATAAATTTGATTTTGCAAAAATGATCACTGAAGTTTTATAGATCAATATTTGAAACAAATAAGTATTTTCGATTAAAATTTTATAATTAGGAAAAGATCGTTTACCATAAACGAAAATTTTGCGCTATTTTAGAGATGACCGAATTTATAATGAATGCTTAAAATTTTGGCTTAAGTTTTAAATCTTAAATAGGAAAATTTCTGCAAAGACAAGAGCTTGGTCACTATCGCATCCTACAAATGTTTTACATTCCTTGGATTTCTAGGATCTAATTAGAAATTTAGTATATTTCTGAAAAAGTCCTGCACATAAATATATCAATTAAAACCGTTAACCAGCTAAAATTTTTTGGCTGATTGTATAAAAATTTACAAATTAAATCATATGTTTCGACGGTTTTTGACCTAGATGGATAAAATATTTCAAACCGTTGAAGATACTAAGAAATCGCTGCAAACAATCTCTGAACGAGATTCACTACTACAAACTCAATTTTGCAAAAAAATGTTTTTTAATCCTTTTTGTCTTTCATTGATATATGAACTATTTACAAAAGAGCCTGTTCTTATTTGGTTTTTAAGCCATGTTAAGCTCCTTGTTAAAATTCAAAACTTCCGTTAGCATAGATTTTATATCCCTTTCCAAGAAAGTTAGTTGTATTGCTACTGCCCTTACTTTCAGAAATTTTTGAAAATATTATAATCTTTCATGTGCAGTACTGTACCGGAAATATGCAAAAAAGCTATAGTTCGTCCCCTTCTAAAAAATTAAATTGCAACAAAGAATTACTTTCCAACTATAGATCTGTTTCGAATATTTCTCTCATGGTGAAAATTTTAGGAAACGGTAGTTTTATGACAATTGAATGATCATTTATAATAGATATTCATTGAGAGAAAAATACCAATCAGCATATACAAAGTATTATTCAACTGAATCTTGATGATGATGGATAAGGGAATGTGTGGAATTGTTATTTTATTAGACTTATCTGCCGCTTTTGATACATTGGATCATTCTATAATTATTCAACGCTTACATTATCGTTATTGCGTTTCTGGGTCAGCTCTTGATTGATTTATATCCTATTTAACTGGAAGAAAGCAGGAAGTAGAAATTGACTCCTCGGTATCACGAGATTTTCCTTTAAATACTGGAGTACCACAAGGCTCAATTTCGTGACCTTTGCTTTCAGTACATTTACTTTGGCTCCTGGTGAATTAGTGTGCTTATACAATATCGAATACCATGTATCTGCTGATGGCACGCAGCTCTATATGGGTTTTGTTCCAAACAAAGATCAAGTTTCATGCTTGGAAATCTGCATTGATGAGATAAAATCATGGATGTTCAAGAACCGGCTTACGATTAATGATGCTAAAACAGAACTTCTGGTTGTTGGGACTAGTAGACATATTGATAAAGGAATCAACATCAGTAATGAACCTTGGTGTTTTATTTGACACAAATTTAAAGATGAGTATACATGTGAACAAAGTTAGAGTAACTGCATTATATAATCTGAGTAATATTATGAGGATTCGGCATTGCTTAACTGTTGCATCAGCAGCGACTCTAGTAAAATCCTATTGTATTGCCCCATTTGGATCTGCTGTGCTACAAATTTACAGAAATATTTCAGTCCGTATTCAATTTTTCAGCAAAGTAATTTTCCGAAATTTAGCCCTTGCTCCGAGCATTGACCAACTATATAAGTAATATATGTGCAACCACCTTGTGTAATTATAAATGTAGAAGAATTCTCCTCTACGTAGAAAACTAGCATACGATACTTTTTTCAAAATTGTAGCCCTCCTGTTTTTTCTGCAGTTAAGGCAACAATTGCCTTTTTATTTTCTATATGAGTACATGTCTGTGAAATTGAGCTACTTGCTTGAGGTCTATATTCTTTGAATTAATTATAGAATTTATGCAAAAGAGCATGTTACTGATTCTTGTTGGAATTGGTAGAATTGATTTGCTTTGAGAATCCCTGACAATCTAATATTTTCTCTGAAAAATTTCTTTCTTAGACGCAGTTGAAACTCTAATTTCACACCAAGGGAAATAATAATAGAAACAGTTAATTAAATTATTCAACAATTGCACTTTAACTACAACAAACCGACAATCCCAGGAAAAGCACATTGTGATCTTCTTTTGATGATTCAGATGTTGAATTTAGCTTATGAAGATGTTCTATCCGAACAAGATAGTTAACCTACTGAACTTAGAGCATATGTAGTTTGAACACAATATTACTTCTTTAGTCTGTTTAATTGACCAGTGATTCTGTCAGGTTAGCAAATGTTTCTGTTAATCAAAACAAAATTTGTAGACAATCTTGAGAGTGTTCCAATGGCATAAAACCAAAGAAATTGTTTACTTAAATTTAAGAAAATGTAAAATCCCTGTATCTAACTTTTCAACAATCAAAATAATAAATTTAAGCTATTCAAACTTACTTAAGTACCATAGAACTAGAACTAACTGATTACCAGGAAACTGTTCTATGTTATGGCTAATATGCTTGACATATTTTATCTCAAGCCTGAAAAATTTATATTGGAGGCATGGAAAATAAATGAATGAGATATAAACCATACCAAACTTAGAGTAAATATATTTTTTTTTATTGTTGAAAGGTTAGATACAGGGATTTTATATTTCCTCAAATTTACATAAACGATAGTTACGATTTCTTTGGTTTTATACCTTTGTAACACTCTCACGTTTGTCTACAAATTTTGATTAACAGAAATCTTTTTAAGAAATTAAGATTGATAACATGACGGAATAACTGATCTATTCAACAGATTAAGAAAGGAATATCGTCGAACATTCAGTAATATCCCACAATAAGTTATTGAAGAACAGCAACTTGAAGAAATATAGCATTTAATATAATCACAAGTTTTTTTGCAAATTTACACATTTAAATTTTGCCAATTTTTTTTAAGGAAGCTAATTTCTTGTTTATCTCTGTATATTTCATAAACACTTTGAGATTATTGTATTAATTACCAAGTATATTTGCTCATGATATTCTATTAAGATCCAAACAAAAAATAATCAAATAGCAACCGATTAGAAGGTTGATTCCAGGGCATTGCTGCAAATGTTCATCTTCTGCTGTTACACCTGTACGTCGGAATAATTGCTATTGAGAATTTACCATATTGCAGAAGTATTATCAAAATATAGTATTTGAATCCGAATGCATCCGAAATTATGAAATTCGATCTAAACCGAAAGGGATCCCAAAAATCCACAATTACTATGGTATTTTCCCTAGAAAGAAACTTTTCTTTATTATGATTTTGAAATAATTAATTATATTGTACTTAGTGTAGCCTGCGTTGGCAATAGTTGGTTGCAAATTTGTACAAGAAATCTTTGCAGTACCTGGATTTCATATTTATAAATTTTCAGAATTCTCACAAAGAAATATAAAAAATTTATTTTAATAGACAGCAATGCATTTTATTGGTTGTTAAACATTAAACATTGTTTTATGATTGTATATCATTTACAAGAGTGTTTAAGCAGAAATTCCATTAAGAGTTATCTGCTTCTGGAAAGATATATTTTATCTAACACCGAGATTTCAATATAGGAATAGCTCCTTTAATATCAGCGAATTAAACGCTAGATTATAAATAAATTTATTCAACTAGATTTCGTCTGACCTGCTTGAAGATCTCCACTACTTAAATTGAGTAACTTTTCTATTTACACAGAGTGCCAGTCGCAGAAATTGTCATCTACAATTCTAAATGTTAGACATATGGCAATTCCAGCTGTTAAAGCCCTATATTTCTCTTTACATTTATTTATTTGATTTAAGTACCTTTGTCTTTTGAGTACATAAAGCTTACACTGTATAGTCTTTGCAAATACTTTGAAATCTGTAGTTAATGACAATGAAATAAAATGCTCATTCTTCTTGGAATAAGCAGTTAGTTAGGAATGGCTCATCTTTGCAAAAGTCATTGTAGAATAAATTTGGTCAATATTGGATCAATAACTGTATAAGTCGCCTACCACCCACGCATCTAATCTAATACTATTACTTTGTATAATGGCTAAAATGATACTTACATTAATAATGAATAACTAGAATGAATTGAATTTTGTAAAAGACTATAATATTTTCATTTGAAAAGACCAATTTGTTAAATAAGATTGTTCTAATATGCCCAAGTTCTTGTGTTTCGAAACCATGCAAAAATTTTTACATTGGCTACAGTTTTAAACCAAATCAAGTATCACTACATAAAAATCTCAGCTATTCAGTATCAATATGAACTACAATCAACAAACAACTGGCTCCAAACATACACTAAGATGTGCTGCTAAGCACTATATTACGGTTGGAAAATTGCGTGGTTTCATATAAAATTTGGTTTGTTGCAAATAAGCTAAGTATCGTAGAAAATTTTAAAAAGACCAAGTTTTTTATATTTATGCACTTAATTTTCCATAAGGTTACAAGATGAAAAAGTAGAAAATTTCGTCTTCCTAAAGTAGTAATTAGTTATTGTTCGATATCTTGAAAATGATATGACTATAATTTACATCAAATTGTAAAAAATTTCTTTAATCAGTCTAATTGTATTCTTTTAATACAGAGATAAACAATTGATTTCCACAGAATCTACACATAACTTTAAAATCAGAGTACCATTATATGTTCATGTTCTTTCCAAAATGAACATGCTTAATTTATGAATTTGCTACATTGGAAAACTTTTCAAAATATTAATTAATAGTAATAAATGAAAAGCTAGTCTCCTGAAAATTAACCTTCATTTCAAGACTATAAATTATTAATACTCTAATAAGTTAAGTATTTTCAGTAAAATCTAGGCTTCGCCACTCAGTGTATTAATAATTGAAAATTGCATTTACATAAAGAATTGAATACTTCACTGAGAGATTTAATATTAAAATAATTTTAAGTAAGTTATCCAATTATGGAAATGGCGAAATCCATTTAATTTGAAATATTGAGGTAAGTAAGTCAATTTTCACATCACTTCTCATTAAGATTTTAGAAATCTAGTGTGAATAACCATGGTTTCTAAAACCTAAGATGCCGAAACATCTAGTGCGACTTGCAAATTTTAAGCAGTGCGGATCAATGAATATTAAGAAAATTTATGAGGATTTATAAACAATGATTTTGAATTGTATGGTAAAATTTAAGAGAAATGATTATCAATGACGTGATCGTAAAATTTTGTTGCATATTGAAAGTAAGCAAAATTTAAAATGCAGGCCATATTTATAAAATTTAAATATTTTGGTGTATTGATAAGTATATATATATATATATATATATATATATATAATTTGTAATAATCGGAGGGATATATGTTGGCGCACGCTACTTTGAATAGAAACAAAAAAGATAATGGGCAAATGCAACAACTATGTGATACGAATTAGAAAACCCCATGGTATTCTGCATCGCTTAGTTAATTGCATCGTTGAAAAAAAACTTCATAATTTTCATTAATCAGAGCAAAGCAAAAAAACTTCATGCTCAACAGGGGCCAGGCTAGCTCATATATTTTGTGTTCGAAAGAAAATGGCTTATGCAGGTACATATTCGCATTTTCCATATAATTAGTGACTAATTTTTGCAATATTAATTCTCCATTTATTTATCTTCATAACCTCGTCGAAGATATATTATCCAGAGCTTTACATTGTTTTGAAACAGTTCTAACAGTTTTATGTACCACTTGGAATGCTTTGCGTACACGAGAACAGGATACATAACGATTTTTCTAAGGTGCATGTGTAATTTGTAACGCTAAATGTGGAACGTAAAAGGAACGTTCCTTTTTATCATATATAGTATCTTCTGAGCTTTTAATGGTCGGGGTCGAATATGCTTATACCATGAAAGAAATTCAGCACATTCTGTAAAACACGACTTTTTGTCCTATCTGTCATTAAAATGATGATGTCATCAGCGTAATAATAACGTCATCACCTATCTAAAGGATTCATTTTGTAGAGGAACGATTGTTTTAGTAACTTGCACAGTTTTATCTAGAAAAAAATTGGGGGGTGGTGGGGATAAGTCAATTCAATGTGAGTTCAAGAGACAAACACAACGAGTAATAAATTGTGTTAGCTCAGACATTAGTAAAATTAATAAATTAGGAGCCGGTTCATCATACAGTATCTCGCGAAATTCGGATTTTCTTTTTTTTAGTAATAAATGTCTCAAGGGTTTTTACTTGTTTTGCTCCTACGTTTACATAATTACAATTTACTGCAAGATATTTCCGATATTTTAAAACAATCTTACAAATTACATGAAATATAAAAGCACGAAGCATTTTCCATTTACATTTCATTGTTATCCTATGCACTATACAGCGTTTTAGCATTAAAATTTCGCATGGTATTGCATAACGCTAACGACAAATTTTAAAAAGGTTGATGATTTAAAAAAATTTCTTTTGTTGCGGTCGGTGGTTATTGTAATCAGAACCTTGTCTAAATTTGACAGGTATTGTTCATTTATCGCCTTGCTAAATAGTAATGTTTGACGTCTAGTAATTATTTTAAATAAAACGTTCTACCAAATCGATTAAGTTATTTTCAGAGATAATAAAAATATAATTTCTAGATTGCACTCAAAGATAATCTAGAGAAATAAGATGCGGAGTGGCAAATTCCCATGTGCTTAAGAATCTTTCAAACATCTGAAATTTATCAAAATATAATTCTTAAATTTCTTAAAAACTAATGAGAAAATTTGCAATTCTGAATTGATTTGAATGGTCTTTGAGAATAGAAGCAACTCATTGATTAGATAAGTTGATATATTTTTAATTTCATATTTAATAATGTTCTCACGACCAGTGTATTGACTAGTATCGCTTTTGTCGTGTATCGGTATTCTCGTGTATTTCGACCCTCGTGTACCGGTATTTCGTGTATTGAAAAAATCGTGTATTCGTGTATTTTTCGTGTATTCAAGAAAAGCAATCATTAGCAAAAAATTTATTCTGAAAACGAAATTTGGACCAAAGCCTCTAAGTTTTTAGGAGAGATCCTTGATCTCCTGTCGCTGGAGCGTAGCTTGCAGGCTGAAAACAGTCGCTCCACTGACCCGCTGCTTGATGGGACAGCTAAAATTTCTAAGGCTGCTGCTTTAAAATCTGTTGACATTGGACTTTTTTCCCAGAATTGTATGACATCTTCCTGAGTGACGGCACTTTCGAAATATGTTGTCAGGAACTCAACATGGACGGATTGGTTTCTGCACCGACTAGGTTTTTGGGACTGATTAAAATCCAACAATTTTTTCTTCGTAACAGGTTCAACTTCGAGCGTTTCTTCGTCTTGTGCAACTGTTTGCTTCAAAAACTTCTCAAAATATGTCATAAAAGACTGTCGGCTAAAATCTTTATCGAAGGTGAAAAAATCATTGTCTGTTTCGCAGAACGATAGTCTAACTTTAGGGTCCAAAATTTGGTTTGCCTTTCCCTCCGGATTCGATATGAGCCGCAAGTTCTCTGGGATGCATCTTCTCGTAGTGTTTTTTGAGATTTCCTTTCGAATTTGCAGAGTATTTCTTCTTTTCTTTGCATACAAGGCATGTTGCGAGCTCTGAACCACTTTCCGGAATAGTAAAAAGCTTTGAGTAATCCAAGGTGGTCGCCATTTTAACTGAAAAAGGCGTTAAAATTACTAATATAAAGTTAAAACCGCTTTAAACGAATTAAATCCAGGTTTGAGAGGCAAGCAGTTATGTAAAACAAAGCTGAAATCATTTAAACTGAGTCAAAAAATGGCGTTGCAAACTAATTCACGCTTCTGACGTGAACACACGACCGGTAGGTGGCGATGCGATGGTGAACAGTGCTGTAGTTAAACCATGTAATGATTAATACGTGAGATGATGCAACAAATAAACGTGTGAAATGCCGACGCCGCCATTTCAGCAGGATTTAAAAATTTAAAATGCACGATACACGATTTAAAATACATGAATTTCGTATATTGATTTTGCTTCAATCGTGTATTCGTGTATCGTGTACCGGTACTCAATTTTTCGTGTATAATATCGTGTATCGGTAATACTAGTGAATACACTGCTCACGACTTAAAAAAGTTTATTATTGTCCTGAAAAGACCAGATCTCATCAAAAAATATCGGTCTCAAGGTTAAAAATGAATAGTTAGTAAACTTTAAAATATTTGAGTTATGAATACTTCACAATTTCATGGTTATGAATACCCATTTTTGAGCTCATGTTTTCCTTCCTGTAATAAATAGCAATTTCAATTCGGTTAGTACAGGTAAGATGACGCAAATAAGTATTTTAATTTTTATGAACTATTTTATGACTATGTCTAATAATTTCAGTTTTATGCAAAAATAAGCAGCGTTTGTGTTGATTGACTATAGTATATTAATATTTTCATTGAAAGATTGTAATAAACTCAAAATCTTTGATATACATTTCGATGAACATTTTATATCATTATATATCATTTCAAAAATGAATAAAGATGTTATCAGTTTATATCATTTTTGAAATGAGGTGATATCATTTCACAACATTGATGTGAGGTGATTTCTTGACCAATGTAGAACGTACTTGAGTTTTACGAAACTGAGAATTACTGATGGAAACATATTTATTCTTGCATCAATACAATGAATAAATAATTTGTTCGCGGAGTTCGAGCATTTAGTAGAGGATAATTTTCTAATAAATTTGAGCATCAACCAGCAGAAATAGCCAATTTGATAAGCAGAAAATGTTTTCCTTATAACTTTACGTTACATTCTAATTACAACGTTGCTGCATCCATCTGTTCAATTTGAGGAATGCCTTACTGAGACATTTCAACATAAATTTGCACCAATGATGACCTCATTACTATCTAAAATAGCCTAAAAAAATCATGCCTCTAAGCTAAACCTACAAATAACTACTCTAAAACTACAAGCAATTATCTTGTATTATCGAATATTTCAGTTAATTAATGTGAAAAATAATTAAAACTGGCTTTGAGCGTTGTATGGAAACCGGTGATCTTATTCCTTACGCAATTTGAGGCTCTAAGCCAATAAAATCAAATCATAGATAACTTTGGTTGCATTCAAACACATTTTTACATAGGTTAGGATTTGAATAAAAATTATATTTTATTTTGACAGGTCAAGCATATAACAAAATCCCTGAAAAACTGAATAAGGAAGCAAATCTGTAAAGCTTCACATTCAATAAATTAGTGGTGCATATGTATTAAAGATTAGAATAAAGCGTAGAAACTAAGTAAAAACTCGGTCTGCAATAGCTAAATGTGTTTAGTAGAAAACTTAAATTTATTCTATAAAGATTATTTCCCAATTCAATGTTATCTCAGAAAAAGCAATGAATCAGGTTTTATATATACATAGCCAAAGTTTTCAGTCGTTCTGATATTGGTAGGAAGGTTTTTTCTTGGTAAAATAAAAATTTAGATCATTGGGAAGCTATAATAAATATGATATTTACTACACTTACTATTGTAATTTAAATAAACGTTTTATGTAGGAAGTAGACATTATTGCGTCAGCATTAAATTTTTTAAGAATAATGTAAAATTCTTTTAAAATTATACTTTCCCGCGGTAATGATTGTCATTCGACATGTTCCTTTAGCTCTTCAGAATTTAGGCTTGTCAATCATACAACTACGAATTTTAGTGAGCGATTCACATCATTGATCGTTCATTAATTATGAATAATAACGGTCAAATCTTAAAGGAATTGATTTTCAAAGCAAATTTCAATCAGGATAGAGTTCTTTATCAAATTTCTCATTTCGAATATTTAATAATGATTGGAAGTCAGGCAATTGGAGCATGCTTACCAATTATGTTGCATCTCTACCTAAAATATTGCTCATGTTTCCATTGATCTTTCGTCAGGCTAAGTCAATTTTATTAGAGGGCTTCTAACAAGGAAATTGATCTAGAAAATGCTTGAACGTAAGATTACTGTTGGAGATAATGTACAAAATTAGGACTGAGTAGTAAAATGCTTGTTGGAATCTTTATAATAAAATGCAGAGAATTATCATCTGTAATTTCAGAGTCATTAATGTGTTACTTCGCTAAGGTTACTAAAAATAGTTGCATTCTAATTATAACAAATATGGGAGGTAACTAGTATCAGTCATTTTTTCCATTTTATTATATTAATAAATTTCCAGCAAGCATAGAAGTTATTTACTGACATCAGGATTAGCATTGCGAAACAATTTTCCTGTTGCATAGTTTGCTTGGGTAGGCCCACTTAATACTTTAGACTAAATAAATGTCTTAGAAGCAATAACAGAAAAATTAAATTCCCTAATTTATTTACCAATTGCTAACGATGTTACCTGTATGACACCTTTAATTTTAGCTACTGAAAAATATTTTTGGATAATACTAAAAGCTAGATATTTCAGTATTATTACCAAAAAAATACTCATTTAATAATCTCTTGAATCTTAGATAGTTTTCTTTTTCAAATTTCAAAAATTATAATATTTCAATCGTATGTCACAGAAATGGGCTACTTGTCCATCAGTGATAGCTGAATAGTTGTGTGCCATTTTAATCTGTCAACATTTTGGAATTCAGAAAAATTCATAGTACAAGACTAGCGTAGTTGATAAAACTTTCTTCTGTAGTAAAAATTTTTTAAAGTGTTTATTAATGATTTCATCAGTTTAAGTGGTCACACTAAAATTTGTTAAATAGTCTCTACAATCGAATTAAAACATTCGAGCGGTATATATATATATATATATATATATATACAAAAATGTATATCATTCATATGTGTAATGTCCAGTTTGTGTAAATATTAAATATATCCCAACCCATCGTTTGATATTAAAAATTTGCAAATAGTATAAAAAGTGAAATGTGAGAACAAGAAAAAGCGTGGTGATTTGATTCTTAGATTTACTTTGGAATTGAATTGTGTAAAATGTATTGGATTACATCATTATTTGATCAGTTACACATCCATTTTTCATTCAAAATTATAGACATGTATATATGTAAGTCATATTAAGAATATATAGAAAATACAAGTCTTGTTGTAGTACAGATGCTCCGCGAAGCTGCATAAACATGGCGACATTCTCCTGAATTATTTTGAGGTAGGCCTTGGCTGTGACTGTCTCGTTGTGAGGAACAAAATGCAAACCGGCACGCTCATTCGCAGTTATAGCACCCCAAATCATGACAGAAGGTGCTGAGCGGACAGTTTGTTGCGTGTAATGTGTGTTGAATATTTGGTTTCTTGGTCGTCAAACATGTGGCAGGTATGATGTAAACTGGCAAATCTTGGATTCGTCACTACACATTACTTGATGCCACATCTCAGAGGTGTAGTGCTGGTATTGCCTGCAGAAGTGCAACCGGTCTCAAATGTTCTTTGAAGACAATCGAGGTTTGATTGCCGGTTTGCACGATGGAAGGTCAAAGGTAGTATTCAATCGACGCCTAATGGTGCGTCAGTCTGAGGGTTGTCACTCGTACAAGATATGAATTTTCACGCTTTGTTGGTGAAATTTCACTACCACTGACCATATTTCAAACTATAATGATAGTGCTTTTTCAGTGAAAATGTATTGTGTGTAAATCTAAAGTTGTGTTAATTTGATTGGCTAAATGAATCTGTTGTAAATTCTAAGAAAAAATTGGGAATTAAAGGAATTTTACGAAGTTTCCAGGAAATAGACAGGTTGCTGTCCTCAAACTTTTGGCCAGTACTGTAACTGATAATACCGCTTGCGATATTGTTCTAAAAACAAAATAATTTTTTTACCATTACCAAACCTATATTCTTACAAAATCTTGAATTTTCTTTTGTATTTGGCATTGCTAAAATCTCCAAATTGATATGACCGCAAAAAAATATTTTTTTCAACAAAAACAGTTTCATTATTTATAATAATTTATGCACATAGTTATACATTATATATTATGTTTGTTTGTGGAATAGAGATGGGTGCGGTGTGGTGTAGCGCTGTAGTGATTTACACAATTGCAGTGGTTAGCGGTAGAATTAAAACAACTTGCGGTGGCATAAAAGTTATGCAGATAACGTATTTTGTAGTAAGATTGGGTTGCGGTAAAGAAACCGAAATTGTGGTGGTTAGCGGTGAAGTTTTTTTTCTGCGGTGGAAATAATTTTACAAAACCTGTAGCGCTCATCTCTTTTATGAAATTATAGACACATTTGGCATATATTACCCTTTCATTAAGAAATTTCTTGTGGTGTCTTTGCTCGCAAGCTTAATTTGTTTGCCCATTTTAGCGCTCAGGAAAACCTGCGTTTTGTGCATTCGTCATACATGTGCCGCATGTGTAAAAAGTTTTTACAAGATAAATTTCTATATATTATTTGAGTTGACTTCAATACAAAAAATACTATGCATCATTTTTTAATGAAATTGACTAACCTTATTAATCAACTTTGCATACATGAAATATCAATATCTGGAATATACCAAAGTCGAATTTATTTTTCATAAATATTCAATTTGCTTTAGAGTTTACACCGTTCTGATATCAGTGACGTGGATACGGTGTCCAATTGATTTTCTTGCATATTACATTAATGATTTTATCTTTAGTGCGCAAACATAAATGCTTTGAAATCGTGAGGATCATAGAAAATTGCAAAGATTTCGTTAGATTTTTACTTATAGTTAACGCCGCTTTATCTTCCCAATAATCATTAGTCTGACAATTCATACAACAAAGTATATGCAAAGCAAGCAGTTATGTGTTCAATTTACAGAAAAAGAATTAGGAATCTATTGACAAAAACCATTTAATGAGCTAGAATAAATTACCTAGCAGTAAAAATAATAATTTTAAACATCGATATTTTCATTTTTGTCGCATTCCAATAGGTTGACAATCATTTCTTTTAGTGAAAAGGAATGCGTCAGATTCAATCAATTGTATATAAAGACTCATTCATTGAAGGAAAATATTTTTTATTTTACAATTTCTTTATTGGAAATTAGCTAGTCTGGTCGAGCTATCTGATTACAACTTGATTTATGTAGTTGCGAGTATGTTTTCATTAAAAATACAATCACGCTTTAGAGTCAAAATTCAGATAATAATCCGGATAATAACATGTTTGGTGTATTAACTCGTACAAGCGCTATAACAGTTAAAAATATATAGAGTAGTATACTATTTGCATCCACTTTATATAGCAAAACGATAAAAGCAAAACGATTGCAAGATATTTGAATTATGCTTTTTAAAATATTTTTTTAATTTAAACTAGAGCCACAAATTTCAGGGGATGCAATTTGGAGATTTGGAGACTAAAAATAATAAGATTTCTAAGGTTTGTATTAATTTTTAAAAGCATCATTATTTAAATGCAATATACGTATTATATGAAGGTTCTCAAAATCAAAATGAAAAATTTGATCATATCTAGTTTGACTATGCATGATGCCAATTAAATTTATGTTTTCAGATACTGGTAATTGTTCAAATATAATATTATATATCTATTGTAACACGCCAAATTGCTGTAGTAAACACATACATATATATATATA
>CABFPE010000237.1:638418-662793 GCA_900660155.1 Hofstenia miamia
CAACAACGTATCATTTCTCTGATTGTTCGCTAAAGTCTCGATTAATGCGAAGTCTATAGACCATATATCTGAATCCGGCATAGAAATCACACAGATTTCAAAGTAGGTGTGAGATCCGTATTATTATTATCATTATTATTACGCCGCACCTCCACCCTAATCAGAAACCTAAGCCGTCCATAGATATTGAAAAAGATTGAAATTTCAACACTTGGTTTTGACAGCAACCAACTTGTGATTTTAAAAGTATAGTCTTTAATTGAATATGAACTTATCATGCGAGGTCCTAGAAAATTTCGAAAGGTTTAATTTTTTTCCTAAAAATATTATACAATGATTAGACATTTGTAAGTTATACAAAATTTAATCAAATTTGCAAAAATTTCAATGATTTATGAAGTTCTTCACAAAGACTTTAAGGTTTATATTTATACACCTGAAACCTAATATTTTTTAAAACGTCCGTTACTGAAGGGAGAACAGAAAATTTTTAGAAAAATGGTTTCTATTGCATGAAAAACAATAAGAAATTATTTTATATATATATAATAATCACAGAAGAAGCCCTCAATTTCATATAATGTTTAGCCCGTTTCAAAGGGGAGTGGCTTCCTCCCCTTTACTAAAACAGCAGTCTGAAGCTCATGTAGAAGCTGAAGGAAAAAATATATTAATACAAGGCAAAAATTTTAAATTATAGAAGGCTGATAGCCAAAATTTACATTGTTCACAACTAACGCAAATTCGCTCTTGTTATATTAATTTAGAAATCAATTAGGAATAATTTTGCAATTTAATTGACAATTTAAAGTACTCTCTTCATTGAAAATATCTGTTGCTATTGTCTTAGATTAAAAAAAGTGTATATGTAACTGTATCATTTCTTGACGCAATCAAAACTAACGAATCCTTACATTGTATTATCTTGCCACGCCCTAGTGCTAGCAGAGAGAATAAAATACTTCAAAGTCCACTAATCCCTTTTATATCATTTAATATCCACAACTGTTTTTACCAAGAGCACGCTCCAGATTCACCCAAATATCAAGTCAGTTTTACTGTGGAACTAAAATAAAGTATTTTAATCGATTTTCAAAAAACACTAACTAGTAGTAAATTGAACAGATGGTGTATCGTCAAAATATTCTATTTTTATCAGATTGATAAATCAGGAGAATTTTCAGAAGGTTAAATTAAAATATCATTTGAACTTATTTCTGATATTTATTGACGAAAATGTCAGTTTCAGTGGAAATATTTCTCGAAATCATCCATTAAGTAGCTAAACTAAAAGCGTCCTTGAAAATGTAGTTTCACTACTTTTTGTATCAACTATAATGTATAAAATTCAACCACCAAAAATAAATCAATACTCGGAAACCCATTGCAATTAAACATTTGTTAGTTATATAATGAAATATTTTAGAGAGGTTTAGCTATTAATTTTAAAGTCTTCAAGCAATAATGCAGTAACTATAATTGCCATAAACTGCCTAGCGGTAATGTAATTGGTAAGCTCAAAAATATTAGAAATTGGCTGTTGAGTATTGACTTTTATTTGGGGTTTAATAATAGTTTAAAATACAATATTCTAACATCTCAATGATATTAAAACTATATCAAAAGTTGGTTTTGCCATAATATATACCAAAGGATGCATTATTTTATCAGAATGTATTTCAAAAGATCTATCTTTTTGCCGAAATGTATGTCAAAGATTCCCAAAAGATGCAACATTTTTCGAAACATTCAAAACTATTTACTAGGTAAATGAAATGGAAAACAGTTTGCTATCCTGCCTTGCTTGCAGAATTTAGATGGCTATTAGTTCATCTTCGAGTGTTAAAAAATTTATTTGAGAAATCATGACCGATTATAAAAGGCTCTAATGAACTAATGTTAAAACAAGAACTTTATTCGAAATTAGTGATCTTTAAGAAATATAATTAGAGCAATTAGTAATTTGCAATTTTTCGTAAATATTATACTATACATCTGAGAACGCTTCCTATTTCAATGACATTTGCAAAGTTGTTGAACTTCAAACTAATGTTCTTAATAAGAAAAGAGAAATTCAAATACGTAATTATTCATATTTTATGCGGAAATTTTAAAAGATTTTGAATATTACGTAAGAATACACTTTTTTCGGCAAAGTCACGCTCGTTTAAATTTTCAGCGTTCCGCCAAGCGAAGGACTCCTTCTACTCTACTTCTGAAAGATTATAGCTTAGCAAAAAAGAGGGCTGTCTTCATGCATTAAAAACCCGCGTTCGAATCTAGATACTTCGCGGTATTTATGTTTAAGTAAAAATACATAAAAACACTTGTGTTATGCTTAGTCTTAAAAACATTGATGGCGTGCTAAGCAACTGTCCAAGACTTCACAAAATAGGCATTATTATCATACACGTTTTTTTTTTTATAAGAAAGTGGTTTATAAGAAAGTAGTGCTCAACATATTAATATTGTAAGAAAGTTCAATACTGGATTCTTGAAACTTAAGAAAGTTCTAAAATTATTATGAGAAGTCTTTTTTCTCGCCTTTTTCTATTTTTGATTTATTTGTTAATCTGCGTTCATGTGTGATTTTCCGGTACCGTGTAGGGGTTGAGTTAACTGTCTCTTTTTATGTTTGTTCATCTTGTATTAACTAAATCTTATGATTCTTGTTTTTTCATGAAAACTGGTAGTTGTGCAATTTTAACAATGCCTTTAACTGCGCATGCGCACAAATACTTCATGCCAAAATAAAATTTTTTTAAGAAAGTTACAAGAAAGTTTTGGTACTGAAAACATGAAATATCTAAGAAAGTTTCAATACTGGGCCAAAAAAAACTTTCTTATAAAAAAAAANTAGGATTGACGTTTTGTTTATTAAAATATTAATATATTCAAGTAATTTAAATAATTATCAATACAGTATATATTTTGTAAATTTTATAAAAATCGTAAGGTTGTGATATCCTTTATTACTGATGTTCAATTAAGAGTGATAAAAATATCAAATCGTTAAGCTGGCCTAAAGTTCAAGTAATTTAAAAAATATATAGACATTTAAGCTTAGCAAGTTTTGCCCCTCAATGTTGAATTGCTTCCAGAGCTCTGCATATTAAATTAACATATAATCCCGTTTTCATCTTGTATGTTATTTGAAAGTGTGAAGATACACGTTTTTTTTTATAAGAAAGTGGTTTATAAGAAAGTAGTGCTCAACATATCAATATTGTAAGAAAGTTCAATACTGGATTCTTGAAACTTAAGAAAGTTCTAAAATTATTATGAGAAGTCTTTTTTCTCGCCTTTTTCTATTTTTGATTTATTTGTTAATCTGCGTTCATGTGTGATTTTCCGGTACCGTGTAGGGGTTGAGTTAACTTGCTCTTTTTATGTTTGTTCATCTTGTATTAACTAAATCTTATGATTCTTGTTTTTTCATGAAAACTGGTAGTTGTGCAATTTTAACAATGCCTTTAACTGCGCATGCGCACAAATACTTCATGCCAAAATAAAATTTTTTTAAGAAAGTTTTGGTACTGAAAACATGAAATATCTAAGAAAGTTTCAATACTGGGCCAAAAAAAACTTTCTTATAAAAAAAAAACGTGTACTAGTACAAATAATGTTGATACAAATTGTATTTTTGAAACGCCGTCGGTAGAAAAAATAAAGTACAAAATTCAAATCTAGTCTTGGAGTTAAGCTTGTTCATGTACGCCGATTGGTGAAATAGTAGCACTATTTCAGAAAATAACTCAATGAATCTTCATTTTAGGAAAATTGGATTTTTATGTGTTAAATTCGAATGCTAGCTTTCTTTAGACAAAATTTTACATGAAAATGTACATATTTCAGATTTTTCCCATCTGATTTTCAGAAGGCCGGACTTGATGGCATGATATTTCGTAATTTAAAAAAAAATGTTTCTAATCGAAAAATGTTGATTCAATTTCAAATGTTGCGTGTCATGTGACCTCATAATTCCAAGAAAAACACCAATAGTTTTTTTATTATTCAATTTATTTTGCTAGAAATTGAAAGGCAAAAGGACGCGTTTAACGATCCCTCGTCTGCGTAATAAAATGTATTAAAATTCACTTTTGTGGAAAACTTCTATAATCATTTGCGCTCTTTGTTTCAGATACAATCGCTCCCTAATTGGAAGAAATTACGTGAAAATCCGTATTTTATATTTCCCAAGGAAATTATGGCTCAGAATCCAAAGGAAATTGTCAATTGCATTATTTAATAACTTGTTGCCCCACCTGGATCGTAATTCACAACGTTTCTCCGCTAACTAACTGATATCACAAATCACTAAATTACATGCCCGCACTGTCCTAATCCGCACTAAAGATGAAATATATCCAAAACATCACTCACCTAAAAGGTGTTTGTGTGGAATTTCGACATCGTTGTGAATTTTAAGAAGCACTATAAATAGCTAAATTAAATTGTAAAAAATACAAGTTCACTGAGAGGAATGTAATTTCAAAAGCCAAAATCAACATTTATTCAATTTATGCTTTTATGTTAAAAAATATTTACTCAATGTCTGTCAGAAGTAATGTTATATCTACTCCTACCGCCTTTTCCGCAGCATGCATGCTTCCGGTTTCTATTTACATCTCGTATAATTTTCTGAGTTAAGAAGCCTATATATTTCATAAGATTAATTACACATTATTTATGCTTATTTTGAATATAATTCAGGTAAACACCACGGATACAGTAAATCAGATTTTTTAGAAAACGATTATCAAATTCCTATCGCCTTATATTGAGAAGACAAGCGTAAAAATATTTAGAACATCTTCACAGTGATATTAATGTTATGGATATTGTACAAATTAAAAAATTTAAGGGCGGATTAAGATCTGAACAAAATAATGATATTAACCTTAAACGGCCTCTGACTTTCCGCTCGACACGCCTCAATGGACTTGGAATATCTTTGCACATATCAAGAAGCAGTCAAAGTTCTTTTTTGCCCCCATGGGCTCAAAGCCTTTTAAATACATGAACACTAGGTATGGAGAGAATTAAATCGTTTTCAAAAATTCGAAATTTTCAAAGAAAACGTGTTAATCTTTTCTGCCCAGCAAAAAACCTTAATAGAAGTTTTCAACATTGCATTAAAGTATGTTCCCCAATAGACCTACCCATGCCCCAAGAATTTTAAATTTAGAAATAGGCTTCGAGAAAATTCTTTGTAAATCTGGAATACCGGTTTCTCCTTTAAAAAGGACGCCAGACTGTTTAAGGTTAAACATAGTAAACAGTGGTGTCATTGATTTTGGAAAGCATTTTTTGAATGTGAAATTAGCAAAATTTTATCGGTTATATATCCAACAAGCTGAATTTCTCAGTATTTCAGCAGTCTGAAAATAACGCAAGTTTTCAAAATTTGGGTCCAAACTCAACTGTGAAAATAGTATAAGTTAAGCAAAAACGACAATTTTGTCCTTTTCACATGACAATAATATGTTACAGTCTTTCCAATTTCACTAAATTTTAGAGTTTTTAACTAAAGTTTTTGAACAATAATAACATAATTATATTATTAGTCTAAGCAAAAATATACCGGAGCATCAAACTGTTATTAGAACTTATTGGGGATTTCTCAAAAGTATCTAAAGTTATCTAAGAGATTAATGGCCTTTATTTTCGAAAATTGGAGTGCATCATACATTTTAATATTTGATTTTGTATAGACCTTATAATTTCCAAAGGTATACTTTCTTTATAGAATAGACTTTAATAAAATTGCAAAGAGACAGAGAAAATTCAAAAATGCATGGAGGCTTTGCATTTTTAATTAGTAAGTGTTAGTACAATTAAATGAGAAAATTAAATATTAATTAGCGTAATTTTTTGAAGTAATATTCCAACATAGTTTATAGCAAATGAATATTCAAGGAGTATAAAATTTAAGTTAATCTAGAATTTTCTTATGCAAATGAAGAATAGCAAACAATAGGGGACAAAGGAGGAGAGGCTACTGCCCCCCTCCCATATCCAACAACGCAATCCAGTTTGATAATTTACAAGACTTGCTTTTGTAAACCATTCATTTTGAAAGATGCATTTATTTAAAATTGTTAAGAACCATAATATTATGAAACTATATGAGAAATTATCAAGTAAATGCAAGAATCTGAATATAAGCATTTAAATTGATCTATGAGAAAATGCTTTGGTTTTTATTGGTAGTAGCACTTGTTCCAATTGTTTACAAAATTCATTTTCGAATAAATTCAGTATAGAAAATTAATTTCACAGTCGATTTAGAATAACTAAGTAGATCCTCTCTAAAGAATATTTCAAAATTGAGAAAATATGCTTATTAACCTTAAACAGCCTGGTTTCCGTCTAATCGAACAAACAAATTGATAAAAAATATTTTAAAGCCAATTGGAAAAATTGGAATTTGGCATAGACACTTGTATTGGCCAACATGGTTGAATGTAATGTCGAAAATGCATATTAAAGTGTATTGTTGTGCCAAAAAAAAGATTAATTAATTTTGTAATTTTTTAAAAATTATTTGAAGTTTTTCCAAACCTAATGCTCAGTTTAAAAATAGGGCTTAAGTCGAATGGGATCAACAACGAAATTTCTGTTTTTTTGATATGTAGAAAAATCGTCAAATGCACTTGGCTTCTATCTGTTCGTGTTTTCAGATTGTGGATACATCCATATATATATATATATATATATATCTCCTGGCCCTGGGGATATTCCACCATGGGTATACAAACAATTTGCCAAAGAGATGGCTCTGCCATATAGATGGATTTTCCAACGTAGCCTACAGGATATGCAATATCCAGAAAAATGTAAGCATGCATGGGTTACTCCGGTTCCCAAAGATAATACAGCAAGTATGAATAACATGAAGAAATTTAGACCAATTACAATGACCTCTATTGCAGTGAGGTCGCTTGATAGAATAGGGCTTCAGCAATATATAAGTAGTCTTTCTGATTTAGAGGATGTGAATCAATTTGCATATAAGACTGGAGGTCAACTACCGATACTCTAATTTGTACAATAAATTTTATTGCCAGCTTAATAGATAAAAAATTAGTTGCTGTGAAGGGATTTTTCATTGACTATAGTTCAGCATTTAACACCGTGCTGCAAAATAAACTGTTGAACCTTGGCTTTCGGCATGGTTGTCTAGCTACATGGATGGTTGGAAACAAGCAGTTAGGGTCTCGGACAACATAATTTCAAAAGAAATTGAAATTAAGGTGGGTATACCTCAAAGTGGCCCAATGAGCGGATCGTTATTTACAGAGAACACGAATGAACTAAACATGGAATCGATTAGTGTTTCCCCTGATCTTGGAAACATTGGAAAATATTCGGACGACACAAGACTTCTTCATGTTATTAGAGCTGATCAAATTGAAAATGATTTTCAATCATACCGCAGTAGCTATGCTGATACGTTTGTCGCAAGATAAAAACTTAATTCTTAAACCCACCAAATCACAGGAAATTACCTTTTTTAATAAACACAGCACTAACGAGTTTTTCACCGCTGTTGGTAAACAACATATTGTTACCAGCGGGGAAGTAGTTCTACAGAAATCATTCGTTATGTACCTTGGTTTGATCATTGAGTCAACGTTAACCTGGGAGAGACATGTTAACTTTATTGTTGCCAGAGTTAATTATATTACCAAATCCCTTACCTTCTTGGTTACATTTATGGACAATAATACGAAAGAATTCATCTTTAAAACGTACATCGCTTCAGTTGTTTTATATGCTTGCGAAGAATGGGTTCCTGGACTTGAAAAAGACTTTGTTATAAACTCAGAAAATGCATCAAGTTTTTCTTTATTGTTGCACAGGTTGATCAGATGTACTTAATAAATATGCTGAATCAGTTATTCTATACAGGATTCGAAAAAACAGCTTTAAAAATTCAAGGTGACGTGAAGCATCCAATGAATCATAAGTTTCAAGAAATACCTCAAACGCGAACTACCCGGCACATGGTATCCCTTCTTCCAGCGGCACTGAGTTATATAAAAGGACATTTTACCACGCAGCCTGCAAATATTTGTTTGATGGCACTTACCCATCTTTTCTATGATAAACGTTGTTTATGTGTAGTATTCCTATTTATTGTATACGTACAGTACAGGAATAAAAGCGTTACAAATAAATAAATAAATAATATATATATATATATATATATATATATATACATGTATGTATATTTCTATGGCATTATATATGTATGTATTTTAGAGCCTGCATACCTAAAGCTATGTGCACATCAATTAAAATACCTACCANCTTAAAAAAATCTAGGTCTTTTATAAATTGACAAATTATACTTAGCTTGAAGACAGTTCACGTAATAAACAGCTCTTGTGAAAAAGTCTTTTCTGTTCCTTTCAAACGAGTTTTTTGTATAGTAAATTTGAGTCTATTACTACTACGTAAACTACTACTTAAGCGACACATAATTTCCACAAAAATGTGCTTTTTATCGATCTGTAGAGTGTAGTGTGAGACTTTTGGTGTGGATTTGTAGACATTTCTTGTGGTGTGGTGTGATGTGGGTTGAGAATCGAAAAAATGTCACCACACCTCAAGCCTGGTTAGTGCTCTGTTGGTATACGTGTATGCTCCAGCTCAAATGCTTTAAATCATATGATTACTTTAAAATAGTCTTTATTTTTTAAGCAGAAGCTGTATGTTCTTCCTGCAATATCCAATCGCTCTTTATTTTGATAAGTTNATATATATATATATATATATATATATACATGTATGTATATTTCTATGGCATTATATATGTATGTATTTTAGAGCCTGCATACCTAAAGCTATGTGCACATCAATTATAATACCTACCAAGTCTTTTCCTAACCGAAATTGCAAATTTGAATAGGACTCAAAACAAAGGGCGTGAATCTAAGCCATTTAATACAGGTATAGGATTGAATGATAAATCATTACTGCTTCCGATGCTTTTCCTATAATTACATTTCTCAGACAATAGCAAATCTTTAGGTATATTTGTTCAAGGTCAACTGAAAAAGACGCTAATTCACGAGAGGATTCCGTATTCCATTAGCAGAGTGCATTTGATCCATTACAGACAGAGCTGCAATTAAAGGTGAACTCAATCTAGTTTTTTGTGTTGACTTCACAAATAACGTATTATTTTCATTTCTGATTGCTAGCAAGCAATGACTTCATATTTAGTATTTGACCTTAGGACAATATTTGTAATAACTAACATGGTGAAACGCAAATAATAAAGTACAAAAGTTTCCCTAAAAACGCAAAAAATTGTTGTCAATTAGATAAAATCTTTATCTGAATATTATTTCTGAAATTGAAATTTACCTCCGGTAAGGTTGTATCGTTTTCGCCTCTGTTTGTCTGTCTTTTTGTTTGTCTGCTTGTCAGCAGGATTTCTTAAAACGTAGTGGATGGATTTTTCTGAAGAAAAATCTCGAGATTCTTAGTTTTCAATAAATTTTTAAGCTGATTTTTATTTCGACTCGTTTTATCCAGTCCCTAACTATGTTCATACTTGGTGGAGGTTTTTATAATCTTTGATTACTCTTGTTTTAAAGTAACACCAAATCGCTTCGTTGTGTTCAAGGACGTTGAACCTACATAGAATATTCCCCATTTTTCGAACAATTTGATTTTTTATAGCTATTAAATGAATTTCTTATTACAAATTTAACTACTATTTCCAAACGTATAAATGTTTACAAAGTAATATTCTCAACATTTTAAATTTAAAACAAAAAGCGATTCAATATATATATATATATATATATATATAAATATATGACATTTTTTATCAAATTTGAATTAATAAATATACCTGTTCTTATATTTTTAATATTTTACATCACAGTACTTGTTTTTTATTGCCCAATACAAGCGAGGCTAGTCTCACGAGATACATTCTATTTATCTTTTCTAAAGTAGAAAACACTTTTGCCATTCATTGCATTTGTTTGCGTTTAATAGATTTTGATTAGAAAAATACTGTCAATCAAACCTGTCAAAAATCGAATGAATAAAAAATAGAAAATTGCCCCTTCTTGATTTTCCGTAGGACAATTACTTACTAATAAACGTTGTTATTACAGAACTTAAGGCACCTTACTTTGTTTGATTCTTTCAAAAATGCTTGTATAAAAGTTCAATTCCCCAAAACAATACAATTCTAAAGTTTTCTATAATTGACTTTGTCCACATAAAGATCTAATTGTTTGAAAATTACTATGGTAGTTTAACTAATCTACTCTGTTTAAAGTTTATAAATTATAATTTATACTCGAAAATATTTGCAATATCAACAAGGAGCTCAATATACCTAAAATATTAGGAACAAAATTCATTTCAAAGTTTCACAATGTTTCAAAAGTCCACTTAGAAACATTCCAATCAACATAAGTTTCAAAAAGTAATAGTAGTTTTATAATTATAGAGAATATGCACTTTTGCTTTCACTATATATATATATATATATATAGTATGGATATATATATATATATATATATATAGTATGGAATCTTTTAAAAAATCATCCCAACCAATAGTAATTGAACAATTAAGACATGAAAAGTTCCAACAGTCTATAGTTAATTATTTCAATTATATGATTAGACCAATTTGGGGACTTGCCCAACATAAGATTTCATACTATTAAATCAGTGTTTTACCGTTTGTTAGGCATAAATGGTTTTACTTTAAGCATACATTTATGTCAATTTTGACTGATTTTAAGCTGAAAAGGACGTAATTGAGCAAAACTCCTACATTAATTCATACAATTTTGCTTTCATGAAAATATAGTTGCCTAAATGCTTTAGTTTCTCAGTTAATTTTATAGATATGGTCTCAATTTTGTAATTTACATCTATGAGGAGCTTGTGAAATTTTGCCTGCAACACATCATGGTTGGAGAAATTATACAGAATTTCTGCATCATCTACTATAAGTCTTCAAATAATAAAATAAAGAAAAATAATGAAATTTATAGCATTTAGTAATGCACGCTTTTGGTATTTAATCATTGAGCCTCAAAGCCGCTCTAATAAAAAAACTCACTTCTGAGCACAGTAAAATTTTTGCTGAATGAACAGAATCGATAAGACTGCTACTGTTAAAAAGAGAACAAATATCTTTATTAAAAAATTTAAAACTTAAGTATATATTTCAATTTGTTATTCCACACTTTCTCAATTTAAAAATGTATTGCTTATATCTACCAACTGATTTTTTGGTAGGCGGGAACTTTGCAAATAAATAACAAGCTAAGGCAATTATGATAGTTTTTAAGTGAACGTATATACAATGAAGACTCTCCAATAAGTTATGCGCTTAAAATTTAGTTATACCACTAATAAACTTGCAGTTTAATTCTGGAAGGCCTAACTACTAGAAACGGTATGAAGGATAATAAATCACAAATACTGGATTGTGGCGATTTGTGCTGGGGTAATTTGTGAATCTTCTATTTAGATTTGAGATTTTATTTTGATTTACACAACTCCTTAATCAGTTTTGTTATTTTCAACTAGAGGAATTAGATATAGAGCTTGGCAAAAGTCAGATATGTAATGCAAAAATGCATGCTAGTAATCATTCCAATTTTTATACAATATGAATATTTAATAAACAACAAGCAGAGAGCTAATATACACTTTGTAATAAAGCACAAATATATTTTGTAAAATTTAAGTGTTTTTTTATATTTAGAATTTAGGATTCCAATATATTACTTAATATGCGGCGTACACCTTATGAGGCATAGTGCAAAATGAAAAAAAATAAATATGGCTTTCTTAGCCGAAGCTAGAACGATGGTTACAGTCACAGCTAAGCTTCTAGTGACTGCTATAGCCACCTATCATTACTCAATGCTTCCCTAACACAAATTTGTACACATCCTAAAAAATGTAATAGAAAATGTAGGTAATATTGTTTTTACATATTCTCTCCAACTTACAAATTGTTCTTTTATTAGACAAAATAATTACAGCATGTAACAAACATTATTAAACTAAAAAATTCCTTTTTGTCTCTATAATCATTAACGATTCTTGTGAAACTTAGTCCAACTTCAAGCATCATACAAGCCACATTATCATTAATGTAATAATTTTGATTTTTTGCACCAAGATCAGTTTGGAAAAATATTTTTTTCAAAGTTGAGTCTGAGTTATGCAATTCAAATTTGTATTTATGGTTAGTTTGCTAATTGTATTTGCATATGCTTATGTGCTAATGTATATTTGTGTGCATGGGCAGCAGATGGAAAAATGCACTAGGTTTTGTGTAGAGTAAAAAATTTATTCATTTCATGCAAAATACAGTAGCCTGTGCAGAGAAACTGCAGGTGTTCGGCCAATTTATTATTCTCATGGACACAATAAAGTATAATGAAAAATATATTTCTGGTGCAAATTAATTTCTAAGTTAAGACTTGAAAAGTTTTTTAGGAAAATTTAATGATATAAATAGCTTAGTCATTCATATTTTTAAATTCGAAATTACCAGTTAGTTTTATGATTATATATTTGTAGTTAGCATTAAATTATACTAAATGGCCTTACATCTATTTTTATACTTATGTTACATTATCCTTTAATGCAAATTATATTTGGGCTCAATCTATCAAACTATACAGTATGCAAATATACTAAAGTGTTGTAACGTATATAATTTCATTTGTGAACACAAATTCATGCCAAACTTCTCAATGAAAATTATCCACTTTCCGCCAAGTCACAAATTTAATATTTATACAAAAAAATATTTATATTTCAGATCATTGTTTATGTTGACTCTGGATAACGCAAATTCTGGGCAATTCAAAAACTAATAGTTTTTGGGATCATGTAGAGCTATATAACAACTAAAATATGTTTTCCATTATAACTAAACTAAAATAAATCTATTTATTAAAGACAAGAATTTGAACACCAGTTCCTACTAATGAGGCTACTATTTACTTATGTGAAAGCATGTGCTAATTAGTAATGTTCTTAGAAGTGGTAATATGGCTAATAAACATTCCTCTACGCAGACTACTACTACTACTAAAAGACTTCATTTAGTCATTACTAAAAGACTTTATTTAGTCATGTTACAGACTACAAAATATCTATAAGAGTTTGCATTTACAATCAATACAAGAACAAAATATAAAACGGCTGCAACCTTCCCGAGAATAATAATCTCGTAAAAAATTGAAAAATATCACCTTTAATGTTTCTTAAAAAAATCTAGGTCTTTTATAAATTGACAAATTATACTTAGCTTGAAGACAGTTCACGTAATAAACAGCTCTTGTGAAAAAGTCTTTTCTGTTCCTTTCAAACGAGTTTTTTGTATAGTAAATTTGAGTCTATTACTACTACGTAAACTACTACTTAAGCGACACATAATTTCCACAAAAATGTGCTTTTTATCGATCTGTAGAGTGTAGTGTGAGACTTTTGGTGTGGATTTGTAGACATTTCTTGTGGTGTGGTGTGATGTGGGTTGAGAATCGAAAAAATGTCACCACACCTCAAGCCTGGTTAGTGCTCTGTTGGTATACGTGTATGCTCCAGCTCAAATGCTTTAAATCATATGATTACTTTAAAATAGTCTTTATTTTTTAAGCAGAAGCTGTATGTTCTTCCTGCAATATCCAATCGCTCTTTATTTTGATAAGTTCTCACGATAGGTATTAATATCTGCCAGTTGAAGCCAGAACACTATAAAAAATTTTCCATCTCTAAAAAACGTTGTAATTCTTCTAATTTGTAATGAGATCTGTCGAATAATTCCTGATTCTCTGCTCTGAATCCTTCTGTATCATTTTTAAATCCAATGTGCTTTAACTCCCTTTATTTTCATTGGAATTGCATTAATTGAAGATAATGATGTTTTTAGTTGTTTTAGCAACGGAAGAGAAGGTATCCGAATACAGGTACACGGCAGTTTGAGTTCTTATAGATTTTGACACACTGTTCATACTCAATTTTCTCTAACGTAAATTACCTTCCATTTGTGTTAATATATCATTGTTGTTCCAAAGTGTAGATTTTCTTTTCCTAATGACGTTAAATTCCGGTGTAGTTAATGACATTTGATGCACGTCCAGCAGAAATATCAATGGCTATTTGAAGAGGTAGGTTCAAATTCACTTCTCTTAAAAGTATAATTGCTTAGATTAACTGATCACGAATTAATGAAACTGCAAAAATTTTCAAAATTGCAATATTGAGCTAATGTTTATAACATACTTCAAGAGAACATATTTTGAATCCCGCTAATGTTTAATTTTTATTACTGGATAAAATAATTTTCGAATTTTGGCAATAAGGTTTTGGCATTTAGTGGTATCCGCATTGTGTTTATAAATGGTAAACAGAAATGAAAGAAGAATGTTTCAAAAGTTGAATAATTTTGAAATCCTTGTGCATTTGCCCCCCATGCAAAGTAACTTATTGTATATATTTTTATTGAACGAGACCTCAAGTATCTTAAATCGTTCGATCCACTTTTATTGCCTTAATTTAAAGCATAGACTTTTGAAAAAAAAATTCTGGTAATTTTGTGGATTGTAATATTGAGTTTCCATTATTGTGGCAATTGGGTTCCGTTTTATCCAAATCTAAAGGAAATTAAATCATAAATAATGTATTTACTAGAAGAAACATATGGTAAAGCCAATCTTAAGCTAATTAACTACATAGAGAGAAAATCCCATGCCACTATTTTAAAAATATTTGTTTCACTGGCAAAATCAATCTTTTTAATACAATCTTTTTAATTATTTATTCCTCTCCATGAATTATTTACAAACAGATGATCTGCCTTTTATGCGAATATTTGAATCACTGCCTAATAGAATGAAACTGACATATAGTATTTGGAGAAAAGAAAATTATCTACCACAATTCGAAGAACCATTTGTGTATTCTCTAGTTTTAAGAAATTTACATCTCAACAATCGCAAAATTTATCAGTATTTTTAAAATAAATTTGGATCATGTATATTGCAGCTAAGTTGTATTTTATAGGCATGCTCATGATAGGGTTGATTAGAGATGCATCATTTCAGGAAGAGGATCTACCCATGCCTAAATTCAGTAGATCCTGTATAAGCAAAACGCTAATGATAATTTAGTAAATGATCAATTCGAATATATATATATATATATATATATATATATACATATGTACATTCGAATTTTTATAAATATTTAATGCATTCTGAAAAGTAGGCAAAATTTTTTACGGCCTTGGATTAGGCATTGTAAGCAAATCTTAGTAAACATTTTACATATGGTTGTACGTAGCATTGTAGTTTCCTATAAAATTGAGATAATTTATAATGACATTTCTTAATGTAAATTGAAGTAGCATATACATGTATTAAGCCAACCATAGAAATTTCCAGTTTTTACTCCAATATCATATAATTCCCAACTAGTATAACATGTCAATAGGAGATATAGTTTTTTCACTATTTAATTAAATTCTATAGGTTATGACATTTTTTGAATTTAAATCGCTGTTCTTTAATTGAAGATTTGAATGATTTGGACTTTTACAAATATATCTTTTCTGGTCGTCAGTGCACTAATGACTTTAATAAATTCGTGCAACTGTCTCTATTACTTTAGTACATCAATTATATGTTCCTTCCTTAATGCAATTCATTAATCATAATCAAGCAGCTATGGTATTATGTACATATATCTTATTTGAATAATCGATGACAAAACTAAGTACATTCAATTGATATCAAAGTCAGCCAACAGAAATGTCAGTCTTAAGAGCTACGCAGTCAAATACACAATAGTGGCGTCAGAGCTGCAAGTGGTTCGGTCCGCTATTCAAACACTGCGGTATTGTCCGTCCGAGAAATTTATCATTCACTTTGATTTCAATGCAATTTATTTCCAAATTTATATTTACATTACTACAAATGTACTAATATATTTATTACGAATAGTTGTCATTGTAATGGTGTGTTTTAAATTGATTTAGTAACTGTGAATTATCGTGTTGTGAACCCTATTTCATATTTGCAATGACCTAAAGCAGTGGTTTTAAGGATATGACAGTCATTCGGTCTGTAAGTTCTGAATGAAGAGAGCCGAATAAATGTATATCCACGTATATAAAACTATGCGTATTGTCTGTGCTTTATGCTTCAATCAGTCCGAAATGCACCTCCTCGAAATTTGCATTGGTAAGGTCTTTGAATATGTTAGGACGATCATGTCCATGTCCAGTCCTAAAAATTCAGGACCACTTCAAGCTCTGAGTGGTATGATTTGGATATTTGTGTTTTTGATTGATATAGACGAGCTAGCATGTTAATTCTTAAATGTAGTCCCATCTCAAATTTGTTTGTCCCCTGGGCTTTTTTGTCGATTTTTATCAATTGAAATGCTAAAAGTGAAATTTTAGAAAAATTTTTATAAACGAGAAAATATGGGATTCTAAAAGACAGTGCTAAGTTCTCAGTGTCTGTATCCCGAACAAAAAAATAGATCGATCGAAAAATTTAGGCAGGGTGGTAGATTGGAACATACCCCTACCCTAATTGCTACAGCTCACAGAATAATTGCAAACATTCGTAAAAAATTGAATTTTTAGTTTCACAAATATGAAACATTAGTACTCCAATAAATTTGCTATTATTAAATCAGGATTTTTATGCGCATGTATAATCTCTTGCTTATATTTCCCTTATTTTTTTTACGTAAGTCAATTGTATTTAAGGTTGTAATATCCCATCATTATGCAGATTGCGAGGGAAACATAGTAAAAAGCAGAAGAACATGCTGAATATACGATAGCTTAAACTGTGCATTCCCATGACAAGTTGAGGGGTAAAATTTTAATGAATTGGAAAATCTTTTCGTACTTAGCAATTAAACGAGATTAATTATGAATTGGATTTGGAGACAGTTTTCCTATATGTAGAACAATATGTATATTTAATGATTAAGTATCGCAGCAAACTTTAAAATTCAATATGTGACACAAGTAAAGTAATTATTTAAACTTTTTTAATGAATGAAGTAATCACTATTCAACTACTGCTGGTTCTTTGGACTGCGCATTTCAATCAACAGTCATGCGAATAATAATTTGCCTATAAAGTATAGCTGCCAAAATTGTAGATTTATTTTCCCATTTTTACACAGGATGCATTGTTTGCTTATGAATTTAAATGTTCAATAATTTTTTGATTTTAGGCATAATTTTTGTTCCTGTTCATGGGCCATTGAAATTTTACATCTATAATAATAATTGGACGCAAAATTTAAGAATATAGTCAAATATTAGCACATGCAAAATTTATTGTGAAATCAGCTATAAAATGAGATGAATACAAGTTTGAGTGCTCAAATTTCTCAATCTGCTAAGTGAATTAATACCTATTTTTTGTGAATATCAAACTTTTTAAGCAAAATGCTACAATACGCATCCGATAGATATTAAAGGGGTAAAATTTTAATAGGCAACTGAACAACACTATGGGACAAAAGTTTTTATATAATTAAAAAAATTCTGAAGTATAAATTCACAAGAAAAAATGTATCTTCATTTAAAAATTTGTCAGCGTAAAATGCAATCGTTCAGAAATTCACTATTAATATCACTGTACTACAGATTGATATAAAGCTAAGACTTGTTTTAGTAAAATTTCATGATAACTGAAATTATATAATTTAAAATTATGTCTATGTGAAGTTTGTTTTAATAATTCTTTTGCCTTCTTAGGAAACCTATCAATTTAACAGTTAAGAAATCCTTCTTTGATTTATAAAAATACCACGTTTAAATGTTTATTTTGGAACAATCTGTGGAAGGAAGCATTTTAAATTCAAATTTTCCTCATTTCCACTTGAGACTAGGCAGCGACATATCTGAGATAAGAGTAACAAATTTTGACGATGCCAAAGTGTTTACATAATTTACTTGAGTATTTAATTAACCACTTCCAAATCAAGCGCGATAAACATGAAATATCAATTTACATTGAAAATCCATTACATTGTTTTCATTTTATAGTCATCATGGGCTGAATTACAAAGACAATGAGAATATTTTAGTAGTATGTAAACTTGATATCATTGTTTATATATACATATATATATATATATATATATATATATATATATCCTAGGTGTTTGCATTACACTTTGTTAGAAAGTATTTTGAACTTTGTTAAACTAAAACTTTGTTTTATTTTGAAATATTAACACAGACTTCTTGAAACTAATGCATGTTTTTAAATTTGTATTGCATCAATATATGAATTACGCTTAAATGCTAAGTGCTACTATAAATATAAGGCTTCGTTTAAATAAATTGTAGTTAATGTTAATTCTTGCGAAAAAGGACACTCAAAAGAGTGTAGTTCTTACAATGTTAGTATTTGGTCTTTTGTAAATGCAATGTAAGTAATGGCTAAATTGTAAAGTTTTTATGGTCTTGTACCTTAGGCCACAAACTGTCATTATTTTTCTCTTTAAGAAAACATTCTCAATGTGTTCATTGACCACAGCCACATTTAATCTTAAGGCTTCATTTTCATTGCGTCCGTTATCAGAGATGGCATTCAGTCATCTCTCAGTGACCCATTGAGCAAGCCATTGCAATGAGAAACTACTTATAGAATGTATTCTGTTTGCTATTAGTTTCAGTAGAAAGAAATCGAAATATTAAATTTAAAATAGTAACCTTTTACTATGTAGTATTAAATGTTTTTACATTGAAAATTCGAATAAGAATATTACGGTGGTTTTTAGGCTGTCTATAATGGTGATTAAAAGGTAAAATCCGAGAGAATTTTTGAAGAAGTTAATGAAATGGAGGAATATTTACTTGATAATTTATTGTAACACCGATATTCAGATGTCTCTCAGAGATACTGTCATTTTAGATGCTTTTGGGAAATATATTCAATTTATAATATTAAAAATGTCTTTTGATTAACTACTGTTTTGGAAGTATTCAAGGTTTGATTTATCATCTTAAATAATTTCCGTTCTAAACTAATTACAGTAATGTTCGCAAATTTTCTCAGCCAGTTGGCAGGAAGAAATCTGATTAAAATTAATATGTCACGCAGTTCTTTACAACAAAATAATATACTTAATCTTATTTATTAACATTTATCTTAAATTTAGTTTCATATTCTAAAATATTCAATCTAGTCTAGTGAAATATACTTAGAAATTGATGCTCAAAAAATGTACTTTAAAAATTAAATCAGTTCCTTTTCACCTAACACTAGAAAGGCCATTACTTCTTAGGATTCTTTTTCATACAAAATTTCAAAATCGAAAATTATGTAAAAGAATGAAAAAGAATTGCACATGCAAATTCAAATGGATAATCAGTATATTTGGTGGTGCATATACCTACTGTTGTTTTTAATGAATGCATGTGGAAGTAAAAAAATTTAGTTTTAGTCATTTTTGACACATTTGGTCGTTTTAGTGTTAATCGGTTAGCGTTATGCTCACAATTAATAAAATAACATGAAGGAATAAATATGTAGCTGTCTTGCTCCTATTACAAAACCATTCCATACTGCATCACTAACAGTTTGTAATACAGTGTGCTTGGAATTTGCAAATGTAATATAAAATAGTAACGTAATGATTGCCTAGCAATTTCATACTCCACACTTTTTCGATTTCGTAAATTTTTTGTCATGGCATTCAGTTTAGGTCATAAATGTATATACAATGTATATATATATATATATATATATATATATATATATATATATGTATATGTATATACATATATATATATATATATATAAATTTCATAGCCACCGTAGTTCGTGCAACATCAAAAAAAACTGCTAGTTTAATAAACACAGAAAATTTTTAAAATATATCATAAAAATCATAGACAAACACAAAAACAATTAAAATTCATTGGCATTTAGGAGTTTCAAAGTATAACTTCTTAACTTGTTCCCTAAATCTGTTATTGTTCTTCCATTCCAACGATTACAAATGTCTAAGCCTGAGCGGTCTAACTTTTACCCGATTCTCGAATTTTGTTTCATATATATATATATATATATACCTAGTCATGACCTGCATAAAATGAATTTTTGCAAAAGCAAAGAAATTTTGAGTTACTATTTGAATGACTTAAGATATTTTCATTCTTCAATTCTCTTGGTATCTGGTTTCAATTGTGAGTAACTACCTCAATAGAAGATTTTTTTCAGTGCTTTTCTTAAGAAACTTTAGGGAGTAAATTCCTGTGCTCTTGTACTCTGGGTGAGGTTGAAAAATCTATTGATATAAAGTTTACAGTTTCAAACGGGGCGGGTTGACATGAAACCGGGTCTGTTTGAGTCACCGTTTTGATGTAAACATAATGTGTCGGATCGGATCACGTACATTAAGATTATGACTCGGTAAAAAGTCAGAATTTCAAGAATTCTATAGGTCAGTTTGGTCAGGAGACTAACAATTTTAAACGTCGAGTCGCGCAGGAATGCTAGCAATTTTATGTACATTAGGTTGGCTCCAATGTTTTCGACCCGCTTACATCTCTGATATTGCTACATGAACTGTGACGAATACATGGCAAAACTGGCTAAGCATTTTATAAGCAATAAGACAACAACATAATTCAACAAGTTAGAATATGAATATTTAGATGATATGAAAAAATATGAAAAATTTTTAGCCCCAATATTAGCACTGTTATTATTACCAATAAAATGCATGAAGAAAGAAATTGGGATATATATGTATTTATTTAATTTTAAAAATATCCTGGCGTTTATAATGACAAAGGTTTTATTTTTGCGTGCAAGTATATATATATATATATATATATATATATACATATATATTTATATATATATATATATATATATATATAATATGTCTGTATACACTATTCAATATATGCCTTTTACAGATAGAGCGAACTTTAAATTTCATCAATATAATAATATAGGATAATGAAAGAAATTATCATTTGAATTGGTTTTTAAATTGAAAATGATCGATATTTAAATATATTGATTTTCCTAATTTTCGAAACCATTAAACATCTTTAATGAGGAATCACAGATTAATTGCCGTTCTTTGTCGTTTGTGTTGTATTATTTTAAAATTACACAAGGAATGACAAAGCATGTTTATTTGGAAATTCCCGCTTTGTTATTTATGTTAAAATTTTCATGGAAAGAGCAGCACAGTTATTCAGTGATTCCTAAATTTCTTAAAAGATTTTGCAAAAGCAAAATTACAAATGTAATGATAACTGGCAGCTTTGGATGGTTAATAAGGTGAACTAACAAAATCAACGATTTGAAATTCAAAGGTGACGACAGACGTATTGTTCCAAATTCGTTTTCCAAATAATTGTCAAATAGAATTTTAAATGTCATTTAAAATGAATGAGAATGCTTGCGTTTCCAGGATTAATTTTTTTTCGCATTTAAACATTTCAAAATAATTTATGCTTTGCAATTATATGTAATCATGCTTATCAAAACATCTCTTATAAGTTCTAAGTCAAACAAGCATATGCAGTGTTTAATAAAAGAATTATTAGACAAATGCTTTCACAGTTTGTTACATGCAATGTTCTCAAATGGTTTTTTTATTTAAAAATTAAATATTTCCAAATTTTATTGTTCACACTTAAATTATATTTGGAAAAGTTTCAAATTTATACCTAAAATTTAGAAATCCAAAAGAATATGTTACAGAAATCTTTCAAACTGTTTTTCAAGATTATCATACTAATGCATCCGGAGTAAAACTTCGGGTATGAGTTCTAATTCTTAACTAAGCGTACATACGCATAGGGCAGATACAGGCGGGTATGTGTAAAGGATGAAAATAACTGGATAAAATCCAGAAAAACATTGTTGTAATTTAACCACCTACCATGGAAACGTTCCAATCAATTTATCTTTATATGTTACAACGCGGTTTGAATGGCTTTATTATTTTTAAATTTATTTCTTTCTGAATTTCTCAATGTGTATTCAAAATTTGATTAAAAATTATGGTTTACTTCTTCACATTTAAATGAATTTTTGGAGTTTAGAAAATATCAAAGTTAATTTTATATATGATTAGTTTTTTAATAGAAACTAATGTAACTAATAAATGTGTAGTACAAAAAAGATTAATGAAAATCAAGTAACCAGGCCTGATATAGAAATTTCGGTGGGGATATTGAAATTTTTCATTGAACTTTATTAATATTGTATTCATCACTCTTTTTCTGGAAGGTTATGGCTTCGACTACTACTACTACTGATGCCATCATTTTAGCTAGTTTGACTTTTTACTAATATAATTCTATAATTCTAAAAATTTTTAATTACTAAATACGTTTTTAAGATTAAAATGTTGCAATCATAATTCAGTGACTAAAAGGGCCATTAATAATTATATTTTCATATTTGGATTGGGGCAAGGATACAAATGCTATGGAATTCATTCGATATTAAATCATCTGAAAATATGTTTAATATTGCAAAAGTTGGCTAAGTCTGGGTCATAAGCTGTCTTCGAAACAAAAATTGATAATAGCTAGTAATTTTGGTCTTAAGCAAGCCATAATATGAAAAAATGCTACTATATATTTTTTGTATTAATTAGTTTTTAAAAATTTGTGTTCTCAACAACCATCATTTAAGATTGCTAGAAAACTATTATTGGAAAAAGGAATTCTGCACATTTCTTCCAAATTTTATAAAGAAGAACCTATTAGCATTTATGCTGATTCAATTTTTGAAATTAATTTTCTCTTTTTATATTAAGGAATTACAACTGAAAATTACCAGATCAGACCATGGAGAGGTTTTAAATTTCAGTGTTATTTCTTTATGAAAGTTATATATAGTTGAAGCTAAAAATTTGATGCGCCAAGTATTTAAATTTCATAACTTTTACAGTATGTTCTATAAAAATTTTATAGTTTTGGAATCACTCCAATAAAAATAAGAATGTCTTAATGTGTTTGAAGTAAAAGTAACAACATTTTTTAAAATATTTTGTAAGACTTTTGAGTCTCCTGATTCTTAGAAAATCAGTATTTTGTCATTTGAATTATAATAAATTTTATGTGTAAGATAAAAAGTAAATTTTTGCAGCTTCCGGATCTAAACTTAAATGAAGGATGCAATGTTGGTCACGGACATAACTAAATAACTAATGCAAGTACCATTAAATTTCCGAAATTTTAAGCATGATTTTAGTGACAAAAAAATTAAGCCTCAACACATATTTAATATAAAGAAAATAATTTGAAAGGATATCTCTGCTAGAACACATTTTTAAATCAAAAACTTAAAATAATTTAATTTGATGGCATTAAAAAAAATTCAAAATCAATTTGCTGGAAAATATTTATGTGCATAATAATTATTTTTTTTTAATTCGATTGCCGTACTAGAGCCCGAATAGTGTAGATTGTACTGTGAGGAAATTAAATATCATCTATATAGACTGTAGTAAAATTCTTTTGGCTTTGTGAGATCCTAGTATATAGCTGTTTAAAAAATTTCTTATTAAGTACATATAATATGTTACACAAAGATTGTAAAGTTAACATTCTGTGAAATTTGGATGTGAGCTTATGATTAGGGCTAGGGTTAAGGTTAGAATTTTTCCAGTAAATACATTAATTATCTAGATTGACTAGAGTTTTCATATATATATATATATATATATAAATTTATATATATATATAATGACTTTACATCTTTAAAATGATGTATTTGACAGTATGATTTATTTTGACTGATACTTTATTTGCAAGCATTTGTACAGTTGTGGATAAAGAATTCTCGAAATTAGTATATTAGAATAGATATTTTATGTATTTTAGAAATAAGCAGTTGGCTGAGAACACCAAATCCGAGTATGTAAATCCGTTTTGGATCCGCGTTATCATTTGTCTACTAAAATCGCATACAATGTAGACAATTGATTGCTCCATATGGTGCAAGTAACAAATGGCTTTAAGAATGAAAGAAACAAGTGGATGAGAAAATCAAATTCCAGATTGCTATGTGCTCCTAAAAATACAGGAAATTTCTAAAATGGCAGTTTTTATAAAAATTATATGTGCAAACACTTAAATCAATTGCAACTATGCCTCAATTATTTCAACTTTTCTAAATATGTACAGTAATTGTCTAAATTCCAGAAATTTATTGTGTTTGCAAATGATAGCAGAAATGCATACACTATTACATTTTTATAAAAAATACGAATCCTTTTTAAAACGTCCAAAATCTAGAAAATATATGCAGTATCTATAAACGTGGTGTGCATATTCCATATATATATA
>CABFPE010000237.1:671339-681793 GCA_900660155.1 Hofstenia miamia
AGGATAGGTTGAAATCTTAATTTATCACAAGATAAATCCTTGTTAGAGTATACAGCTAATAAATGTAGCCAAATATCAAAATTACTGTAGGTAAGTCAGTTGGTTTTATATATATAGTTTACTAAAGAAATGCTGGAACCTTTAATTATTTCGTAAATAATTGGTATTTTACAGAGAACAGAAACAAAAAACGCGGGAAGTACATGCTATTTTTACTATGCTTTGGAACTTCAAATCTTTTTGTAAGTGATAATTCAAAATTGATAGTTTGCTTAGCTAAATCGTAACCATAGATAAATAGACTTAATGAATTATAGTTGGAACCCATTGAAGAAATGTATGTAACTGGTTGTAAATAATTGACATTATATACTGAACATTGAATGAGCACAGGTAAGCCTGCTTAAAGCTTAGTATTTGCTATGATTGCATTTAGCTTTTAGTTCATCTTGAAGAATTTTTGAATGTGAAAAAGAAAGTTTCTTAATGAACTCATCTGGAAATGAATACCAAATTGACTTCGAAACCTTCCAAAGTTTTTTTAAATTTCTTGGGTGCCTCTTGAGCACTTCAGCTTTCATATTAGCCAACAGTTATATAATTTAGGTTAAATTAAACATCTGAACTGGCCATTCCAAAAGAAGTGGCAATCACATGTCCTGCATAAACTATCTACCAATCAATCCTCGCGGTATTCACCCGAGCACTTTCTAGTTGCAAAAAATTCAGCTTCTCGGATTGCTAAGATGACCTATTGCTCAATGATGTGAGTGCAGTTCACCGCATTAAGATTTTTTACCAACGTAACAAGTTTCGAGTACGATTACTTTGATGACCCTCAAACCATTAATGAATCAACAAAAAACTTAGCTGTGCTCTTGGTATATTGAGAGTTAAAACAAAATTTTGTTGTTGGCAGTTGTCTCACATATTTTTTACTGACTATAAAGCTCAATATTTGCTTCATCTAGAAAATAATGCGTTGAAATTCTGCCATCATGACCTGACACTGTTATTTAGCAAAATGAAGTCATTTGTTTTGCTGTGATGCTCTTAAATATGCCTGATTTCCTGCGAACTACCATACAGACCATATATATTTAAAAAACTGTTGCACTGACCGCAGGGTGACTACATTATATAGGTCTAATTGACTGAACACATATTACGATGAGTCAGAGCTTCACTTTGTGTGAAATTGTCGCTTATTCCTTATTGATGTGGTGTTTTGATTTAGACTGACGAATTAAGTGCCTCTGCCCGGTACGGGTAACTTTTTGAGGGCCCCCAGTTCGTTTCTTGGCGAATACCGCTTTTCTAAGTTGAAGGCACCAATATCACACGATATTTTGTTGTGGGTCTTTCCCTGCCTTTTCAAAAGAGCTACACGTTCTCACTTTTCAGTGGAGATTGTTTACCTGGGATAACACTAATAAATTGCAGCAATAGTGAATTTGCACTAATAGAATAGATTTAGGCAATTTCACAATGTAAAGATTAATATAATTGAAATAAAGAGCCTGCAATTCAAGATGTATTGCATAATTGAAAAAATTTTTTTGTTATTATTTTGACTAACATTACGACTTCAAATGGCTGCATTAAAGTCATAAGGTAGTTATGTTTACAACTTTTTAAAGCCACAATTTACACATTTTGAACCTTGAGGTTCCAATATTTAATTCGTACATTGTATATATGTATATATATATATATATATATATATATAAATGTGTATGTCGGTGAATATGAGAGGCTGCTCGAAAAATCAATTGTTACTGAATGAACAGATTTGCTTAAGGCATCAAAATTTTACCGTGTATTAAATACTCTTAAAAAGCTCAATTCTATTAGTTATAGGAGTAAGGCAACCTCACAGTAAGTTTAATCGAATTGAACAAACATTTAACATGAGCAGAAAAGGCATAGCTCGTTTCAATGCTACATTAAATATATTAATACTTATAAATGAATATTTATTTATATTAAACATGATATTATAAATATTTGGGAAGAATTCCTATAAATCTGCTTTGCACTAGAGAAGTGTTCAGACCTTACGTCAATATAACATTTCTGATTATTAATAATTAATGAGATATTCACATTATGCAGAATTCAGGAAAATATTTTAAAATGTGTACAATAAAATGAGCGTAAACAGAAGTAATTAATAAGGGGCAAGCCTCTGAACACAACTAAACAAATATTAATTTTTTCAAAATGTCTTTGGAGCAAGTAGTGAACAAAAATTATAAATGTATACTTTAGAATATATTAGATTTGCTAGTAATCTTTTTCTAAAACCATGTCAACAATATACCTTAGATTCAAATTCAACACACATGTTGCATCCACTGCATTTGTCTAAAATGCTTGCTTAGTACACTATCTTTACGACAAACAACAATTTTCAATGATAGATTCAAAAACTTTCAAGGTCTATGTAAAGACTTTTTTGGGCATTAAGTTTATTTTTAGAACTTACTTCAATTACACATTGGCAGAATAATTTTGTACTTGCTAATATATTTCAATTGAAATCAAAATTATGAAGAGATAATTCATTTGGCTAAGATTACTTAACATTCGAGTTATCCAGGTTTGCATTACTGATTAACTTGCATGTAGATAACATGTCTGAACCTAGCTTGTATCAAATTGCTGCGTCTGTTTATTAAGCATAAATATTACAAAATAATGCTGTCTTTCGCTCGGAATGATTTTCCCACTAATAATTTTCATGTTTATTTAGCAAAGTACAAAATTTATTTATGGCAAAATTAAGTCTAACCTCTGCAGAGATAGATATGGGTCGAAAAGTTAGGTCCTTGCCCATTAAACCTAAATTTTTTCCGAATCCCACCCATCTTATGCCCAAATTTATTATCCTTATTAAACCAAAGTTAGGAATCTTAGGAACTTCTAATAAATTTTTCGTACTGAAATTTAATATCTTAAGTTGACTTTTAGAAGAGTATATTATATTAATGTAGAACTTCAAAATGAAAATTTTGTTTTCCAACTCATTGTTTATTAATTATATAATATTCAAGACATTTGGTTTTACTTGTGCACGCTGTTGAGTAATAGTCAGATTTTTTAATTTCTACTAATCTTTTCTAATTATCCAGGCGGGCTCAACCGATGTTCATCTCTGAAGGGCAGCCAGTCAACCCCAGCTGATAATAGGAAATTGTCTGTAGTCTGGAACATGACTGACTAGATTTTCCAATGAGACACAACCACAAATAAGCCCAAAAATGAGTATAGAAAAAAAGGTTTTTAACCTGTCAAACCCTAAAATTTTTCAGGCTACATGCGAGCCTACATTATATTTTTCAAATATTCTTAAAATAATTTTGCAAATTATATAATTCGGTCCTCTCATTGTGAATATTTAATGTGGTTACTAAAATTATGCTACTTAATGCAAGAGCTGAGGTCTATTTTGTCAAAAGGCCTTATATCAGACATTAATGAACATTGATAGTTAACAAGTATTTTCTTTTTACAAAGATTGGTTTGTGCTGCGATGGTTTCAAAATTTACCAACATTGGTCTTCCGCGCAAGGCTATTTTGCTGTATTTAGTTACTTCAGTCTGTCATTTTTATATTACTATTTGCTATCATAATTAATAACCTCGATAAATGTCCTAGCTGAATTTTAATACTGATGCTTAGGATGATTTAGTAGGCACTTTTCAGCTAAGCATGATGTCAGTATACTTCATAAGAAATAATTTCAGAAAATCATCCTTCATGTTAATTATTTTTGTAAACAAAATCATATAATTTCAGACTTCCTGTCAATATTGTCAAGTGTAATAAATCTACGTGACGTGTTCCACTTAAATTATTAATACGGAATTGTTAATATATGATGTTATCTCATTAGTGTCTGTGCTTCTTAAATACAATTCGAAATTTGAAATATAATTCAATGGAAATTTCGATATCACAACACTTAGAAAAAGAAAATTATACAAACAGCAGCAAAAACAATTACAATTCAAAGTTTGTACTCGGGTAACATCTGCTTAGAAAGAATTTGCAAATGGAGAACGACTTTGTTCAACGACAAATTATCCGTAAATATAATATATATGTTGGCTTCCGAACTGTGGGTCATGACCCAAAAGAAATTTGTTTCTTATTCAAAGGGGTTACGAAATGGATTAACATAACTGTATTATGTATTTATGTAGATGTACTGTATATGTTTGTAACAAATTTTAAAATGATTCCCATCATTTGACTAAGTCTAGCAGATGAGTACAGTGTTTTGTACATTCAACCACAGATGGACGTTGCCCAAAAACTCCTGCCCAGCCCATTTAAATTAATGCTAATTCAGCCTATTTTTATAACAATTTTTCAAAAAAATTTCGCCAATTTTTCGGTTGCCTACACCAAAATTTGGTATGTTGGAAACTCTGAATTTGAAAATCCCAAGCTTACATGGAGAAAAGTACATGTACATGATACTAATATAAAATTTCAAAATTGGAATTTTATTTTTCACCGTATTGTTTATAACTAATATTCACTGCATCTACGTGACTTGCATGCACGTTGCGTTATAGTCAGTTATTTTTTAAATTTTGGCAAGTATTTTGCAAAATTCGACCCAACACTGCCTTCAAGATTCAGTTCTTGCATTCAAGACACATTGTTCTACGAATGTCTCGACCGGTAAAAATTCGTCAATTTTTTAGACGAAATCTTTAGAAGTGACTTTTCAATGAGTTATGAAACGAGTTACATTTTTGTCTATTGGTACTTGCGTATGCGTGTTTGTGCATGTAACATATGCAAAATTTAATGTGGGTGTATTGTTATTTACCTTCTCCAGTTAATTTATGCATTTGAAGTCATTGAAATTGTGAAATGGTATAACCTAAAAAAATACACTTAGCTCTGACTTTATTTTCCGCAAATTTTTGAAATTGCTGTAGAAAATTATGGTTACCGAATTGTTTAAAATAAATCAATTTTTTGAAATCAGTGTAAAATTATGATTTTGAAAAAGAAAATCGTATTTTCATTTTGTTAACATTTTCTTGTCCTCACTATGAAATTAATTAATTAATAGAAAATAACCAAATAATCAAAAGTGCATCGCAACCTGTGGAATCTTCGATAATGTTTTGGGAAAGCTGTCCTAAGTCGAATTTTGATCGGTCTACTACTAAGTAGTCGTGTGCACCTATTGATTGCTACTCTATAATAACAATGCAATACAAGTTTCAGAAGTTAATAGTATAATTAACAACTCTATTTAAGTAAAGCAGCAACATTGCCTCTGGCCAAACAGAGAATATTCCATTTCATTCGTGATTGGAATCCACCATCGGAGGAGGTGACATCATCTTTAATCGGTGCTTATTTAGTTTATTTCCTTAGCTTAATTGTAGTAAAAGTAAATTTATCTACCTCACATATAAATGGAATGTATATGGGTAATACATGGACATTGCTAAGCAGCTTATCATCACAAGTTTATTATTTAATTTGCGGAAAACGAAACGAAAGGAAAAATCATTGTCTTATCTACTCGTTTCGCCGTATCTCTAAACTAAATCGAACCTCTCTCGCGGGTTGATTCTGGAAGAAGGTTTGTGACTACAGCTCAAGAGCTTACCGCAAACGCTTTCGATGTCTTACTCAGTTATTTTCATTTTTAAAACACTAAAATACCGATAATAAATTTTGTAGAGCTAAAACAAATGTTATTAAAAGAAAAATAAAACCAGCCCTGAGAGAAGTTTTATTAGAAAAGAAATGATTTTGCAATTTCCTATATTGTCTATAAACAAAAATCAGGTATGCCTGCTAAGTTAACAGTTTATTCAATTACAAATGTCGTTCCTTCTGATTGTATACAATAATTCTGTAACATGTCAGAACTAAATTCAAATTAATTAATGAGAGACTAAATCGGTTATATTTTCTTACTTGAAGTTCGACTGCAAAGTTAACTCCTAGGCAATTACAAATAAAGCAAAGAGATTTACTTAGGGTCGATACTACACTCTGCAGAAACCAAGTTTATAGAAATAACTATCTCTATTAAACAAATAGAAATATTGAACGAATTTTGCAACTAAAAACTATTTATTTCTATAGAAAATTATTCAAGTACATAGATGGCAAATGAAAAATCCAATGCATCAATCATCATGACCTGCTGATTGATAAAGTGCATATTGAATGCAAAATAATGATATTAGGCACTTATTTATAGTATCTGCGTTAGTGAAATTTAATAATATATTTCAAAGTAAACTTTAACACTAGTAATTAAATATTTTGTTGCAAAGCTAAATTTTTAATGAATTTATAATTTTGGAATTCAAAATTATCAATGCGGTGAAATTAATTAATTTAAATACTACTGACGAGCAACATAGAAATTAATTTCAATTTATCTTGTAGCTGTATATACTATTTTTTCTTTTAGTTTACAATGTGAACTAGGCCTATATATAAAAAATCAAACAATCCATATATATATATATATATATATATATATATATATATATATAATGTTCAACTGAAACTGAAGCAAAGTGTACCGAAATGAATTGTTCAAAACTGCAATTGAATCTCAAAATTGCATTCGATAAGAAATGCAAAACTGAATAAAAACTGATTGTGAAACAAATCATTTATTTTGTTTTCAGATATTCAATAAATTTCGTGCATTTTTGTGTAAAGAAATTGTAAATCCGTAGATCAATCTCGGGAAAACTCACAAAAACAATATTTTCTTGATATTGATAGCTCGGACATTCTCATTCTTAACCACTTCTAAAATTAAAGTAAAACTCTTTGATCTTCTATTGCAAAGAGTAATTATAAAAATTCTGTTATAAATAATCAAATTTTGAATGAATTAAATACCTTCTTTTTATACATATATAATTTTCTTAGTTTAGGAGCGGTTTTTGCGAGATGTGAAGAAAGTCCGCAAATATAGATGGAAGCTACCCAAGCAGACTCAAACATTTGAAATATATGAATTATGAATATATAGCCTTGAAAGAGTCATTGTTGAAAATCTTATTAACATTTATATACATTTGTTCTTTTTTATGTGATACCGAATAAATTTAAATAAAATCATGATTTGTTACGCATTTGTTCTGTACATTTCTTCCAAATGACATTTTAGATTTTTGGCGACTTCTTAAAATTTCTTGGATTTTTATTTTATGACTATTGGAATTTCTTGGAAATTTTTTGCCAAATTTCAAGTTTACTCAACGAAAAATTCAAGAAACTTCCAAGAACTTTTCAGGATTTTCTATGATTATTGGAATTTCTTGGAAATTTCTTTCAAGATTCTTGTAATATCTTATAAATTTCTTGCCAAGTTCTTGCAAGTCTTTTTCAAGAAACGTCCAAGATCTTAGCAAGATTTTCCACTTTTGATTAACTTGGAATGGCAGCAGGTATCCAATATCTAAGGTAACAGTAAGAATGAACAAATAGCGTATTTAACTGGGCTTTGACAACATTATTTCAAATTAAATCAAGAAGTAGGGATCAATTTACAATATTTGAAAATACTTTTTCCCAAATTCTTTGTTCAATTTAACAGCTTAGTGTTACTAATCAAACATGTTAACAAACTAAATAGTACTACGCATTTCTTTCAACAAGCGTAAAAACTGCTGCATTCTAAATGAAATTGTTAGATGCAATTCATTTAGAAACTCATACATTGTAAAAAATGTCAGTTTATGGAACAAACTAGGCAAAAGCATAAAAAATGACCAAGTGTAAAAAAATTCAAAAAGCTACTCAAAGAAAACCTACTTGCCTATCAGTATGCGTTAGGATGATAAAAAAAATGAAATTCATGGCAAAGTAGGATTACATTATTTGTATAGATGTGTGTATGTAAATATCATGCTTAACAGCTATTAAATGCTTATTAACATTGTAGTTATTATTAAGTGTTGGAAATACATTACCTTCTTTTCAAAACTTATTTAACCATAATTATTCATTCTATACATATGTGTATATTTATTTTTCATTTGTAACATTTTATATAATGTAATAAATTGCTTTCTACTACAATTATTATACCCTGCATTAATGAAAATAAATATTTATTAGAAATCTCTTCGCAACTCACTCCCACATTGTAATTTCAAAATTTCTCCACTAGATCGATGTAAGTATAATTTCAATTTCAAATTCAATCTTCTCTATTAAATTTGAGGTGATGTGAAAGTTGGTTATGTAGAAAAAAAGAAGGGAACTTAATCTAGTGGATGTAATCCATTCATTTAAACACATTTATGGGCAAGTGAATTCAGCATTTAAAGAAAGGTTAATTTCTTAAATTCAAAATTCAAAGATATTGAAAAGCTTGCCAAACAATTTTCAAAAATGTTGATAGTAAGTTAAAAAAATTATTTGATATTTTCCCCAGTTACATTTGAAAGTACAATAATTACATCTAGAGTTCAATTATAGTTTGCTACAAATTAAATAAAACTCTAGTGCTTTGCAATTTTTGAAATTTATAAACATTATTAAGTGCAAAAGTTTTGTAAAATATTTTTGAATAACGTTTCATCAGTGGCGTAATACCTGAAAGGCATGGAGGGTTTAAGCCCTTCTTTTTTTGAAAACAAATTATTTCATGTGATGTTATGCAGTTTTAATTGCTTTTTTAAACTTTGCAGTCTTTTTAATAAGTTGTAAAACTAATTTTTAGACAATTGTTATTATTATTGCTGTACTTTATCAAAATATCAAAAAAAAACGTACAAATTTTTATGTTATTAATTCGCAATTGAGATTTCCCAAGCAATAATTTGCGGTAGTTTCAAATACCTCAAGGTTTACAATAAATAAAATGATTCAATTATTCTTTTCATAATCAAGTAAAAGCTATTTCCTGCAAACTGAAATTTTAAGCTATTTCTACAAAACTGCAAAAGACCAAAGAAACTTGAAGACTATTTCCAAAATTTAGTTGTAAAATATTACAACTCCTGCAAAGTAAGACTTTTGTCATTATCACACCACGTCTTACTTTTTACATATTTGAAGAAGGCAACTAGCATTTTAGCCTTTTTTCTGAAAAGGAGCTTGCCAATAGGACAATTCGCTAACCGGAAAACTGAAAATGCAGGTTTGATTAACAGTCAACATCGAAAATAACTTAGCATGAACGAATTTTTTACTTTTTGATTCATGGCAACTGCTGCAGCATTTTATTGTAACATCGGAAGGTGCTGGTCTCTAGTATCGGCCATCTTACTAGTTTTTGCGCTCACTATTTATTAAATGTTTGTACATAATGTTAATATTTACTGTATATAAGACACATAATCATCTGCAATTGGAGAAATAGTTCATTCGTGTTCTCTTGTTCGGCACACCTCCTTGCGCCAACCATCCGATGCTACATTATAATTAATTAGTCAGAGTTACTATTTATAATTATTTATTTTTTGCTTTATCCTTGTCAATACATATAATATGCGTGCAAAATTAACATAGTGCTGCAAATAAACTTTTTGTGCTAGATTCTGCACTGAATATAATTTTTTGCAAAAATCGTGTTTTATCAAACCTGTTCTCGTTTGGATTTTACATATTATTAAATTGAACAACGAAATAATTCTTGAAGAAACATGTTAAATATGTAAATTGTAAAGAAACATTTGTGATTGAAAAAAATTACCAGATTAAGCAAGGCTTAAGCATTTTCTAAGTATGTCACTTAGTGATTGTCTTTATACAACTTGTTGTCTTTTTTAAAACGACAAACCGTTTTCCCAAATGTTAAGCACTTTTCTCCAAATTTGCAAATTGTTGGAGAAGATGCGCCCCTAAAATGATGAACATTTGTACAAAATTGTATTGCCATGCCTGATGTATTTGAAAACATCAACTATTTTTATGAAAATACCTCTTTCTTGAAATTTCTTCAAATTACCCTCATAGTTAAGGCTCACATCATCATGACTTTAAAAAAATTTTTTTCAAAGCCTATTGGGAAATCTGGAAATCGTGAGCCATGGACACATATATTGGTGAATGTACTCGAACGTAATGTTGAAATTTGTACTAAAGCCTACTGAAGTTACCACACTATTTTCTTTTAAAATTTCAATTTCTTAAAATATATGTCAATACACTTCATGCTTAATATTCATGTATTTTTAAGGTTTAGAGCAAATAGCACTAACGTAAAACTTAAGTGCTGCCGTATATGTAGATAAAGATTCCAAACCATTTGAGGCATACTGTTGAAACTTCAGAGGTAGCAACGGCAAAAGCCTCGGGTTGAAGAATTTGAGCAATGCCACAACTTAATGGGACCACGATCAAGCGTAGTTTTAAAACGTAAATGAAAGGGTAGCTTAACGTTAATATTTATGAACGCTTCAATTTTTTTTTCAAGAAATCAAAAAAATATTAA
>CABFPE010000237.1:744335-755302 GCA_900660155.1 Hofstenia miamia
GCAACGAATCACATAGTCAATATAAATAAAGATAAAGTGATTATAAAAGGGAGAAGAGTCAAGGCTGAAAAGCAAATGGTTGACAAAGTTATTAATATTATAACTGAAAAAGTGACTCAAACATTCCAGATACCAGAAATTAAACAGGAAGAATATCAACATTTGGATGAGAAACAGAGACAAGCATTGTTGGAAATCTTAAATAAACATAACAAGATATTCAATTTTGGCGAGATTAGCGTAGGAAAAGCCATCGGTGAAACACATAAAATCATTACTACGACAGACGAGCCGATAAGACTACCATGCAGAAGGGTGCCAGAGAATTTGAAAGAAAATTACAATACGATTCTGAACGAGTTGATCGACAATAAAATTATAAGACCGAGTGAAAGTCCCTATGCGTCACCAACGGTCTTTGTCAAACAAGGTGACAAGTATAGGCTATGTATAGATTTTAGAAAACTTAATGATGTAACAAAGAAAGATGCGTACCCACTACCTAGAATCAATGATATGATTTATGAGGCAACAAAAAATAAATACTTCACATGCATTGATTTATGCAAAGCCTATTGGCAGGTTCTGATGGAACCAAAAGATATAGAGAAAACAGCATTCATAACACCATACGGTGAAATAGAAACATGAGAAGAAATAAATATGGAAACGATGATATACAGTCAAACTGGTATAAACACGAAAAGGGTATCAATCCCATCGAGTTTGTGCACGGTTAAAGAAGGGAAAGGCTGGATACCGATATTGAACGCAACGAATCACATAGTAAATATAAATAAAGATAAAGTGATTATAAAAGGGAGAAGAGTCAAGGCTGAAAAGCAAATGGTTGACAAAGTTATTAATATTATAACTGAAAAAGCGACTCAAACATTCCAGATACCGGAAATTAAACAGGAAGAATATCAACATTTAGATGAGAAACAGAGACAAGCATTGTTGGAAATCTTAAATAAACATAATAAGATATTCAATTTTGGTGAAATTAGCGTAGGAAAAGCCATTGGTGAAACACATAAAATCATTACTACGACAGATGAGCCGATAAGACTACCATGCAGAAGGGTGCCAGAGAATTTGAAAGAAAATTACAATACGATTCTGAACGAGTTGATCGACAATAAAATCATAAGACCGAGTGAAAGTCCCTATGCGTCACCGACGGTCTTTGTCAAACAAGGTGACAAGTATAGGCTATGTATAGATTTTAGAAAACTTAATGATGTAACAAAGAAAGATGCGTACCCACTACCTAGAATTGATGATATGATTTACGAGGCAACGAAAAATAAATACTTCACATGCATCGATTTATGCAAAGCCTATTGGCAGGTTCCGATGGAACCAAAAGATATCGAGAAAACAGCATTCATAACACCATACGGTTTATTCGAATGGATGTATATGGCATTCGGACTTTGTAATGCGCCAGCGACTTTTCAACGTTATGTCACGAAAGTTCTCAAACAAGATAATAAAAAAATGGATGAAGGAGTATGTGCTTACATTGATGACATATTAGTTGCAAGCAATACAATAGAGGAACATTTAGAAAAATTAGATAAAACACTAACGATTCTGTACAATGCCGGACTACGTGTAAATGGGAAAAAATGCGAAATTCTGAAAACAGAAGTAGTCTTTTTGGGTAGACAGATTCAACAAGGGAAGATCAAGATGAAGAATAATGCAAGAGAAATGATCCTCAATATTAAGAGTCCGAAGACTAAGAAAGATGTACAAAGGATAATGGGCTTCATTAACTATTACGGGTCATTTATACCGAATATTGCTCAAAAGACGAACAGAATAACAACGTTGCTAAAAAAGTCAAAACCGTTCGAATGGACGTGGAAAGAGGAAGAACAATTAGAGAATATAAAAAATGAACTCGCGAAGATGCCGTCATTAAATACACCCGACTATCAGGAGGAATTTATTTTGGACTGTGACGCAAGTACAGTAGCGATAGGAGCATGTTTGGGTCAAATGAAAAATGGGAAAGAAGTCCCTATACAATTTTTTAGTAGAAGATTAAAAACTAGCGAAGAAAATTATGGCTCAACAAAATTAGAAATGCTAGCCCTAGTAGAGAGCATCAAGAAATTTAGATATTTTTTGATTGGACAAAAGTTTAAAGTGAGAACGGACAATAGTGGATTGGCATGGTTGAAAAAGTTCTCTGGTGATAAATCATCGATAGTATCGCGATGGATTGAATACTTGAACGAATTCAGATTTACAATAGAGCACAGAAAAGGAAATTTACATAAAAACGCTGATTTTTGGACAGCTCTCCCGGAATATCAAAGGGATATTGAAAAACAGGAAGGCGAAAAGAAAAGATTTGATTTTTTACCTCACAACGAGTATAAGGAGCTACCAGAAATCAATGCTGATAAGAAAGGTCAGGCAATAATGCCCATCGTGATAAAAGAAGAAATCGAAGAGAGCGAGATCATCCAAAAACAAAAAGTCGATATGATATTAACGGAGATAAGAGAAAAACTTACGAATACAGACAAGCAACTAAGTAAACAAGCTAATAGCTACTACCAAAGGTACACATGGAAAATTAATGACAATGGACTACTATACGTATGTGGAAAAATTTTAAGAATAGCAATCCCAGAGTACTATAAAAGGGAATTGGTGAAGAAGATACATGAAAAGGGTCACATCGGAATTCTACAGACAGAACAAACATTCAACACAAGATTTATAACAATAGGGATACGTAAGGTTGTAGAGGATGTCATTAATAAGTGTACGACTTGTTTATTAAACAACAAAAGTCATTTTCCGCAACAGACAGCACCATTGGAAAAAATTATATCGAACGCACCAAATCAGATAGTGCATGTGGATTTAGAAAAATTGTCGCAAGACGACGAAGGTTATCAGTACATTTTGGTAATAGTTGATAATTTTACAAAGTATGCTAGAATGATCCCTCTGGACTCGACAACTGCGAAGAATGTGGCAGAAAAAATAATGAAAGAGTGGATATTGAAATTTGGACCAATGGAAGTGTTAGTATCCGATCGAGGGGTGCAATTTGAAAGTAAACTGTTCGAGGAAATGGCGAAATTGTTAGAAATAATGACCGAAAAAACAACAGCGTATCACCCACAAGCAAATGGGGCAGTAGAGAGGTTAAATAGAACAATGATCAAGTTAATAAGAGTGTTGACATCAAGAGTTGGTGGAAGAGACTGGAGAGAGGTGATAGAAATGGTGGAATATTTCTATAACACTTCAGTACATTCTACAACAGGAGTAACACCATTTAAGGCAATGTATGGCAGGGAAGCTGCAACGCCGATATCAATGCAATATGATAACTACGCGGAAAAACCGGATAATGAATATATTAGAAGAATTAAAAATCAGATGACAGGAGTTCACGAAGCGATATGTCACAACACAAAGAAATCTGCGATCAGACAGCAGAGAAATTTCAACAAGAAGATCTATGGGAAACCACACAAAAAGGGTGACAGGGTTTACGCGTACACTTTGTTGAGAACACAAGACATAAACCAAGTGAGGAAATTAAAAACACAATGGTCAGGGCCATTTATCATTTCACAGACACTACCAAATAATAACTATAAATTGAACGACGGTAGAATTTTACATTTTCAAAACCTGAAAAGGGCAACAAAAGATATTGACCAGGCTAAACTAGACGAAAATGCACAGTTTAAATTAATCGAAAATAGTGACGGTGTATATAATGATATGAATGATCTGGATAGCGTGGCAGAAGAGGAATTCCAAGAAGAATACAATCCTCCACAGAGAGAGGATGAGAGTGAAAGAAGAATAATGCCCCAGAGGGCTGTAAAAAATAAAAATAAATACGACCCTGAGATATGGGATATAAATTTAGTAACTCCATTTAGATTAGATCATGAAAAGAGCCAGCAGTCGATCACCATTGAAGAGCAGAAGGATACGCAGGAGATCCCCGAAATCCGATCGTCAGTTAAAGGGCGTGACGAGGGGAGAAAACACTAACAGCGATAGCAGAAAAACTAGTCGAACTAAATCTCCTCAATCCGATTGTCAGTTAAAGGGCATGAGGATGGAGAATACGTCAATAACGAATAAGAGAAGAAGGATAAGAAAGAAATCTCCTCAATCCGATTGTCAGTTAAAGGGCATGAGGATGGAGAATACGTCAAATAAGAGAAGAAGGATAAGAAGGAAGTCTCCTCAATCTGATTGTCAACTAAAGGGCATGAGGATGGAGACAACGCCAAAAAGACCACCCTCAACCAAATGTCAATTAAAGGGCAGGCGGATAAACGAGGGCCAACATCAGGATACTGATTGTCAATAAAAGGGCGTGAGGTTGGAGGAAAAATCAAGCTCGTCAATGGAACACTCCCCCACATCCAGCGGAACTCGAAGCCAATTAAAGGGCGGAGAGGATGCAGCTAAAATAACAGGTCCTTGCTTGCAGTTAAAGGCAGCAAGGACTGAAATCCGGGGTCAATACGTTGACCCGGATGTGCAAGACATTAGTGAAGACTCGGACATGGATACATCGGAACAGCCATCCACTAGCTCATTACCCACAACAAGTTACAGTTCACAACCGTTCTCTCACAGACAATCATCTACCACAATGAAATCATCAAAATCCGAAGAAAGAGAAAGCAGGATGACAAAAATCGGAAAAGACAAGATTCATCCATATTTCATAGCCAATAGGAAAATCCGTTATAACGCACAAGATAATTTATCTCCGGAGACGAAAAGGTTTCTACAACAGAACGTATCAACGAAAGAAGCAGAAGCATCGGCCATACCTATTGTAATCAATAAACAGAATAGGCCAGTTTGCAATACAGTGATTTCCTATCCAAGAAATATGAAAGAAGACTTCAATAGGCCATATTTCAAGAGCACGACGCACATAACATTTGAAGAAATGTTTACGTTAAAAGACGTCCAGAAAGTCATTAAGAATAAAAACAAATTAATAGACAAATGCGAGCAAGTGAATTTGGATAGAGAACATATGACGCTGATATATTTCATAAAGAAGTTAGAAATGGCCTCCAAAAATCTCGAAACAAACATTGAAGACACGTTAAAGTTGGCGAAAGAGCATAAAGTAAAAGTTATTGTGATCGCGAGGTCGCAATGTGATGAAGAAATGCCGGAATTTTTGCAGACATTAGAAGAAAAAATGGAAAACGTGTTTATAATGAATAGAGGTGGAGAGACAATTTCAGAGATGATCAGCATAGACTTGCAAATAAACAGCATGGCACCAGCAGAAAGAATAATGGTCGAGCCAAAGATAGCAATAGACATGTATTACCAAGTCAGAACAATGGAAATACTCGGAGTAACAGAAAATCTAGAAGAGATAGGAAACTTATACATAAAATGCAGTATGAAGCAAACTCCCGAGCATCTGAAAAGCATAATGGAAGTATGGAAGGAAATGAAAACAGAAAAGCCGATGCATGAAGAATGGCCTCTCATTGATATAAAGTCGCCCATAAAAACTTATCATAAGTCTGTAGAGATGACATTGCTGGAAATCAGAAAGGCGTATGAGATGGACTCAAAAAGAAATTTTAGAAACATGATATTTGAAGAAATCAACGCACCCCATATTCGTGCACGAACGTCAGTCTGGATACTTAGCATAGCATTGACAAATAACGAGAAGTTAGTTTTGCCAATTAGAAAGAAGGAAAGAAAGTGTATGGCTAAAAATAAATGATATGAAATAGCAATATCACCGATGCCCAGTAATATTAAGCAATGGCTGTTACAATATGTAGACATTCTATCTTTGTCACCCACGAAAAAGATACAGCAGAAATTTGAAAAATACTACGTACGATTGTTAACGCAGCAACACACACTTGGGAGACCAAGCATAGTGGAACTCGCCAACAAAACTGGAATATGTCCTGCGGAGATAGATATAATTAATGACGAAGCAAAGAAATTTATGTGGGGAGCTACCTCTAACACAAAATTAAAAGCAATAAAGCAACAGCCATGGATGACAACCAGAAGTCTGATATGGAGAGAAAGTGTAAGCACGATAGAGACGATACAGAAAATAGCAGAAAAACAAGTCAACAAAATCATTACAAATGAGATGAAAAAGTACGTGCGAGATTATCCTCAGTGCGCCTATACGAAAATTATTAAAAAGTCGGAAGTTATGCGCAAAGAAGGTGAGAATAGACCTATAGAAATTATAGAAATGGTAAGCAAATCACAGGAAGAAATGAGGATAGAGGAAATGCTGCTACAGTCGAATACAATTGCGCTTACGCCAAATACACAGAGAGAGATAGACAAAGTAAACTTGGAAAAGTGGGGTGAAAAAGAACCGAGTGAAATATCGTGGGTCGATACTGATGATGAACGTCTGCTGGTGGAAATAACAGTATGACGAGAAAAAACAGACAACATAGTTCAAAGAATTTATGGCGAAGTCTATGAAAGAGAAACCAAGTCAATGATAAAAATCTTATGTACCGAAGCTTTTACAAGACAAGAAGTGACACAGATGTTACAACCTAACAATCAGTTAGCAGTCAACATTGAGTGTATTACATCAAAAATAGTAATGAAGACAGAAACTGCGAAAAATTTGATGAAACATGGTTTAACGAATGCTTTCTGGGAAAGTGTAAACACCAGCAAGAACAATTACCCTGCAACATTTGGCATGGCGACAACATCGAACATGGATGGATCGTATGAGAACATTGAGAAACAGACATTAACTACATTGTTAAAATGCACACCATCTCCGACGGTTTCTGTACCAATGCTACTACCTACATGGCGGTTGAAGAAGAAAAAACCAGTGAAAGCTTTTTGGCATGAAGAAAACACATACATAAATAAGCTAGAGGACGCTGAAAGAATTGTGAGAGATGACAGATACAAGAAATCAAAAGAAATCTTAAGTAAAAACGACAATAAAGAGAGAGTATTTATCGAAGGTGCTGTAACCCCATATGATCTATACAATGAAGGCGAGCCTATACATAAACAGATTGGAAAAGTATGAAAAGAAATTGAGAAGAGAAACATGAAGACAGTAATTCTCTTTTCTGGAATTAGTAGGTAGGTGAATTATGGAGCTTGGAATACAGATATTATGATGTGATGCGCAGAGTGGAAATTATAACGATGATACGTCTGGGGAAAAATGATCCAGAGCAGATAACGCGAGAGGAGATCAGAAATAATATCAGTGCATTTTATGATGAAGCCTCGATTTCGAAATCTCTAAGGTCGACTTATGAATTCTTCTACCCAGAGACAACAGTACGTCCAGAATTATAGCATACGAGCAGGGTAGACGCTATGATGACATTAATGATAGCGATTAAAGGCTTAAAGCTATACGAGAAGTTCTATGAAGAATTTAATTCTAAACTCAACGAGCTAAGGAGTATGTGTACGATCTCGAATAAACTGAGGAACCCAATGTTTTTAAGACATAAAAAACTTGTTACAATGGAAAAGGAGGTCGTGCTAAAATTAACAAAGAATGAAAAAATTCGAGAAAACAGAATGGGAGATGCAGGATGCTAACAACATGATTAAACAAGTGGTCGAGATGGTCCATGGTGAAAGAGTTGTGATCCTTAATTAGCTGTGCTGGAGGGGGAGTGTAACATAATCGTAATCTAATCATGTGTGGTCAAACTAAGAGAAAAGAAGAAGAAACTAAGACTGAATATTAAAATAAAATATTAATTGTAAAAACACATGATTAAGATTAATTAGTTATTTTGTAAATTTATAGTGCAGTATTTTTGATATTAATTAATTAATTTGGCGAAACGGCACTAGACTAAATCGCTACTGCTAATTAAGGAAGAACTGCGTAATCGAGCAGATGAACAGAAATTAAAACGTTCGAAATTGTAAACAACTGGAATTAGCAGGTACTAGTTAAATATTTGATTGTTGTTAATTGTTTCACTATAAAAAGTGTGTAGTTGATCATTTTGTTGATGAATCTAATTTACTGGATTTACTTTACGTTTTTGTATCAGGTTATTTTACTTAATACAATGGAAAGCTAAACGTTCGAGCTCTCGGGTATTCTAGACAGTGGTTCACGACTCCATTTAACGGGTGCATCGTGTATAGCTGGTGCTTACCCGAGATGCTCTTAGGTTAGGTGTAGGAATAGGGGTTTTTACTCGTATTAGCTTTCCTATCGTTCATTGTCAATATCACCATCTTTATTACATTATGTTAATACATCTAGCTACATTAGGAAACTTCATCATTTGTTTGTATTATATTGAACAGAGTTTATTATGTATGATTACTAGTGGACTGACGGACTATCGATTCATTCCTTTTTCCTGGACTGTATTGATTGTTCATATGTACTCTAGGTTGGCATGTAATTATTTATATGTAAGGTTATTATATGTACGAACTCATAACAAGCTATTGCATCCCGGTTGCAAGATTCCTTTATTAAACAACTTCATTGATAACAAGAACAATCAATACACTAAATTAATAAGGTATCACACATTATCACTATCGTCTTTCCACACACACTTCCATTACACTGAGTCATCTGAATTGTGGTTGGTGTCTCTATCGATGTGTCAGCTTCGTATGGAAATACTCGTTGTAGCGTAATTCTTCAATTCCTCTTTTGTGCTTTGTTGCAGGTCGGGTAAGCATACCCTGTACTTTGTACACTCTGTCTCGTGTCTTGGATCTAAAACCATAGTCGTTAGTTTCGTATCAGTACTAGTTGATGAGATAATAGTTTAATCATTTAACGGCTAAACCATAGAACAGAAAGAATAGAGACAGATACTGGAGTCTGTCACCTACCGTACTACATAAGGAGGAAACAATTGTTATAGCAGCTCCTAAATTAAGCTCAGACTTACTAGTATGAAGGTTGGCGAGATTCTACAATAGAATGATCATAATACCTATCATTATATTTATTTATTGTATCCATCATATTAAATTGTTATTGTATATACATATCTTATCTATTTTATTAGGTTCAGACACTTTATGTGTATTATAACAAATACAATATTGAAGGAATTGCAAGAAACAAAAGCCTCTATAAATATCATATATATGATCAAATTATTCAAAAATCAAAATTTTGTTTATAAAACAAATTTATTAGTTCTAATAATATATTTGATTACATTTTTGGATTATGGATTATTTGGCAAGATTTTGTAAAAATGTTAGTAACTACTTAAAATAAGTCAATAAAAATAATGAAATTACCCCATAAAATAGATTGCAGGTACCTTATGTCCTATTATTCAGATTGCAAATGGCCGAAATTTGTTTCAAATAAACAGGCAATTTCGCTTAGCAATCAAATGGATTAGTTCTAGAATGATGAATTGGCCCTGGTTTTACATTTATGGACGTTTATATAAGTTTCCTAAAATAACCACACAGAAAAAATGCAATTAATATATTTCCCTCAAATTTCTAATTTCTAGAAATTATGATATACAACTAGAATGAATATTTAAAATAATTTATTATTTAGTATATTTTAAACATAAAATAAGTGAAAAGCCGAGTGATTAAATAATTAACAAATAATTTTTTCCATTTTAAAAGAATATCTTTTAAAAATTTGTTTCATTATTAAATCAAAAGTTAATTTCAATTTTGCCAGATTTTGCTACATATTTTTATTATATATTGCTGTTTGAAATCACCAAGTAATGTTAAATTTCAAAGCCGTAGGCAAATAGATATTTAGCAAACTATTATTTTAGTTTTTGAAAGAATTTGGTTAACAAAAATCATTGTTTGAAATAAAATTCCTCCTGTTTTAAAAATTTGGATGAATAAATTTTACATTAGAATTTTGGTTTATATATATTCAGACTGCAATTGCAGTAAAAACTCAATTCGCGATTGTGTTGATGCTACAATATTATATTTCATGTATAAAATTTTGGTAATAAATAATTTTCAAATTGTAAAAAATCTAACCTGTAAATATTGACTCTTTTTTTATTTCTTTGTCAACACCATTATCTTGATAAGTGCAAAGAATGTTGTATTCTGAGCTTGAATTGAGATTATAAAATTGAAATTCCAAATATCCATAAGAGGAAATTCCATTGCTTTCAGCAACATTCCCTGATAATACGTTTGTCAAATTGCATTGACCTTCAAAAAAACTCTAGTTTGGGACCATAATCTCAACTGCAACTGAGTTTCTAGTGCATGGATAACTTCAATTATTTGAGATGAGCCTAATGTATTATTAATCTTAAAAAACATATATATATATATATGTATATATATATATATATATACACATATATATATATATATATATATATATATGTATATATATATATATTGTAGATTCACTCAGGGATATTTAAATAGTTCTCAGGATTTTTATTAATCTCTAATTTATAATTTCGTATTTCCTACGTCACCCTTGACGTCACCTCGTAATTTCGAGGTTAAGTTTCATTGCAGTTACTTTGTCCCCTCAATGATATATGACGTGTTATTTTTCTTGCTCACTTGAATTTGCGAGGGAATGATCGCGTGATTTGAATTTGTAAGCAATTATCAGGTAATGATTAACGTTTGTATAAATAGGGAACGATTGTAGCAACCATGCAGAAAAAACTAGAATCAAGCTTTGCTTAAACTGAAACGTCTTCATTTTCTCCGATGATTAATTTTTATTTGATTATTCAAATTACTTTTAACATAATGATTGCTTAAGTCACGACGACTATTTGGGAGTCCTGCTAACCTGGCACCAGCGTGATGCGTAACTCTGGATAGTTTGCAGCCTAAATCGTGGTTCATATTAAGTTATGACAATGCATAGGGAAATAATAAACCTATCGTTCTTGTCATGCATGCATTGATAACAAGGTTAAATTATGCCATTG
>CABFPE010000237.1:756302-768149 GCA_900660155.1 Hofstenia miamia
GTAGGCTATGTAAGAAAGAGGCAGAGACTGTAGATCATCTGACAGCAGGGTGTGAGAAGTTGGAAAAAAAGGAGTATAAGTTCAGGCATGACAAGGTGGGAAGAATGGTACATTGGAGTTTGCGCAGGCAGCATGGGTTAGAAGCAGGAGACAAGTGTTATGAGCACAAACCACAGGGCGTCATAGAAAATGAGAAGGTTAAGATACTGTGGGATTTCAACATACAGACGAGCAAAGTGATAGAAGCACGGGCGCCAGTCATAGTAGTGGTAGACAAAGGGAAAAGATTAGGAACAGTGATAGACATAGCAGTACCAAAGGACAGAAATGTAGAAAGCAAGGAAAAAGAGAAGATAGACAAGTACAGAGAGTTGGCAGAGGAAATAGAAAGGCTNCAGCATGGGTTAGAAGCAGGAGACAAGTGGTATGAGCACAAGCCACAGGGCGTCATAGAAAATGAGAAGGTTAAGATACTGTGGGACTTCAACATACAGACGAGCAAAGTGATAGAAGCACGGAGGCCAGACATAGTAGTGGTAGACAAAGAGAAAAGATTAGGAACAGTGATAGACATAGCAGTACCAAAGGACAGAAATGTAGAAAGCAAGGAAAAAGAGAAGATAGACAAGTACAGAGAGTTAGCAGAGGAAATAGAAAGGCTGTGGAAATTAAAGAAGGTTGAAGTAGTCCCGGTAGTTTTAGGAGCACTAGGAGCAGTGAGTAAAAAGCACAAGAGATACTTGGAGGAGTTGGGAGTACCAAATTGGGGAGGAGAAGTAGCACAGAAGGCAGCATTGTTAGGAACGGCTAGAGTCCTGAGGAAAGCTCTCTGACTCCCTGGGAACTGGTGAGTTCCCCGAGCTGAGAGGGATACCAGCATGGAGCTGTGAGAAGCTGTGAGAAGTAAGAGATAATAATAATAATAATGTATTCTACCACAACGTGGTGTATTCAAATAAAATTAAATAAATAAATTTACACAGAGAGAAAAAATGAATGAAGGAAATTAGTGGCAGGAGGAACAGGTACAGAATGGGAAAAGATCGCATTTATAATGAAGACCATAGTAATATATGGAAGAAAGAAGGAAAGAGAGGAGCTGACTTTTAAAAATACGAGGGTTAGATCAGAGATCAATTTCTAGATCAGAGGTAATGAAGTTAGCAAGAGGGATTATGCGAAAGATATAATTGTGAGAACTGAGAGGGAGTTGAAGCAAGACATAAGAGGAAGAATGAGAATAATATGTAGGATTTGAGAATTTGAGAAGGTTGGAAAAATCGAAATCATAGGTGTCAAGAAGTAGTTTGTTCGGAAAAGTGAGATCTAAAAACTTGAGGTACAGGGAAATTGGCAGAAGTCTAGCTTTAAGAAGTAGTTTTAGGAAATCTTGGTTAGAGGAGAAGATCCAGCAAAGGCCCCAATATAAGAGCCTGTCAAGTATGATAGATGAAGAGGAGTTTAGAAACCAGCATTGGGAATTATAACAGAGAGTGGAAAGACAGTACGATTTAAAAAGGATTAATTTAGAACGAGAATTTAGGAATTTGGAAGTGAAGACATAAGGAAACAGAGAGAAAAGTTGAACTTCTTGGTTTTTAGTGCTACATGTTTAGACCATGAGCGTGTGGAGGAAATTATTACACCAAGATTGCGGTTAAGCTGAATCGGATTGTCATCAAGATAAAAACAGGAGGTGTGAAGATTTTAGAGAAACAGATAAGAAGAGCTTCAGATTTGGAGATATTGAATGGGAGCCCATTGCTAGATGACCATAATTCAGCCTGAACAATGCTAGACTGTAGACTATTTGAGATAGAAGACAAAATGCGAATGTCATCAGCATATAGCAAGCAATCACAATTAGATTCAGAAACTTGGGGCATAAAATCGTTGATGAATAGAGTGAAGAGGAGTGGCCTAAGAATCGAATCTTGAGAGACACCAGAAGTAACAGGAAGTTCATCAAAAAGTACTGAGTGAATGCAAACTAACTGAGATCTTTCAGTTAGATAATCAGAGATGAGAGAAATGAAGGAAGAGTCTAAACCAAGTTTAGAGAGTTTACTCAGCAATATACAATGGGAAACTTTATCGAAGGCTTTTTGAAAATCAAGATACAGGCAAATTAGAGGAACATTATCATCAACATGAAAATAGACACTATCGAGAAATTGTAGAAGGGAAAGAGCAGTAGATTTATGCGGCATAAATCCATACTGAGATTTTGATACCAGTGGACGAAGGATAGGAAAAATAGCGTTAAATATAACTCTTTCAAAGGTTAGAGATAGGTGAGTAAGAATAGAGATCAGCTGGTAAGAAGAACAAAGGTGTTGTGGAAGATTTTTGCCCATTTTGAAAATAGGAACAACTAAAGCAGTTTTCCAAATTTTAGGGAATGCAGATGTTATGAGGAGAGAACGGAAAAGATGGAACAAAGGATCAGCAAGAGAAAACGCAATGTTTTTAATGAGAGAAGGGGACAATTGATCGAATGGAGTGGAATGAGCTTTTGAGATGAGAGGATTTTGAAGATTGTATGTGGAGAAAAAGAATTGAGAATTATTTCAGATAGATTTAAAGATTCTGAATTTGAAGAATGTGAATTGTTGGAAAAACTTGTGGTAGAAAAAACAGAGAAGTACTCATTAAAAAGGTTAGAAATACTTCTGGGTGAATGAGCAATTTTGCCATTAAATTCGAGTTTAGAGGGGATAGATTTACTTTTAGATAGTGATATGATCAGTTTGTGCGAGGTTGACTACTGGAGGTATAAGACAGAAAGAGTATGTCAATGAGATGAAAATTGTGATCAGTGGAGAATGGGGAAGAGTTAATAGAGGAGACAGAAACGTCAGATAAGTTGGAAAAACAAGGTCCAAAGTATTACCTGATGAGTCAGTTGGAAATGTCACAAACTGATAGAGATTGAGGTTAGAGAAAAATTCAATGATTTGTAATTCATATGGATCAGCGAAAAATAGAGCATTCCAATCAGAATTTGGAAGATTAAAATCACCGGTGATGAATATTGATGAATTAGAAATTCCATGACTGGAATTATAAGAATGAAAGACATCAAGAATTGAGCCGATAGTCATTGAGAGAGTGGAGAAACTGATGCGATATTTATTTAGAGTGGGAGGGTTGTAAAGGCAAATGATGAGAAAGCTAGAATTGATGGATGAAAGAATGATATGACAACAAAATTCACAAGTGGGACTAGGTTCAGGGGATGAAAAGTTTAGATCAGAAGCTGAGTTTAAAGCTATTAACGTGCCTCCATGACGTTGAGAGGGACGATCAGATCTGGCAACAACAGTGAAATTAGGAGAAAGAAATAGTGATGAATTAGGAAAAGAGTCATCTAGCCAAGTTTCAGTGAGACAGATAATAGAAGGAGAATAGTCTAAAGAGCTAATAAAGGTGGAGAGGTCTAAGCCACGAGAAATATTTCTAAGACTGCGACAGTTGCCGGATAATAGATGGAGGGTTGATCGAGATAGTCAATTCGAAGAATTATTGACAGAGGAAGAAGGGAGTGACAGGTCAACAGGAGAATTTTTTAGGAGAAATGTAGAAAACTTGATTTTAAGTTCAGAGCGAGGAACACCAGAATTTAGTAGCTCACGGTGGACTCGTAGAATATTTGATTCAATCTGGAGATCGGAGGAAGAGAGATCATGAGAAATGAAGACAGTAGAAGAGAAAGATTTAAGCTTTGATGATCGACTAATGACACGGCGATAATCCCATTCTGAATTGAGGTGAACAATAACAGTCCGATTTTGATTAGTAGCAAAACAACCACGACGGTAAATATCTTGAATAATGACGTCTGGAACACTCAAGTGATCGATTATTTTAAGGATCATGTCATGATCGTATTGAAGACGGATATCGGGGGAAGAGTGCGGAGGTGCCTCAGGAATTCCTCAAATCCGGATCCCAAGAGAAATATTGTGGTGATCTTTNAGTTGGAAATGTCACAAACTGATAGAGATTGAGGTTAGAGAAAAATTCAATGATTTGTAATTCATATGGATCAGCGAAAAATAGAGCATTCCAATCAGAATTTGGAAGATTAAAATCACCGGTGATGAATATTGATGAATTAGAAATTCCATGACTGGAATTATAAGAATGAAAGACATCAAGAATTGAGCCGATAGTCATTGAAAGAGTGGAGAAACTGATGCGATATTTATTTAGAGTGGGAGGGTTGTAAAGGCAAATGATGAGAAAGCTAGAATTGATGGATGAAAGAATGATATGACAACAAAATTCACAAGTGGGACTAGGTTCAGGGGATGAAAAGTTTAGACCAGAAGCTGAGTTTAAAGCTATTAACGTGCCTCCATGACGTTGAGAGGGACGATCAGATCTGGCAACAACAGTGAAATTAGGAGAAAGAAATAGTGATGAATTAGGAAAAGAGTCATCTAGCCAAGTTTCAGTGAGACAGATAATAGAAGGAGAATAGTCTAAAGAGCTAATAAAGGTGGAGAGGTCTAAGCCACGAGAAATATTTCTAAGACTGCGACAGTTGCCGGATAATAGATGGAGGGTTGATCGAGATAGTCAATTCGAAGAATTATTGACAGAGGAAGAAGGGAGTGACAGGTCAACAGGAGAATTTTTTAGGAGAAATGTAGAAAACTTGATTTTAAGTTCAGAGCGAGGAACACCAGAATTTAGTAGCTCACGGTGGACTCGTAGAATATTTGATTCAATCTGGAGATCGGAGGAAGAGAGATCATGAGAAATGAAGACAGTAGAAGAGAAAGATTTAAGCTTTGATGATCGACTAATGACACGGCGATAATCCCATTCTGAATTGAGGTGAACAATAACAGTCCGATTTTGATTAGTAGCAAAACAACCACGACGGTAAATATCTTGAATAATGACGTCTGGAACACTCAAGTGATCGATTATTTTAAGGATCATGTCATGATCGTATTGAAGACGGATATCAGGGGAAGAGTGCGGAGGTGCCTCAGGAATTCCTCAAATCCGGATCCCAAGAGAAATATTGTGGTGATCTTTGTTTGAAGATATTCTTTTCTCCGGAGTTTCAGAGTCAATGCGATTTTTACTTTGATAGACAATTTCTGAGAAAAACACACTTTTTGTCAGCGTCAGTGCAAGCGTTGCAGAAAGTGATGAGCTGATCTTTGAGGTTGATGAGCATTTCAGAGTAATTGCTAGAAAAATTTGAACAAGTTTTTTTTAAATGGTAGCTAACATTACAGTAGGCACATGTACAGATGAATTTGTCTTTGATAGCAACATTGCAAGTAACGCAGATAGCATCATTGAGTTTGGTGGTAGACATGAGCAGGGGCAGTGGCGCTAAAGAGAAAACCCAATTAACTAAAGTTCGGTAAGTTTGAGGAGATAGTTCGAGAATGTAGACGAGAAGATTTGCTAGTGTGTAGCGTTTCAATGCAATCAAGAGCGCTTGACAAAAAATACCAACCGTTCTCGACATGTGATTTTAAATTGTTTAGATTTTTTTGCCAAAAGGGTGGCAAAATGCAGTCAAAACTTTGGATAATTTTGCATCTTTTGGAATCATTTGATATACATTTTGGCAATGAGATGCATCAATTGACTTACAATTCAGACAAGAAAACAACTTTTGGTTTCAAGCAGTTTATCATTGTTAACCAAACTGTTGCAAACCCCAATAAACGGTTAACACTGAATGCTAAACAGGCTATTGCTTACGCATTGTAATTGAATATTTAGCTACTATATATGATGACAATATGTAGATAAATTTGGCAAAACTCAAATTTTGTTTACCATTAAAAATCTAAAGATCCATTTAGCTTTTTCATTTAGCTTAATGCCTAAATATTATTTATTACAATTATTTTAAGTTCAAAAAACAATCATGAATATATTATTTATAATATTCAATCTAGTTGTATACTAAAATTTCGGAAAAATTGAAATATGACGAAAGGTTTTTCTATATATATATATATATATATATATATTATATATATATAACGTCATTTTTGCAAATATTTTATCTCATGTCAAAATTAGGTTTGTCTTATTTATTTATACTCTGATTCACTTATTGGGTATAGAGTAAAGGTAGCCTTTGATTTAAATTCTCCAATATGCACCCGCAAACTATAAAAAGCCTTATCTGCATTTAATCCGCACCTATAAAATTTTTGTGTACCCGTACTCTACCCCTAAGCACTCGTGGATTCAATTTACAAAAACTAATGTATTAATTACTTATTTACTTACACCATAATTGATCATTATATTTTGAAAACGCATTGAGATATTCAGAAACAAAGTAATATAACAATATAAAATTGCTGCATGGCACCTTTAAACATTTAAGGGCAAATTATAATATAGTTACCATAAAAATTGGTAAGCTTCTTGATATGGTCTTTTTGCATTATATATGCTAGTGTTTTATTCGTTTTGTATCCCTTACACGTTTCCAGCAGTTTCAGTAACAGTGTTACCAATATCCGTGGTTCGTAAAAACCACGCAGTGCCTGTCTAAATATAGAGTCTCCCTTGGGGAGAGGTGGTGACTCGATCGCCATCTTGGCTACACCCTTGTCTACATGTTGGTGATTGAGGGAGTTTGTATGTTTGAGACATTGTACTTCATTTTACTTTAATGCACAACATAATGATAGTGCGATATACGGTATATGCAACCTATTTTTGCTTTGTAATTTCATGATTTTTCATTGGTTTATCTTAAGAAGCTGTTAACATTTTCACTCAATTCAACAATTTCCACAAAAACCCAAACAGCTTTTCTAGGGTCATGCAACCAAATCCGCCAATGTGCAAAATTTTTGTACTTTTGATAGCACAATTAATGCTTAGATATTGGTGCGCCTCTGGTACTGATTGATTTTCTAATTCAATTTTCGGTAGTTTTCAAACATCAAGTGATGAAAAATAACTACTAGTCGTGTTACCTTGTCTGATATTCTAAATTTTCAGAAATGTAGCCTAATATATATTTTTTGAAGATGTTCGTTTTTTGTAACTTGACTTCAACTTCAACTATAGAAGCACTATCTGGGATTTATGAATACAATTTATTTCGCCTCAAATTTGAATTTAATGGGTTCCTTAAATTTAGTTAATACAAAAAGAATGCGATTTTCTCTAAATGAACGCAGTCAATGTAAGGGTGGGTTCCCATTATCGACTTTATCATTTGTCAAGAAATCGCTCCATTCGATTTTTTGGCGAAACAGCTAAATTACTGTCATCTGATAATTTATCATCTGATCGTGTAAAAACAGTTCTAAAACTAGTCGAATAGCTACTCGAAAATATTTGAAGTTGGAAACAGACTCGTGAAACGTCGATTATTGAAGTTAAAATATTTCCACTTAAAAATATGCAAACATTGTTTACATTCCAAAACAGACCTATCAATAAAATAAACAGATGTTGTTATTTTTTTTTACTGTCAAACAAAAGATGATAAATAAATAATGAGAAGCAATCGCCAATTTGAACGTAAATAATTGCATTTTCGACTAAAATCTGCTGATAACAGTCGATAGTGGGAACACACCTTAAATATCTATTCATTATATAATTGATTTGAGGAAATTTATGTTTACAAAATTTCCCGCGTATTTTAAAATTATTGTTTTTATGCACATTAAAATGAAGTGGCTTAGTATAGTTTTATTTTTTCTTAATTGCTGTTTGGTTTTTGCATGCATAAAAGATAATAACTGGGGAGATGTAGGAAACATTCCGGACTTAAACATCTGGAAAATATCAAAAGGTTCTGTTAGTGATAGTCCAAATCAAACTAAAAAATGCATGAATACCGATGCTTGTATTGTTTTGAACACCTACATTGAAAATGCTAATTTTTACAATGACATTCATTTATGGATCGGAAAATGTTGCACTTCCCTACGCTACATGATCGCTGCGCAAAGAACAAAAGAACTTTATGATTACCTCTACAGTAATGCAAGAATCCATAGAGAGTACGAAGGACGAGAGACGGTGCTTTTCCACTCATATTTTTCGAACTTTACTTACCTTCGCACAAGCACCACCAGAACCACAGATTTGGAAAGATATCCGTACATACTTTACAGTCTCACAAGAATTACAGAAGTTTCTCTCCATAAAATTAAGGAAAGCTTTGTTCAATTATCCTACAAAAACCTTAATCCACAGAATGTTTACATTTTGGACACACTTACTAAAGTGTATCGTTGGGCTGGTGCAGAGAGTTCTATTTTCGCTAAGGGCTATGCGGATTCTGTAATAAGAAATATTGAGAAAGAAAGAAACGAAGTTCAAATTATCCAACTCCAGGATCCCATTGTAAACTTCCTTGATAAGTGCGATTTTTACGGTAAATTCCCCGACTATCGATGCTAAGGCAAGAAATTTTTATATTGATTATTAGTAAGTGTAATGCCTTTGTCGTTTTGTACAAATTTTTAGAAATAAAATCTGAAAGATACTGTTTACTTAACCAATATCATCGCAGAATTCACTTAATGCAAACACACGGTTAATTCAAAGCAATACTATTTTAAGAAAAGTAATTGTTCCTATTGGTGTTTTGGGATGATTTGATCAGAGTTGGACAGGGAATTGGAAAACAAGGGCTTAAATTTCAAAGATTTTGGCAAGAATTACAAAATGTTGCGAAATGGAATTATTTTAAATGTTCCGGCCAACCTTGTTCGTACTACATTGTTGAAGATTCAGTTAGTGCAAAAATTGAACAATTGCTGTATTAAACTGCTTTGAAAAATATGTTTCATTCAAGACAGTGTTTTACTGGGGAATGTTTATTTTTTGTTTGAATTCTATACTTATAGTTCTATATTTTTAGTCTCTGATTCTGGAAAAAAAGCTCAATTTTTTAAATCATGACATTTTTCAATCCGCTTTGGGCCTATAATGACTTGCCCTAGTAATGGTAATTTTGTTTGTGATACATCACTGTACAATTTTAAAAAAATTATGTGAACTCAAAAATGCATCATCTCGTAACGATTAGAATTTGTAGGAGAGTATAAGTGCAACTACAATAAATCATGCGTAAAGTTTGAAGTTTTCGAAAAAAAAAAAATATATATATATATATATATAGATTATTGTTATTATTGTTATTATTATTATTGTTGTTATTTTTATTATTGATTTATATTGTTTTACGCTAAACAATTACCAATGTGTACTTTAGAAATGAAAATTTATATGAATACATTTTAGAAAGCTTCCTGAACCTGTTAATTCCCTAAACTTGAAAACTGCTCAGGAAATCTGTCATTCGAACAACTCTTATGAAGTTTTCACAGAGGCACTCGCGGAGAAATGTGTTGCAGAACGAAAGCTTTCATTCAATCTTCCTAACATTCAACTTTGTAATATCTATTGATAAATTGTTCTTGGAGGGATAATGAATTAATATTTTCATCTATTAAATTTTTCTTTGTCCATGTAAGACAAAATCTATTTTATCTATGTGAAAATAGTCTTGTTTGATCATGTGTCAGGAATTTGTTCAGATGCAAAAATGAATAAAATGATGGCTCTATAAGTTTCAAATTAAACATTTAATCTCATTTTTTAGAAAAAGCTAGAAGACTGTGCCTTGTAGCAGTTACTTAAAAATTATAATGAAGTTTATAATATACTATGTTGCATGATATTTGGAAATATCATTATTAACTATAGAAAACTCCAAGTAACCCACATGCTAAATTATCTGTATGTGTAGAAGAAGCTTAGTTTGAAATGCAGTCATGAAGTTACTGAAAATAATTTTTATTTATTATAAAATATTCATTTAAAAAAAACAATATTGGTAGAATACTTTGGATAACTATATGAGCTACAAATATTTGAGTAATGTTGACACACTTAGTTTTAGATATGACTTGAGTTGGGCGTACACTTAACGTTAAACTGCCCATTTTATCCATAAAAATACAATCGGTTTTAAATATTCAAATATTTTCTAAATTTCATTACTTTTATGAAATTACATCAAAACTATAATGTAATGGATTTGTTCAAAGTAATAATTTTAATTACTCTGAACAGTGGGGGATTAATTGGGGACTGTGGAACTGCATACAATTTCAGCACATTTCATTTTAGTATGGGACAAAAAATACATTAAAAATTAATGTATTTCTAAGAGGCTTCGAAGAAACTCAAACTCAATAATAGAAAGTCCGCACAAGAAGATCATCAAGACCTTTAAAATTGTTATCACAACATGTAGAGAAATGTATAAGGAATCAAAATTCAGTCCAATCTAGAATGAAAAATGTTATTCTAAAATCGAGTTTTGGAGATTCAGTACACCCCATCAGGAATTTCTATGAGAAATTTTCACAAATTTTAAAAAACGTCTGGGTTTTCTAGTATTAATCAAATATCAATGGACAGAACTTCATGCTATGGTGGGATTTTGCCATGCCTATTATGTTAACATTTTGCTCAGCCTCAAAAACATTTAAAAGCATTGTTCATTTCAACTTTCATACAAAAAATAACCAATTTCCAATATATAATTTGTTAGGATCATCAACAAATATCGTGGTTAAAACATAAGTCGCGGTTTATGGTATGTAATGAATTAACCAATAAAGTTTGAAATTTAGGGCTTAATAATAAATTTTCACATCAATATTCATGGTATGGAAAATTTAGGAAAAATTGAAGTTAGCTTGTGAAGTATAAAAAGGCTTACAATTATCAAGCTTTTATTGAATAAAATCGTAGCATCGTAGGAACATTATCATAAATCATCATAAAAATTAATGCACAATGCAAAGCATTTATACATGCGACATCAAGTACTCGTCGGTTTACCATAATCCAAGACTTGTCGGTTATGCCTTATGATAAACCGGTAAACGTAATCAATTAGCCTAATAATTGTTCATATCATTCTTCCAATCTTTTTTTCAATCCTGCAGGTGATAGTATCCTGACGTTAACATCTCCAGGCGTTTAGGCGGCTTAGAAACTCGGGATGATGGACGTAGGCGAAGCAACTCTGATTGCGAAGCATCTTTGGAAGATTTGGGAAATTCCAACGTGTCATTGCTAGTGAGAATGTCTGGGTTAGCACTCTGGTCTACATCAGCAAAATCCTGGACAATTGTCGTTGGCTTGGACGACTCTGCATAATCTTCAGCAGAAATCACATTAGGAGGATTTGATTCGTTAGGAGGATTCGATTCTTCCGGTGTTGCAACTGTTGTGCATTTGTGGACAGTTTCTGCTTCAGGCGGCGAAAGTGGAGCCAATGAGGTGGTTGAAACAGTATCAATTCTGCCTCCTGCAGTCCGAATCCTTGCAAACTGTGGAGAAATTACATCGAGAGTCTCAACTGGATCACCAATAGGATCGCTCTTGCACCGAACATGACGTTTCAGCAACGCTTCATTGCCAAACGTTAGCCAATAAGGGAGAGAGAATCTTTGCGTACCTTTTCGTTGAAATTTAAAAAACGGCTATGCGGTGTCTCGCCAGTTGTTGTGCAAATTAAGGAACGAAGAGCTGCTACTACTTCTGGTAATATCTGCTCCCGTCAGATTGAGATAAATTGCGGTAATGTATTATTGTTAAGATACCTTTCCAAATAACACCGTTATATCTTTTGTTTTGGCCGTTACACCGCGGGTTATAAGGGCACGTCCTTGAACTGGCAATTCCTCGGGAGACCAGAAATTCCTTGTAGTGTTCAGAAGCAAACTCACTTCCACGATCGCTATGGATAAATGAAGGAGTTCCAAACAATGCAAAAATTTGTGACAAACAACTGATAACAGTGGT
>CABFPE010000237.1:771812-792986 GCA_900660155.1 Hofstenia miamia
CCGAGAAGTCCGTAGTTGACGGATCTAAAGGATTTGTAGACGAACTACTAAATGACCGTGAATACCCAATTGAAAGTTCAATAGCAGACGCCAATGATACACAATGATCAAGAGTAGCTTTATCATCTGATACTTCCAACAAGCGTGCCCGTATGTGATCTGATTGTATGCCCGAAACAAGTGCGTCGCGAATGAGAAGTTGTGAATGCTCAACAGCGTTGACGTCATTACATTCACAGTCAAGAGCCAAAACACGAAGTCTCTGAACAAATTNGGATTGGGACTGACCTCTTGAGGGATTGTCTGCTTTAACCGCTGCAGCCGAGAATTCCGTAGTTGAAGGATCTAAAGGATTTGTAGACGAACTACTAAATTACCGTGAATACCCCATTGAAAGTTCAATAGCAGACGCCAATGATGCACAATGATCAAGAGTAACTTTATCATCTGATACTTCCAACAAGCGTGCCCTTATGTGATCTGATTGTATGCCCGAAACAAGTGCGTCGCGAATGAGAAGTTGTGAATGCTCAACAGCGTTGACGTCATTACATTCACAGTCAAGAGCCAAAACACGAAGTCTCTGAACAAATTCGCTAACCGTTTCTGAAGGTTTCTGCACATTGTGTAATAGTTTATGCCGTGCAAACATGACCCTAGTAGGCTTTACAAACTGATTGCTCAAAGTAGCAATAGCATCGTCGAAATTAGTGACTGTAAGAAGCAGAGCATGATAAGAAGGTCCAGCTTTCAAACGCAAAAGAACCAACTTGGCATTGTTCTGAGTAATTTCGTTAAGCTCAATTGTATCAGTGAATACTTGCTTCCACCACCGCCACTGATCTGGAGTAGGTGCCACAGGAAAATCAGGTAATTCAAACTTCATAGTTGAAATCTTTATTCAATAAAATTGAATTATAAAAGGCCAACTCACTATTGGATCTAAGATTATAAGACGTCTGCTTTGTTCATGATAAACATTTTCAGCTTGAGTCTATCTCAGCTTTATACTACTGTGGATTTTGCTTATTGTCAGGCAAAAACAGTTATTTATAGTCAAATTTTTCAGTCCTAAGTCGACCATTAACAGCTGGAAAGACCCAATGAGCGAAAACCGTGGGTGACTATAACATCACCTCTGTAACATGCGTACCTCTTTAGAAAGCATTCTGCTCTCAAATATAAAGCACTAGGCCTTTTATCTCAAATTGATTTAACTTAAGTTCAAAATTATCTATGTCAATTTCAATCTCATCTATGTTCAATTAAAAGTTGATCTAAGTCAAATTCAAATTCTTTATACACCATGTTTTTCTTATTCTTATCATCGAACTCCTGAAAAACCTGATTTCTTGAACATATTTTTTCAGCTAAAAGAAATTTAGCAATATTGTAACCTAATGTTTCTTAAAAATAGGTTTGAATACATTTGTCTTGGGAATTTCACTACATATAAAAATGTACTTTTCTAGATGTGTCACTGATTGGAAAATATTGACTTGCAATTACCTTCGGGATCATAGCACATTTAAGCAGAACACAACTGTACTATTTCTCAACATTTGTGTTCAGAGAAATTATCTTAATATATTTGATGCATAGATGATTGTTTCTTTTGGGCAAATGTTACACTCAGGCTTTTTTGGTAGGCATAGGTGCGCACAAAAAAAATAGCTTAAGAAACCTGTCGGTATTGAATTTAGCTTTTGTGTCTGAAAAATGCGCATTTTTCAACACTGGTAATTCAAGTTGATCAGCAATATGATGAGAAGTACGAATGCTTATTTTCATTAAGGACTGGGGACTTGCAGGAAAATAAACAAAAATGAAGTCACAAAAATACTTCACCAATGGCCAGCATTTGTTGTAGCAACTCGTTTTAAGATTCCAAATCAAAGAATTAGCTATTGTTCACATTTTTGTGCTTTTTTCAAAAAATCTGCTTTTTTCATCATTGTAATGACTATATTCAAATATAATGAGGTCATTAACAATTAACATTCATTTTGTTACTTTTCATAAAATATTATTTGACTGTGCAACAATCACAGAATATAGACCTACATAGGGAGAAATGTATATCTAACATTTCTACTTCGAATGCACCTCTTTACTTATGAAACTTTCAAATTTGCATAAAACTGAAGCGAATTTTTTTATTGTTTATATTGCACACTTGGACCATATTTTACCCCACTTATCTATTTGCAAGTGTTTTTTGTACTGCAAATCGCAAAACTGTGATAAAATTGATCTCTTAGAAGAAATTTAATTATACACTAAGCTGATTAATTATTACTATATTATGGCTAAAGTCAGCAAGTCTTAATAGTATTCAGAATTGCAATTGAAACATTATGGAGAGATGGAATCAACAGACTTTAAAATAGATTGGGATCTAGTTTCTACTGTTGAAAATTTGAGCTAAACATCCGGTTGTAATATTATAGTACACCTTGATTGATCACATCTAGATTGTTTTGCTTATATCTAACTTAAATACTTATATTCTAAATTAAGATAAATATTTGATGTTTTCAATTGATTTTATTTAATGTTCTGTTATTTAAAAAACAAAGAGGCAATGGTAGATTTCTTACTAGAGTGCATTTGAAATTAGGCTTTTATCCGTGACTAAGTGTTGGAAAAAAGGAGATAAGCCATGGTTTCTTGTCAGCAAATGCATATGAAAATATCTTACAATTTGATCTAGTTTGTTTCTAACATCTTAAAGTTTTGCCAAAAAGAAATATTATTAATATGTTTGCACCTCCTCTTATCTACCAAAAATAAGGCAAAGGAAATCAGCATGGCGAATTAGTATGTTACGTGCTATGGTTTTTATGGATTTTCTTATTGCTGGATAGTGTTGTTTGCAACCCTAGAATTACATTAACCATAGTTAAATATGGTTTGCAAATGATTTATAGATTAAAAGAAGATATGTAGCAAATTATGGAGTTCACCATCTATAAAAACTAGCGTTTGCTTTATCAAGTAGAATTATGAAATATTAATCAGAAGTTGTTGGATATTTCGCCTATATAATGCAAACACAAATCATTCAAATGAATAAAATACNGTAATATTATAGTACACCTTGATTGATCACATCTAGATTGTTTTGCTTATATCTAACTTAAATACTTATATTCTAAATTAAGATAAATATTTGATGTTTTCAATTGATTTTATTTAATGTTCTGTTATTTAAAAAACAAAGAGGCAATGGTAGATTTCTTACTAGAGTGCATTTGAAATTAGGCTTTTATCCGTGACTAAGTGTTGGAAAAAAGGAGATAAGCCATGGTTTCTTGTCAGCAAATGCATATGAAAATATCTTACAATTTGATCTAGTTTGTTTCTAACATCTTAAAGTTTTGCCAAAAAGAAATATTATTAATATGTTTGCACCTCCTCTTATCTACCAAAAATAAGGCAAAGGAAATCAGCATGGCGAATTAGTATGTTACGTGCTATGGTTTTTATGGATTTTCTTATTGCTGGATAGTGTTGTTTGCAACCCTAGAATTACATTAACCATAGTTAAATATGGTTTGCAAATGATTTATAGATTAAAAGAAGATATGTAGCAAATTATGGAGTTCACCATCTATAAAAACTAGCGTTTGCTTTATCAAGTAGAATTATGAAATATTAATCAGAAGTTGTTGGATATTTCGCCTATATAATGCAAACACAAATCATTCAAATGAATAAAATACTCTTTCAGCAGTTATGTACTTACACTGTTCAAAGAGCCAGTACTTGTTTTACAAAACGGTATATGATATCTGAAATCAAAAACATATTTTGAACGTTACCTACACAGAAAATTTGGATTAGTAAGCTCAAAATGTAATTTGAATCCAATTGGATTCCAACTGTAAGATACCAGAAATTCGATATTTAATTGGATTTGATTTGACAGAAAAATATCTTCGCCAAGTATGATTTGTAGATTATTCACAAATTTAGTTGATACCCATTCAACAATGTATTAAATCTCAGTCATATTTACAAAATATTTTCAAAATTTACAACGTCACTTTTGTGGGCAGACAAACTATTTTCCTTCTTCTTCTTCATCACGATCGGCATTTATTAAATGGCATGTGGCCATCAAGATTAGCAGCTAAATTCTCTTTAGTTACTATATTAAATTATCAAAATATTTAAAATTCCACTTTAAACTCTGAACAATGCTTATTCTAACCTTAAGTTTAGAATCATTTCATTGTTTAACCAGCTAACCAAATTATTCCAGGAAGCAGCTTATAGCGAATTTTACAAAAATATATAACTAATTACAAATAATTAGCAAATAAGAAAACATTGTCCTACTCATTCAACATTGGCGTCAGCAATTGCAGTAAGTTCTCGTCTGTTTTTGACTTTCAGTTCTTTTTAGCTTATTACAAGCCCAATTATTACAAACGTATGGTAAATATTCACAATTAACTGACAACTATACAGGGTATTTTGTGCGCNTAAGATACCAGAAATTCGATATTTAATTGGATTTGATTTGACAGAAAAATATCTTCGCCAAGTATGATTTGTAGATTATTCACAAATTTAGTTGATACCCATTCAACAATGTATTAAATCTCAGTCATATTTACAAAATATTTTCAAAATTTACAACGTCACTTTTGTGGGCAGACAAACTATTTTCCTTCTTCTTCTTCATCACGATCGGCATTTATTAAATGGCATGTGGCCATCAAGATTAGCAGCTAAATTCTCTTTAGTTACTATATTAAATTATCAAAATATTTAAAATTCCACTTTAAACTCTGAACAATGCTTATTCTAACCTTAAGTTTAGAATCATTTGATTGTTTAACCAGCAAACCAAATTATTCCAGGAAGCAGCTTATAGCGAATTTACAAAAATATATAACTAATTACAAATAATTAGCAAATAAGAAAACATTGTCCTACTCANTATATATATAGTACAAAGTTGTCCTCGAATCATCACATTTAATGGATTAAGGGATAAACAACAACGGCTCAAGAGTGAGAGAACTGACATTTCACTCAAATATAGCGTTTTTTCAAGAATTTGATCAAATAATGAATTAATTGCAAGCAAATTTGACCCTCAACCCGATCCAACCCGAGGCATTGAACCATAGCTCGATATTCAACGATTGATCAGTGTCATATGTACGAATTCTTAATCAAAAGAAGTCTGAATGAACGGTGTTATGAATGGTGTTAGAAGGAATGGATTTTATGTAGGGCGCAAATGATACAATTTTCGTTTCTAAACCAATTATAACAAGCAATGTGATTGGATAATTTTAAAGTAATTTGAATTCCTCCAATGTGGTTTCTTATCTTAATTGGGTTAGCAACAAAAGTTGTATCGTTTGCGCGTGGTTTTAGAGACACAGGGGTTTCAATACTACGAATTCTGCTGCATATATGTTACAAGATGCCACTCATTATGCTTACACTGAATCAATACAAGTATTAATTTTGAAGGATGTATTAGTTTTTAAAATGGACAACCCCTTAATTTCAAAACTTAGATTAGGTTGTTAGCCGGAAATTCCGGTAAAACAATAATAGTGAATTCGTTACATTGGAATGGGAAAACGTTTTTAAATTTCGTACACTTAATTTATGGTGCTAAAATCCGTCGACTGAAACCACTCACCTATAGAAAGTATTCGTAATTTACTGACAACTATACAGGGTATTTTTTGCGCCTTAACCCAAGAGCACCCTTCATAAAATCAATCTTATTCAACACCAAGCAGGGGAAATTGCTGGGACTATAGCTTATATGTGGCTGCACACGAAGAGAAAAAAAAATTAGATATTCTGCTTTCATAATGAGTACTAACTACAGCAAGTTGACCCGAATACCAAAACACTTGAAAATGGGTTCCAAGAAAACAACAACGCCAATATTTGGCAAGGTGTGGCCAATGATAAATTGAACACTTTGAGAAAGTAGTGATTTGATGTAATGTCGAGCTGACGTTAGGAAACGAATGTATCAATGAAGATAGCAATAATATTACTAACTTTTTTCCGAAAAATATGTGTATAACTAGAAATATTATAAAAGCATGATTTTAGATTTAGACATCAATCTTGGCAACAGATTTTATGAAAAGCAAAATAGGAGGGTCAGGATAGTGTCAAAGTACCTTAAAACATTCTCAAAAATTGCTATTTTAATTTCATGATTCATGTTTTTATATTCAATATGTAGTATCCAACAATAGGTTATATTTCCTAGCTGCAGCTATATGCTAATTTCAGTAATTTATAGCATGTAATAGACTCACCATTTTCTGATAAATGAAATTTATAATTTGCTTTACAAATTTGCAAATTTTTAAATTAATACAATTTGTAAAATATATCGTTAGATTTGAATTTTACACTAAGCGTTAAGTCTTTAAAAGTAAATTTCGAATTCAAAGGACTTTGAACTTCATAGCGGGCATTGAATTTCTCTTTGTTACTCTAATGAATGAAATTCTTTTATTAAAATTATTTATAAGAATTTATTTATAGAAAATTAATTCCTGGAATTTTACTTTTAAATTAATGTAGGAATAAATGCATTACCAACAATGTTTTATTGTCAATCAATAAGATGTCCTCCACATTTACAGGTAAAATCATTTTTAATAATGACGCGCCAATACAAAATACTGTCAAAATTTTCGAAATCATGGTTAATAGGAATAATTATATTCACATCCAAATGATATAAGATGCTATTGATCCTTGAACCATAAGAGCTAAGATCTAGACAGCAGCTGTTAATATGAAGTGCATAATATTTAATAACTGGATTTAAAATAATTTCTTTTGTAATTCGCAAACCCAAAGGCCTAAATTGAGGTGTGAATGTTTGAACCGTTTGTTAATCTTCAGTGGGACCTGACTCGCCCACAATAACTTGCTATCTCGTAAGATTGGCTTTCAATCAGCAGAGTTTTTTTGAAATTTTCTAGGGCGAGAAGTAGGGTTCTATGGGACTAGAATTTTATTCGTCTCAGTCCAATTGCATCCCATTGGATTTCCTCACAGTTTCGTCACCATGCAGTAAGAGTACATTTCTAGTCCCATTGTTACATCTGTTCATATCCCATACTTCTATGTTGGCGAAAATTGGAAAATTTTTTAGTAATATTCTTAAAGTCGTGGTCCAAATTCCCATATTTATGTTACCAATCTCAGCTAGTCTCGTAACTGTTGAAAAATTTGTCCTATTGGACTGTAAGGTCCCATATCAGGGTTTTCGAGTCGAGTTCGAGTTTTTACTTTTTAAGTTAGAATTCAAGTATTTTTAAAGAAAATTCCGAATTCGATCGAGTTTTTTTCTAATTCCTAGTTTTTAGGGTAAAAAACATTTATTTTGCAATAATTTTAAACTAAAAATAGTTATTTGTGATTGATAAAGAAATTGAAATTTAAAATAATTTAATTTTTACGGTATTTTCGAGTGGATTTTCGATCGACTTCGAGTCTTGATTATTTCTATTCCGAGTTTTGCGAACTTATTCTATTTCGAATTCTTAACATTCCGAGTACTCGAAAAACTTGTCCCGTAGAGCTCTAGAGGCTACGATTTAGAACTCAATTCTGCGAATAATTTTTGTTTGAAGGTATGAGATACCTATGTTTTGCATATACCAATTTAACCCAGTTTTAACCGAATCGATCATATTCAAGTAATAAAAATTCTTTTTGCACAGAATATTTGGCAATAGAGTGATAGTAGATAGTAGTGATTAACATTGAAGCCGAACCTGTTTGCTTAAACGGGAATTGGTAAAAATATATATTATTTAACTCAAAACAAAACGCAGTTTTTGGAATGCAAATCATTTAATGCAAATTGACAAAAACGTGCTAATAAAGAGTTCAAAGCCTAAATAGTGATTTAGTTTGATGTGATGAGTTATAAAACTTTTTTAATGTAAGCGAATACAGTGATTAGAAAAATGATCAAACTTTTAATTCTGTACATATTAATTAAAAAATTAATAATGTCATCGATAAAAATCAAATTCATAACAGGGGTTTTTTGGAGACACTTTAAATATTGAATTTCGCAGTTGGAAATGGTGGAATTCATTAGAATTAACTCTTAGCATATTAAATATAATTCTCTTGCTTACTATACATCGATTTTTCATATTAGCAATAATAATATTTGCAAAAATAGGAAGACTGTACCCTCAGTTTAAAACAATACTCTACATTATTTGAGCAGAAGGTTAGAAAAAATTTATTAGGGTTATGATCCTAATAAAAGTTAAGAAAAATCATCAAGTCTTATTAAGAAAGCTCCACAATTTCTTGAGTAATCATCAAATGCGAAATAGGGGAGGAAATCCCCCAGATCGAAAGAAAATTGTCTAGCCATTGGTTAAATCACTCCTTCAATAATCTAGAGGCATGAGAAAAATCACATTAGGTTCATAAAGCATCTTCCAAGAATGTATCTGTAAAATTCGATGTAGTTATCGTCACATCACATACTACTGCATTATTTTTTATTTAGAATAAAATCGTTTTAAATCAAATTTCCAATAATGTTCAAAAAATTAGGTAGTACCTGAAATACTATGAGGAAAACCCCTCCTGCAGCAACTGCATACATGTATCTGCTCAGCAAACTTACAAGACTGTCTTTGCAACCCTAGAAGTTGAATAAGATAAAATTACGTGAAAAAAAAACTATACCGTTGTGTAGAAGGAGTCATTATTGTAGCAGTCATTTATAGCAGCGGCATTGGTAGCAGAGAAGCTGTTTGAGAGAAGGTCACTCAGGGAAAAACTATTCCCACTAAATTTGCAACAGGTGTAGGGAAAGGGATGGCTCAAATTTTTCTAAAATCATTACAAAATTATATTAGTATTTATAAAAATATCTGCATTGTTGGAAACTATTTTTACCAAATCTAAGAATTCCAAAAAATTATTCTTACTTAATATATTTTAATAATTTAATTTATAGCAAAATGGTATAACAAAATTTAGGAATTTCTAATGAAACCTGAAATCATAAAAAGATACATACCCCTGTATTTGTGTACCAAGCCGATGTATTCCAGTTAGTATATGAATCAATTCCACAGCATTCTATCTAAATTCAACGAAAGCATTACCTTAAATAGTTGTTGCTACTTTTCCACGGTAATTACTTTTAGTAACAGTAAAGATTGTAGTTATAATAATTAAAGTAATAATAATAATAATCGAAAACTGAAAATTATAAATTTACCTCAAACTGAATGGTGTTCCAAGCAACCGAATCTGTGTTTGTGGCGGATTCAGAAGTATAGTTGTATTTTAGGCTATCCTGCATTTGTTCTCTCAAATGGGTTTGAATCTATGTATAATTTGTTAATCAAGAAAGCCTGAATTTAAGGACTATAATAAATATGAATAACCAAAATTAACTAGAGTCGACTTGAATGGAAAAACTTCCAATATTAATGTAATGTAATTTTGTAATAGGTTATAGAAAATATAGGGTTTTCCATAATTAAATTTTAGGCATAAGCAAATGCAGTGGCCTATCAAATGCAGATAAAGTGAATTGGCTGAAGTAAGTGCACTGGATTTTTTGATGCGACGAACTGTAAATAATTTCAACTTTTTTAATCATGTGATTGCAAACTGTGTGAAATGTCTACCAAATCTCCCAGTAATCCCTATTAATATTAATTAAAGGCTAGTAAACATGTCATTATAATATTATAAATAAATTTGTTGTCTTCTCATAGGCTTATAGATAAAAGTACGCCCATTTGCTGCAAAAATCTGAAACAATTTCATAACAATATTGTACATCTACAGTATATGCAAAATTATTAGTCGCCATGATATTTCATAGTATATTTTTCCCATAATCTTACGCGGTGTATAGCGGATGGGTAGAAAGTAGTAACTGAAAAAATATGTGACTTATATCAGAGCTGTAATTTAACCGGGCCGGCTTTAAATGAACTGTGTCAGGAGCAGAGCGGGGTTTGGGTCGTAAAACTAAGAATTAAGCTGGTCCTAATTGAAATTTTTGCACCGCGGGCCGAAAATTTTACAAAATTATATTTAATAAATATACCTTCGTTAGTTTACCTTACAATATTATATCAACAACAAATAAACTCAGAGTACCAACGAATCTCTCAACCATAGCGGCCTTAATCAAGTTTGCCATTGATAAATATAAATACCCATTGTACGCATGTCGAATTAATGAGGATAAAAGTGAGCTATTCCTGAAATACTTCTTTGATTAGCTGCACGAACATAAATTTATCTTAAATACAAGAAAGTGCAAAGAATTGATTATCCCATTGAAAAGAGACGTCCATCAATTCACAAAAATAAACTTTATACCAGTGGTCGAATTAACCATATTGGGGATCAAGATCAATAACCGACTCTCACTTGACCCAAACATTGAAAGGATTTGCTCCAAAGCTCAACAAAACCTTTATCTCCTTCTTAAACTAAAACGACTAGATTTTATAGATGACGAATTATCGGCTCTTTATCATTCCCTAGTAAGCAGCATTCTCACCTATGGCATTGAGAGCTATAAAGATGAATCTGATATCTTCATACACACCTGTTGCAAGTAATGTTAAAAGAGTTGATAAAATAATCCTGCAGAAATCGATGAATTCTCAACACCCCTGAGTGCGCTCGTTAATGCGATGATCCCGCAACATAATAAACACCCGAGGAGAGTGCTAATATGAGAACAAACCCATAAAGGAGTATTTCTACCTTTTCGAATAGAGCGGTAAAGAAGTATTACTTGTGAGTTTTAAATTATTTGTATTTTTTATGAGTTGGGTATTATTCCTACTCAGTTTAATAAACTTATTCTTATACAATATAACTCTATTGAATTGCTAAGCAGTGCAGTCAATGCAAAATTGTTTTCATTACAGTATTTTAAATTGTTTAATAATCTTACAGTGGTTTTTGATTTGACTGACCCGGGCCTGAATTTCAGCAATTGGTTGGGCTATGGTTTAAAAGGTCCTGTCCGGGTCCGGACTTGAAATCATCACCCTGTTAGAACTCTGATTTATAGTATTTCATCACAATGAAGTGGCATTCGCCAAAAATATTGTCAACACAAAACAGTTGAAAATAACAGAAAAGGTCTTGAGATGTAGAAAAGCAGTAGGAACACACAATATTTAAAATTTATGAACGGTTTACTTAAAGGAGTGGGTAGGAACATGTATTCAAAAGTTTAAAAATTCTTCGATTTTATTGTTCAATACATTCCGACATACTCTTGATTTTTTGAGTTTATCAAGATTTTTATAGAGATATACACATTAGAGTAATATGCTTTCTAAATTAATGACAACAATAAGTGAGAATTTTGTAATGCAAATTTGGGCAAACGTTCAAAACTATTTTAGAATTGCTTGATGACTACGATCGATGGTGTAATCTGCAATATGTTAAGCATATCACATTATTAATCTTAAACTACCTATATGTTATTCCCAAAGGACAACATATTGAGCAATTGTACCCAAGCCTATTATGAAATGTGTAAACCCTGAGAAATTGACATTGACAAATCTATTGGTCAACGCGCTCAAATGTTGAAAATTTGTACTAAAGTGTATTGCTATATTTGAAATATTTAAAGCAATCCGCTATATTTTATTAAAAATTTCATTTTTTTTAAATGGCTTTAGCAGTAGAACAGTGAGAATAAGTTTACATCTGATGTTTCAAATGCGAAAATTATTGAATAGAAACAAAATTTCTACTAATAGCAAATTCAATGAGATTATCAATATGATTGGAAGTACGTGGACCTGTTAGTGTTTTTGCTAAATGAATGATGAAGTAAACAAAAATGGCTTATAGATCCTTTTCGCCTATTGTCGCGTTTCTAGTAGTAAGTGTTTTCCATTCCTAATGCTCATTTAATTAGACGGTAGAAAGTTAATGGAACCTAAAACTAATTTTGAGTAATTCTTTTTATGTAAATAGAGCACTCACATCCATTGAGGCTTTTCATGCGCAAAGTAAGATGTCGAAGCTTTGAAGGCGTTTGCGACTATGAGTGCAACCAAGGGGGCAGGATGGGCTTTAGCCCCTTCCAATGCAATGTATACTATTTAGCACAAGTAATATACGTCATAACCATGCAAATGATCCAATTTTTCTAGATTGTGAATTTTCTTCTTACAACAAGCAATGGTATTAATATATAGGAAAAGCAATAAAACAGTTTAAATTAAACTAATAGACGAAGACCACTGACATTCAATTTATTACTAGGACATAAAATTTCTCTATTTTCTTCCATACATTGGTCATCAATTAAAAAATTATTTGGATTTTTGATTAAAATTATAACCCAATTCTTCTAATACTTGAAGTCAAGACGAAGACTTCGCCTCAATGGCGCACATCAATGAGACAGCGGCATGAGGCGAGTTAAAAACGAAAATGAGCATGAAGCAATCTATTATATTGTGATTCTCTCAGCTTTTGTACACTTTAGTGAGCTATAATTGCTAAAGAAGATTTTAAAAAATTCCTAGGTCGTTCGTGGTTAACAATTCTATTTAAATACCTTACCACATTTGTATACATGAAGTATAGCGCAATGGCTGATCCAAATGATAGCACAACCACCATTGTTAAAACGGAGAACTAAATATGATGATTGAGTTTTCTACCTCATAACATAATCAATTGGAAACTTACAATCATTAAAAGCCAAGTTTTCATGTACAAGGCTGATAGAACTCCAAACAATCCAACAACAAAGAGAAACACAGCAAGTCCAAGAATCACATACGTTAGTGATGACATCACGCTGCTTCCCATTATGTCTGCCATATTGTCAATGTTCAGCCCCAACACTGAATAGAGAATACCGACGAGTAAAGCGATTGAACCTAGCTAAATTAGAATTCTAGAAGTACTATTAATAATGATATATATATGAAACTCGATTTTACGATACCGGCAGTATTTTTTCAAAAATTGTGCAAATTTATTAGAAGTGCTTCTGCGCATTATGTTTCAAATCAAAATGTGTGCGACACGCAATTAATAATAACAGATTTTTAAATGCAAAACCATGTGCGAGGTTTATTCATAGATTTACAAGTTTGATATTTGGGGCTGTTCAAAATTGTTTTTCAACATTCATATTAGAACTTCAACAACATAAAAACTATTTTGAAAATCATGGTAAAACATAAAGTGCTTGAGTAATATTTTAATTCCAATTGTTTTATATATTACATTAGAAATATAATTTTCTCATTTCCTATAAAATTGTATATATATATATATATATATATATATATATGTATATATAAATTTGGCCAAAAAGCAGTGTGCAAAAATAGCATAAATATGCATACGTATGATTTACATCCGGGATCCATGGAGTNTATATATATATATATATAAATTTGGCCAAAAAGCAGTGTGCAAAAATAGCATAAATATGCATACGTATGATTTACATCCGGGATCCATGGAGTGGGGTGAGGTGAGGATCAAAATTCTGCCCAATGAACAAGTCTGTGGTTAACTGACGGCCATCATATAATTGAAAGTTATTTTAACACTCAACTTCAAGCATCTTGGAAAAATTTACAACAATATTGCATAAAGCAAAATATTAATCGAATAATAAAGCTTTAAGTTGATGTATCTAATGGGTAATATTTCCCTAATAGTCTATTTTATATGCGTATGTACGATGTAAGAATAGTTATGAAAAAAACGAATTGTTCGAATTTTAATGCATTTTAGGATTTCAGGTAATTCATTATGGTTTGGTCAAATCTAAAAACATCATTTTTGAAATTACAAAAAAAACACATTAAAGGCATTGGACTATTTTATATTAGATAAGAAACTATTAAACTATGACTACAATAAAACCAGAAAACAGTTAAAACCACTTCAGAAATAACAAAATGTGATTTCCAAAAATTAAAAAACACAGTTGCTTTTCCTCCGAATGTTCGAACTGTTTTTTAACATTCTCAGAAGCATTAGTTTAAATAGATTGAAAAGGGGTGACAAATTGACAATTATATATATATATATATATATATATATATACATTGCGAGTTTAATTTAATAAATTACTTTAAAACTAGCTGGTTCTAGTTATTTAAAGAGAAGCCCCTAACAAAAACAGTTGAACACCTGACAAAGTTGCTTTTCCGTTATAATGCCGATGGAAACCAAAAATGTGAGGATTGCTCAATAAAGGCTTGAATCCGATCAATATTAAAAGTACAAAAAAATGGTGTAACGCCATTATGGTATGGTATAAAATTTAAATTTATTAACGGCCGTTGATTATGTGGTCATCTATGGTGAAAACTCTTCTCATCTGCCGCAAGCATGGGAGTGGACAATTCTAATTTTTTGCAGGGCCAAAATCCTAGGCATAAAGCCAAGTTAACTATTGAGTTTTTCAATGGAGTTGCATTATTGAATAGGCCGCTTCAAAGTCCTGCCTGCATTCCAATAGAGAACTTTTGGGTCATTTTTTAGAGAGAAATAGGTAACAGAGTGTTAAAGTAATTTAATAAAATAAAAGCTGAGATTAACCGTGTTTGGTTTTCTATAATTTTAAGTTTAAGCCAAAAACTAATACTGTCTTTCAACAATCGCGCAGGATCATTGTATAAAGACAAGAGATGGTAATTGATAAGTAAATGCTGGTGTTCAATTTTTTGTGACAGGTTTATCATAAAATGGTTAGAAAGTTTTAAATTGATTTATTAAAGTAAACGGACATTGATCTCAGCAATAGAAGAAATTTAAAATTTGGGTTTATAAATTTAAAGGGCGTGTTTGTAGTCTTAGAGTGTGTTCAACTTTTTTGTTGCAGATTGCATATGAGAAAACTGCCAATTCATTCATGACTAAATTATAACAATCATGTGTCAACATATACATGTAGATGGGCACTGAAATTACTGCAGTTGAACGAAATCATGCCTTTAATGAGCGCATTCTTCTGTGTTTATACAACTCGCATGTAGTGAATTTTAAACTCGCATTCTTCTGTGTTTATACAACTCGCATGTAGTGAATTTTAAACTTGCTTAGTCCAGTAACGATGTCACGAATAGACAATGGTTGTCATGTCCACTCCGTTGCTTAAGAGGAAACCCTGTTCCAATAGACAAACACTTTGATCAATGAACGACTCAATACTGAAATTTAGAAGTACCCTTTTGTTATTTCCGTATTTTAGTTATATGGATGATGTGCTTATCCCTTTAAGCCCATTGATTCGAAAGGTTGAGATGTCTGCTATACCATTTAGTATCAAATTAAGTGCATAATAATTTTCTGATATCTGCATGAATCAATATAGTTCTGTGGCCTTGAAAAGCTAACAGCTAAGGAAAATTTAAATTTTGCTTCATGTCATTAGATAGGCTTGATGGCGAAATCAACCAGAGGTTCTTACAAACGGATCCAATGTTGTAGAACCATCTGGAGTTATTAATCTTGCAACATTTTTGCGACGAAGTGTGGAGACATTGAGGAAACTAGTAAATATTTAAAATATTAATGCACACATTGATGAGTACTTCCACGAATCACGACATAGACAGCCTCTGTCCACACTACTTTGAAATCAATAAATGTGTTTTACTCGTCTTTTACGGTTGGATCATGTTAGTGGCCGCACAGTAATTTTAAATCAATATTATTAACCATTGCTCGCGACCGTTTATGAGGAAAATAAACTTCAGTAGCTAGTCCATACGAGTATCTACAGCGATCTCATTGAGCTGCTTACACCTGTTGATACAGAAAGCTTTCTGAGTTATTTTTAATTTTTCATATGTATATTATTTTTGCGTTTCACAATGCTTGTTAGCACGCCCGACTACAACTATGACAGTAAGACACCGAGCTAATTCAATAAAATACATGTATGTGCTGGCAAATAATTTTATAATATTATATTCCATCAAATAATTAAGATTTCTCAGGCCACTAAAATTAAAATCCTGGCTACGTTCACGTTGTTAGCTACTTTGAAGAAACTAATTATTCAATGTAAAATATAAATCTGTAAGTTTTAAAGCCATTGTATTGTACCTTTGAGAAAAATATTGGTATCAATAACAGGCCTGACAATTGCATATTGGCACAATATGGAAAACCTTCCCTCAATTAATCGTTAACCCAAGCCAAAGAGGACAAAACATATTACTTTCATATTTTTGCTGGAAAATGATTGTGTGTCCGAAAATGTTTTAAGTGAAGCAACATGACCAAACAATTTGAAACATAATCTCTGAATTCACATTTTTTGTTTAATATGCAAAATTTGGCAAATTATATTATTATTAGCTAATGCACTCAAATTTCCTCTAAGTTAAACAAAATCTTATTTAAAAATAAAAAAGTCCCTAAATGTCCTAAGCAAAAACAAATTTTGAATTTTAATTTTCTAAAAAAAATTAATTAAGCGTCTATATTGGATTATACCAACTCTATACTCATCTAAGCATTCATGTTGGGATAACAGCAAATCACAGTGTCTATGGTCGAACATATTATATTTTATGTTTAAATACTTCGAAGCCGTTCCCAATAACTACAAGTCTCAAGATATGAGACAAGCGCATCAGGCTACGATAGATTTGCCTCTATAACACACATTAAGCTCTGTAGAATTTTGAAATTTTTACGTTCAGCTTCATTTTAAATAGCAACTAGAATAAACCTATTTGAACACAAATACTTTAATAAGATGTTACAGGTATACAAAACACAGATATTCTTTAATAAATGTTCAACCAAAATTGGAATAAACTTTAGGAAATATTTTGGCAGATATTAAACATTTACTATATCCTGAAGTGTGGATTTTGATGTGCCTTACACATTTCTAAGTATTGTAAATTTTTTTCTCATATGGGATTGATACAGGTTGTCATCTTTATATAACGAATTGAAATTTTTAGAGATAATATATTTCTAAGCAATTACTGCGATTTATAGGCAAACAGCGTTTTGAATTTTCAATAAGTCAATTTTCATTCTAGGATTCAAATAATCATTTAACTTTCCAATAAATAGTTGCTTAGAACTTGTTTACTAAATCAGAAACCAATTTAAGTTTCAAAATGTTTTCATCAATGCATGAATTCCTAGCATTATCACAAGAATTTTCCAGACACACGCTAATAATGAAGCTAGCGCTTTTGATATCTGATTTTTAATTTTGATGTTTTGGATTATTCGAATATGGGTATACTATTTGTAAATGTCAAAATCCTGTTGACTGATAATTACTTATTGTTCAATTGAATTGCATTATTTTTAATGAATAGTAAATTTCCAATATTTTTGTATATCTTTCTCAGTTTCTCTTATACCTTCATCAAATTTTTCGTATAAAATGATATGAATACCCACTGTCACGAAACATGCCGTAAAAAAGGTACTTTCCCAATATCTTGATGATATATTTTGAAAATTCTTTGACACAAATATCTTATTGTATTTAACTTTTTAACTTGTGCTTTGGATCACAGCAAGAATCAAATGGTATGTAAAAGGAATTTAACATCAAAATTAACCAGATTTTGAAATCTTATTTTTCATCCAACATATTTCTTTAAATATTTGTAAAGTGGAAATTATCTGAAAAACATATTTTGATGGAATAAAAATCTTATTGTGATTATCTATCCATACACATAAAATGTACATGTATTTTTTGGAGTTTATGATTGGCATTATGGGGTGGACAGAGGGGTTTAATTCATCTTTGTTAGTTTTTGCTAAACCTAGCTAGCATTGTTCTACAACATTTAATTATAATATAGTCTTCGTTACTCATTTCAGTACGTTTTTCTTCAATATAAATAAATAATCTTTTTGTTACCAAAGTCAGACTTTATTTTTTTGAATTTAGTAGAATCATTTAGGATTACATTCATCTTTATCAAGTAATATATCCAATGTTTTTGTCAATTTTACAAACAGGTAGAGAAGGATAGGGGAAGAACTCTTTCAATCCTGAGAAGAAATTTTTATTTCACTTTGGTCTTAAATATATGTCTAAAATGATAACACCTTTGTTTTTAAGTGTTTAATTCTCTCATTTCATCATGTTTTTGGGAATAAAAAAGTTTTGGAATATCAAAATCAAATTAATTTATATGCATATATATATATATATATATATATATAGTATGCAATTTCAGCAGTTCTTTGTGATTTTCTTGTTGGTGTTCCAGAATGTATCTCTGATTATATGCCTATGGTCTAAAAATTGTTTGATTGAGTTTAGTTTTCGGATATAATTTTGTTTTAAAACTTTTTCTTTGATGTTTATTCAAATATCACGAAACATTAATATAAATCTTACCAGAACAATGGCATTTACTATCAAGATAAACACGCGTGCAACCCATTTCTCAATCCAATCTACGCAGCCAGCCATTATAGCACGTTAAAGCACAAATGTTTCAGAACGAGCCAAATTCTATTGCGATGTGAATTGTTACTACGTCATGTAACACTTTCATATTTTCTAGAGCTTGATTGCTTCATTGTTTCACTACAAACTCATTAATCTAATGTGATTGGTCTTGAACAAATACTAAGTAGATTATTTGTAAGAAATCTTTTCATGTTCCCTCTTAAATAAATGCTCACCAATGAGCAAATAGTTGTCTCTGTTACTTTTTTGTTTAAAATTATGGGAGCGTGACTTTTGATTACCTAGGAATCACTGCAACTCTAAATTTCAAAACGGATTTTTTCAACAATGATATTCTTACTTTTGCGGACAGATAAGGTTGGAAAATTTACAAGGCAATTGACAAGCTTCATTAAAGGAGCAAATTACTTTTTCTTTAATGATGGACTTTTTCATTAGAGGAAACGTCACTGGCAAATCACTCCATAATTTGCTATTACTGACGTTTGTGCACTTGAGAAAACTTCTAAAATGCATTTAATTGTCAAAGTACTTTGAGAGCCTACAACACATTGCCCAAAATGAGCATTGTAGGTAGTCATGTCAATATGAGAAGTTCAAGGTGCTTGATCAGATGAATGGTTGTTGATATTTTTCATATACGTCAGATATAATTGCAAATAAGTTAATATCTGAATAATTTTATTATATGTTGATAATTTCTGTTTAAATATTGAAAGTTGAAGACGGTTGGATGCTAGTCCGATCGCTTGAAATTAAATGGAATTATCTTTAAAATGTAAAAAATTCAAATTTAACCGAGACAGTGGAGTACGCAATGGGGACATGGTGGAATATCCGTCATCAGGTTTTCAAAATTGATTTGGATTGGCTATGTCGTAAAGTTGTCCTTAAAAAATTTAAAGAATTAAAAAACTAAATTGGTGCAATGCATTTTTGGGGTCTAGAATTTTAATATTTTCAAAAATTTCAAGGGGCTTAATCGCGCTCAATTTTGCCACTTTGTTAATCACGATTGAGATGTCCCCCGTCAGTCAGAAAATTCTGCGTATGCCGTGACCGAGCCATAAAGTTAAATGTAATGTTCTGGTTTTATAAAAATTTATTACATGCATCAGAGATTAAAAGGTTAAATTAAATTTAGTGAATCTGATGTATTTTTCAATTGACAAAGTTTTCAAAAAGTTTATTAGTTCATCAAATGTTGAAAACTATAGGAGTAAAATTCAAATGTAAAATGTTAGGTGTTGGTCAAAATATTATTTGGTCAAAACTTGACTTTTGAATAATTTAAGTGTCAAATTTGACGTACATAAGTTACATCCCTCTATTCACAGTCACTATTGTTGTTAATTGGAATTTTGTAAAGCAAAAGGAACATTTGAGACATGCTTTTTGCAATTGATAATCACTTTGCAAGATTTGCTTTCTTTCTAATGCATTAGAGATGAGGTTGTTGAGTGGGTGTTTGTTTTTTGATAAATCATCAATGAATTGATTTTCCCAAGTGCACTGAATTGCGAATGTCAAGGGGTGTCGTTGCAAATTAATTAATTAGACCGTGTGAATGAACTTAATTGCTTAGAATGAGAAATGCGACTTGTTTGACCCTGGATATATGTGACAAAAACAAATTATTGAAAAACTATGTGTTACAGTAAAATCTTTAATTTTAATTATAAAATAGAATAATTGAAAAAATACACATTAAGAATATTTTTCACTATTAAAGTTCCAAAATCATCGGCAATTTGTAAGAACAGTTATGCTTTCTATGGAATTTTTCGATTAAATGAATATTTCGCTTTTAGCTAAAAAATTTTTTTTGCAACGAAAGCCAAAAGAACTCAAACCAATGTTGAAAGATTTCTGTTAACAATAATTGATGTTCTCCATGCAAATCTTTAACAGTATAAAAATGTATTTTTAATGAGGTTTTCATTTTCTTAGCATGTAAATCGAGAGTGAATTCTTCGCAACACGTTTGTATTTGAACGCGGGTGTGAATATAAATTGTAGGCAGCCCTTTATGAATGCTTTCATATTTCTTAACACAATACCATTAACAATACCAGCAAAGAACTGGTTTACGTCAGGTAGAAATGATGTACATTGGTATTACAGAAAGAAGTTCACAAGTATTCATATGAAACTGCCAGTGCATTGCGAAATAGTGCTTAGTCTAAATGTAAAGAGAAGGAAAATTACATGCATGCTATTTGGAGCTTGCTAATTTTCGGGAATAAAATTAGGCTGGCATTCAGTCTAGAGAAACTTTAAGAACAGTTACTCATAGATCAAGCAGTGCTGGAGAAGAAAGATAAGCTTATCAATAGATTAAAGGAAGAGATATGATAGCCTACCACTGGAAAGAAATTAACTCTCACAGAGATTGCTTGAGTTGCAAAAGGAAGAAAGAACAAAGTACAAGAGGATTGCGTATAGGTGTAAAAATAATGATAGATTCGTGAGTCGTCTATGGAATACAGATAACTTGAAGTTGAATGCTAGTTCAAGGAATATGTTGCAGGAGCATATGGAAATTTGGGGAAGGCAAGTAGAGAATCTAAATTGGAACTTTGAGTAAGCATGCATCAGTGACTTTGCCCAAAAAGGAAATATTTGGGAGAACAGTATGCATTATATAGAACAGTTCAATGTAGGGTAAAGTACCTCTTCCT